>CM021777.1:4042979-4268424 GCA_011076525.1 Nettapus auritus | reverse complement strand
TTCAATGCCTTTCACTTTGCACATCCTCAAAGAGGAAAGGCATAGAAAACAAAAGGAGGAACAGAAGGGTGCTGCTGCCTGTCATGAAGGAGGGCAGGCTTTTTCTCACTTGAATTGCCTGCTTTAATTTGGTGCACTGTGTTGTCTGTCCATTTCTTGGGCTAAAATAAAATATTCATCTACAAATTTTGCCTTAAAGTGGTTGCAGTACTCATTCCATTGCCCAGTCAAAGATACAGCTTTATCTTCTCAACTTCAATGAAGAGGCTTATATTAAAGCATGCAAGCTGTGCTGTCCCACAAACATACCTTGTACCTATAAACTGAAACTATTACCTATACAAAGAAACAGAACCTCTCATTTTTATTGACTTTTACTATTATCTAGTTACCTTCAACCAGTGTAAGAAAACACAAAGATGTTTCAAACATCTGGCAATACACCTGAGTAATTCATATTTACAATTAAGATGAAAAAAAAAAACTTAAAAGGCAATACATTCCCAAACCTCTATGTATTTTTTTTTGTTGTTGTTGCTAAAAATTAGGAACTCAAACAAAAAAAGTCTTTTTTTTTTTTCCCTCCCTACCTGCAGAAAAAGGGAACACAAAATAAAAGCTAAGAAAAATGCCACAGTAGGAAGATTTTCTTCCAAAATGCAATGTTACAAACTGTATTTTCTTTCCCAGTTTACATGTTTGCTTCTTGGAGTGAGTGTTACCCTGCTAATTTGTGTTCTGTTCTCCTTTTGCAGCATTCAGTGTTGGGGTAATAAAGTTTGCTTTAACTAAACAAAGCATGAACACTTGCCAATCCACTGTAATTAAAGCACGGAATAAAAATTACCAAGCAAGTAGTGATTTAATTGCCAGATAATTATTTCCACATCCAGCCTAGCCTCAAACAGTCATTTTCTCTGGCTTCTTTTACTACGTTACCTCGAGGGCTCATTAGGGTTGCGTCCACTGCTTTCCCTCCATCTCCACATCTGGCTTCATCAAAGGGCAGGCATTGCTCTCCGGTCCCTGCTACCACTTCGGAATTACCAGCTAGGTCTTTTGTGCCAGTGAGGGATTTGACTCTGTATATCCGTCGACTGTTGGTGTCAGATACATAGAGTGAGCCCGAAACAGGGTCCACGGCCAGATAGTATTTGTGAGCGGGATTGTTGCTTTAGAGAAAAAGAAAGCATAGAACAGAACCAGCTGAGCAGTCTAAAAACTTCACGGGCTTTCAGAGCTTAGATATTCATCAGACACACAGATCTGGAAAGAAAGTCTGACACCTTCCATATGGAGGTAGGATTTGAATAGCTACTGTTTGAGGATTTAATTTGATTAGGAACTGGTCAGTGTTTCAGCAGGATTGTCATTCCAAATCTCATTCTCCTTGCTACACCAAACATTGTGTAATAGATCCCAATAAGCCAAAGCCACACAGCGGACTTTCCTCTTTAAGCTCTTTTAGTCCTTTAGATGTACGCCAGGTGAATTCTCTTTGCCTTACATCTAACTGTTAACATCCCACCCCATGGATTTTTTATTTTTTTTATTTTTTTTTAATAACTTCCCTTGAAAGGTGAAGTCATAGAAATAAGGAATAAGGTCAAAGAATCAGCTTCTGAGTTACTTTTATCATACCACAAGATTTGTGAGGTCTTTCATAAATAGAAGGCAGAAGCATAACAAATTTATTCCTAAAGCAAATTCATTCTTATTCATTCTTATCAAGAATCTCATTTATGGTAGATGAAGCTGGTTATGTAACTACAACCAGAGAGACCCCAAGTGTCTGACTTTAACTCCAAACCTTCTGTTACTGATAAACTGGTCTTCAGTTTGAGATTACGTGTGCTTATATGGAAAGCTACTTCTCTTATGAAATATATGGTTTTTGACAGCTTGTCACATTTTGGAACTACTTTAGCAAATCATCTGCAAATTGAGAAATGTCAATCCTGGCGATATATATACGTTCACATACACAGAACTGCAGCACAGAAATATTTTCAAAATCTTGCCTGGCTAGCTTAACTCTATTTAGTTGGAATTTAAGCATGATCTCAATTTTCCAGCCTTCGGAGCCTATGGGTGAGCATAAATAAGGTCAATGGTGGTTTCAAAACATAGAAGACAAATGAAGACAGGAAGAAAAAAAATGAAGGTTACTTACCAGTAACCAGAGAGATCTGCCTCCAAATATCCACACTCCTAGTTTCAAGTGGCAAAAGTGCCCATCTCCAAGAGTGAGGATACGCAGAGATAAGTTATGATGGACATAAGCCATTTCTTGGTCAGATTCACTGGAAGTACAGTAAGGGCACTTTCGGCAGATGGATTATCGGCAGCACAGACAACTGCATTTATGTGGTCAAGACCAGATTTGGAGGAATGAGGAGGTGCAAAAATAACACTTTCTACAGTTATCTTCCTCTGTACCAGTCTTTGGCATACCATGATTTTTAGGTCAATAAGAGTTTGTTCTACAACTGTAGAAAGTAGGAAGGAGATCGGTTTGATCAAAATTAAATTGGCAGCGGTAATACCATCTGCTGAAGTCTAGGAGTGTAGAAATTAGAGATGAAAAAATACAATAAACAAAAAAAAAATACTTGGCAGTTTTATTTCATGCATGAATCTCAAGTACTTTATAAAGATGGGTATTATACCCATTTTACAGAGGAGGAAACTGAGGCACAGAGAGGTTAAGTGGTGTAGACAAGGTTATACAGGGAGACTAGTGACATTCTTGAGATCAGAGCACAATTTCTTTATTCCCCAAGTTCCTCTCCTCACCCTCAGCAGCATACTGAGACTACTCTTTTCCTTCTCATCCCTCCAAAACAAAGCTTAATCTTCTCTGCCATATATAAAAAATATTTCTTTCCACTTCTTCAGTCTCTCAAGTTTCTGAGCCATTACAAACACCTGCACATTACTCATTGTATTGCATTTCTGCTCTTTCTTTTTCCACTATGCTTTGCCCTTAACACTTGAGAACACAGCTTCACCGAGACAGTAGTGCTGTGCCATGCCCCACTTTGCAAACACACCCAGATTTACATCAGGGCTTTCCAACAGCAGCAGACCAGCCAACACACCTACATGCTGCTGCTTGCTGTGTCTCTGCTGTGTTGCCTTGCTGAGCGCTTTTAACATGGCTCTTCTGGAACATGTGGAGCCCCACGTTGGGGGATAAAAACAAACTGAGGCAGGTACAAGCTGGAGCACAGATGTACTGCTGGCTCGGTGGTCTGGGCTGCTCTGAACAGAGCCTGTGGGAGCTGCCCTACCACTGCTGCAGCTCCAGCACAGCCTGACACAGGGCAGCAGCCACCCTGCGAGACTGGAAAGGTCTCTGGGGTTTTCAGATGTGATTTGCCAGCCTGTGCCTGCCTTCCTAAGCAAGCGTGCCCCTACTTCCCTTCAGCCTGCAGTTAGCCTTAGCTAAGTCCTGCTGTTGCAGCATGGACAAGGTATGAATCAAGGTAAAGAACCATGGTAGAACACGCACTTATCTCCCTGTTCTCTCACGCACTCCTACATGTGTCCATGGCGCTCACCCTGTCTTTTTCTCCCTGCAGTCTCCCTCAGGGCAGTCTTGCCAGGGTGTGGGTCATTAGCTTCTGTTCCCCATCAGGGGAGCAACTCACTGGAGCTGCTGACCTGTTATATTTACCTCTGCTCTTGATCTCTGTAAGGAAACAGATGGAGGAAGACTCTCCACTAAAAATATCTGAGGGACTTTGGCACGAGCAACTAGTGGAAGGCAATGTGCATTCACTGCCTCCAAAAACACCTAAGAGTTTCTTACCTCAAATAGTGAGATGTGTTTTATAATCGAATAGTAAATAGTTCTCCAACTGGCATCTGAAAAACTAAAGATCTTCTCTTTTCTTTGTGCCATGGTAATCCTTTATTTGAATCACAGGAAATGAAGGAATGCACCTTGCTTTAAAAGACTCTCCGTAACACTGACATTGCTCAGAGGCCTCTGCCAATAATGCCTCTTCCTCTAACCTCCCTGGTGAGGGCAGCAGCTACCACTTGCAACCTTACTCTGGTCTCCTAGGAAGCCTGGTGCCTGACAGCAAGCACAAGGCAGCACCAGCTTGTGCTTGCTATTCTGCTCATACATGCATCAACAGTGTTAACAATAGCTTTTCTTGAAATATAACCAAAAAAGAGAAGCTGCCCAGAGCAAATCTCTGAGCACCTGAAAAATTAACTACGCTTATAATTGCAAATGAGGAGCCTCCAGCGTCACCAGTAACAAACTCTGAATGAATTCATATAGATAAGAAAATCCAGTGGAGTTACACTTCATATACCAAATATGTATTATGAACAGGAAATTATATTGTTTACTCCAGACTGGCTTTTGCATCTAACTTATACGGAAGAAATGAAGGAGGTCATGGACAGAACAGTATGGAAGAGCTTATAGCAGCTCTCCTTGTTCTTGTGCTTGATCTTCTGCAGGGTGAACAACCCTATCTACCTGGCAAGGTATGAAATGGAGGAAGGTACAAGTGTTTCCTACGCTGCTCACATCCAGAAAGCCTAGTGCTAAGAGGAAAACCCTTTTCTCCTAACATCCAGAAAGGTTACACCTCCCTTATGAACCTTACAGTGATTCCACCTAGTGGTTGCACACAAGCAGCCCCACAGGCTGACTGTGAAATGCATTCAGAGAAAGAAAATAGAAACTAACTTATAAAAAAAAAAAAAAAAAAGACAGAGGGTTCAGAAAAATCTCTAATGACCGGAAAATGCATTTTTGACCTATTTCCAGTTGTTAGTGTTTTTGTGAACCTCTCTGGCATTCGTAAAACTGTTGTAGTTTACCTCAACCACTTAGACCAATTACAGACAGCAGTGAGAACTGTTTATATAGAAGTTAGCTTGGGGTTCATTATATTTGCATTCCACTAGAAAATTCTAATTACTGACAGAACTTATTTGGTTGCTTTTTGACTACATTTCATAATTGCTAACGCTTTTCATATTCATAACACACAATTAGCACATAAAATGTTTCTATATATGGTACATGAAGAACATAACGGTACACAAGAAGCACAACACAAAAAGCAAACACAATGAAGCAAACAAACCATATCAAATTATATGGGAAAGAGCTCGTGTCTTACCTATGTTTAAACTCTTTATTTCTTTATAGAAGGGGAACAGAAGGAAAAAGAACAAACAGTTAGCTGAAGAATAGATGGTAAAGCAAACATAGTATTTGTTTTATTTTACAAAAGGACACAGGAGAAGATATCTCTTTTCAGCACTAGCCTTAGCTTGGTTTATGGATGAAGAACGACTGAGAGTGATCGACTTGCATCTAGTTCCCTAGTATGACACCCCTTCCCTCATCCCCCACCCCCCTGTTTGCTGCAGGAAGCTTTCTGGACCACTGAGAGAGTTTTCACATGGAAATATACGTAGCTTCTGGGCTAGGAGGGAGAGAAACTGGCAGTTTTCTGAATACAGAAGTGAGAGTGGGGAAGCACTGGGATTAGGATATTCTCAGACAGCTCGTTGAAACCTCTTTAATCAAAATAGAAATAGCCTGTTGGAAAACTAAACAAATTTCTATTACACAGTTTATTTTCTTCTCCCCAAGACACTAAAATAACTGCTTAAGGCAAGTTTGGCTGCTACTTGGTAGTATTTTTTGTAGATTCTAGTTAAGCCAATCAAAACAAATGTTAGGGTAAAGAAAAAAATACCTTTTAAGTGTGCAGTAAGATACTGTGCAATGGGAGATGTGTAGCATTAATTGATACCTAGTTTTCTGTCTAGACACAAGCCAAAAGAAAAGCATCCTCTACTTCCCAGAAGTAAATTAATACATTCTCCACACTACAGGGCTTCACTGTGTTTTTCTTTATAGGAATATAAATTGAATAAAACAGTGAGGTGCATGACTCCTGAGCTGCAGAACTCAATGCACAGCCCCAAACTTGCAATACCAACATTACGTGCAACATGCAGCACTTCTGAACCAAAATTTCTATTAGCCATTCAGATCAAGTACCTTCAGAAAGGACAGTGCAGAGGAAATATGCACGCTGGCTTATTCTGACTTATAAAGATTTATATTGGCTTATGTAAAACCCCAATTATATCCATTGTTAAAACTAAACAAAGGGATATATTTAGTCTGTAATGGTTATAGAAACACTATTTGCATATTATATGAGCTATTTTATAGTAGCTGAAGACTCATTCTCATTCATACTTAAATGGTTACGAGTTTGACGATTTAAATCATTTAAGTCATACGTATTTTGAAGTGACCACTGAATCATAATTACTTCTATAAGTGATGTTTGCTGCAATGAGCCCTAATTCCCTTTGGAGAACAGGGTATGGAAAAGAGCATTGGAATCCTAATAAACTGGGTGTCAAGTCATTTGTAGCTGTCCAACGGTACTCAAAACACAATAGCTTCATTGTTCATTGCTAATAGTCATAGCAGAAGCTAAAGAAACTACTCTATGGAAAATAGATTTTCATAAAAGAGAACATGGACACGAGCAGAAACAGAAGATAGGCTTCTTAATCTTTACTGCCATCCTTTCCGCTCACACACTCTGAAAAGTCTGAGTTGTTTCTTGCATAGGCAGAAAGCAAAATTCTCAGACTAGTAATGTCATAAAGCTGAAGATAACATTTTCAAGTATCTGATGTACTACAAAACTTTGTCAGTGACTGGCATTTAGAAGTGAGATGGATATAAATGTCTTTTAATTATCCTCGTTTGAAAATGTTTCTCTTCACCTATATAGCTGTAGTCCTATTTACTAGAAAGCTAGACAGACCTGAATTAGTTGAAAAAACCACATTGACATATTTTATGTAATGCAGAGTTATAGTGTATACTGATATAAATGTCTATAGCAAGTCATACAGCTGTACCAGCTACCTTCCGTGGTCTATACTGAGCTGCCAGCAGAAAACACTGGATGATTTTGACTTTTTTTTTTAAACCTCTGGATAATGAGGCAGTCTGATGGATAGGTGCCAGAGAGGGATCTCTGAGTAGAATTGGCTCAAATCTGATCTCTTTTCTCTTAATATAAATTGGAATTCACAACAGTGACATCAACAGAATGACATGAATGGAAGAGAGGTGTGAAATAGAGCAAGGCCTCCCATTTTGTAACAGCCCAGTCATTTTGCATTTTCCCCCACTAATTAAAAACTAAAAGTACAGTAGAAGCAGAGGAATTGGCTAGTGGTCATATCATTGAAAAAAAAAAAAAAAAATGAAAAAAAAAGATTAATGACCTAAATTCACTCAACGTGTTTTGCAGCTACATCCAGTTTACAAGAACACTATTCTTTTGCCTGAGTGGGCTGCAGAAGTATCAGAAGGCAGCCAGTGCAAGATGTTTTTCCTTATTTTTCTGCCAAATAATCAATAGTGTAGTAACAATAAAAAACAGTTACATGAGTTATGGTTTGAACCAATAGCCCTTGCCTCTCCTAGAGGAATGAAAAAAGGAGATGAAACAGAAATGGGTGAAGTGGTACACTCTACACTCATGCCCTCCCTATTAAGTGGCCAAATCTTAATGTTTTTTGGGAGAAATATGATCTTGGAAAGAGTTCTGATGTTACCAAGTGACTCTGTATGTCAATCCTTACTGCACTTGCCAACCTACAGAAATAAGCTTACAAGAAAGGGAAGGAAGTGGGAAAGTGCCTCTCTAGATCATTGATATGAAAACCTCCCTTCTAATTTCCCAAGACTTCTTTGTTTATCACTGTGGCTCAATACCTTAGGGCAGTCAGTTCTGTAGTTATCAAACAAAACTAAATGAAGGGAGATCATATCAAATGATAACCACCAGGAAAGAACAAGATGGTGTGTACTACTGTACTTTTTTAAAGTTAGTTTGTACTCTTTAGTCCTTCTCTATATTCATTAGTTCTAACTCTAGCCTGATTAGCTACAGAGTTTGAACTATGCATTTCTGTGCCCCATTTCTCCACTGGAATTTAAATAGGTTGAAAGTGACAATGTTTTACAAAATTATAAAAATAATGGGAAAGGCTGATTTAAGCACAGGCTGCAAAATTGAAGTGCTAAGATTAACGTCTTACCTCAGCTCTAATATACTAGTAACATTCTTGGATGGGAAGATACGCCGAATATAGTTAAAATCTCCAACAAAGAGACTTCCATCAATTCCCACTGCCAGTGCTACAGGGGCCAAAAGCTTATTTCCTTCTGCAAGACCATTGCAGCTAGGACAGGATATGCTTCTTCGGCGCCCATTCCCCATAATGCTGGTTATCACAGCTGGCTGTTGAGTTAGAAACTGATTTTCTCCATTGCCTTTGTGCAATATACCTAATAACAGATAGGAGGAGAAGTGGTTATTACAGTCATTTGTTACAGGTGACTTCAGGTAGTTCTTTCAACAGCTGCTGTTAAGGACTAAACAGTGAAATGACTTCAGCACTGGTTCTCTAACAGTGCAAAAACAGTGAAATAGCTTTGCAGTAGAAAACAATAAGTGTAATGAGGATTCTCTTTTAAAGCACACACACTTAAACAACTACAAACACAAACCCAAACTTAAACCCATGGTGCTTTGGTATTCAAAAATACCATCAGACATCCTTCCAGCCTGGCACAATTATTAAACTGTCTTAATAACTGGGAAGTGAGGAAGGAAATAGCAGAGAGGAAGTGTTCCTTATTAGTGCACCCAGATCCATTGAATCCAATTTCTTATGTTACATTTTGTTTGGAATTTTGTTCAAACCTCACTTTTCTCTTTCCCCCTCCCAGTCTTTCTCATTTTCTTCATGACAAATGGAGATGCCAAAAAAGGGGACAGTGCAGAAAAGGAAAAGATAGGAGAAAGAAGGTCGAAACTCCTAAAAGGGCTGCTCTGGATTGCTGATGAAAGACAAGAGGGGAACTAGTGTTAAGGACCTTTATTAGATTTCAAGAAATGCATTTAAGATGGGTTTTCTCTTTTAAACATACTTGTTCTAAAAGTAGATACCTGTTCTAAGAAAGGAGTGGATTCTCTGACAGAGTGACCAATTTCAACATCATCAACGGTTGCAGAAATCTGGCCAGAAACTTTTGGCCACATGCTCTCTTGGAAATATAGTTGCATGATTCTAATGTAAAGCAACTGGCTCCCCAGGGACAAGTACTGTTGCCACCACTGATGACAGCAACAAATATCATGCTCTATCCAAATGGCCATCTCAGCAGTGTTTTGACTTTCTGCACAGCACTTGAAAGGTGTTCAAATAGCTTGATCTTGCCTATTCTGAACATTACTTTTGATTTCTTGAGTGACAGTATATTCTGCAATTGTTATTGCAGGAAAGAGTGGGAAGGCTATAGAAAACACTTTACAGTAATTAAATGAAATATATGCTAAGCATTCAATTCCTTGGGAGTCTCTGGATAAAATGTGAGCACCAAGAATATTCAGTTTAGGGTACTTAAAGAGAAGTACCCTCTTTTGAGGAAAAACCAAGCAGGTGACACAAGGAAAAGACAAACAAGAATCAGTATCTTGTCACAGTCTCATACTCCTTTTAAACCCTATCTCAAATAAGAAAGGAAAAAGTCAAACAAAAGGAACCAGGAATGGATGCGGTTAAGATCAGATAAACAGGGAAGGAAGACAGGAACTAATTACAAGCAGATGAATGAACAACAGAATAGAGGATAAAGATTTGGACTTTTATAAATTGATGTTTTGTAGGAGGGTAAAAAATCCGTTAAAAATCTACAGAAATTTTCTGACAACTGAAGCATGCCCCATTCCTTACCAAACTAAAGAAGAAACAAAAAGAGTGAAGAAATTTCATTTTTCAAAGGATAAATATAATGTAAATAAAAAGTGTTCCCAGACAAAACTCCATATAGCACAGAGAACATGCGGAACTAACTCACCACTCTTGACATTAAGTACATGATGCTTATCCAAAGACCATCCTCCTAGATTGGAAGGATCTAGTTCGAATCCTTGCAGCAGTGCTGTCCTCTTCTCCCATAAAATTAGACTGGGGCAAGTCTCATATTCAAAACCCACAGAAACTGAAAAAAATAAAAATAAAATCTAATATACTTGCTGAACAAACACTAAATTAAATGTCCAGGGCATATTCAAATGGATCAGCATTCCAGTTCCCCTGTCCCCTCAAAATGATGAAGTGATTATATTCCCCTCTTTTCATCTACAATATTAAATTCAGATCTTTGACTAGACACAAATTTAAAACTTCATTCATATGTACTCTGTAGGGATCTGATCACTTTTCTTTGAATAGCTGGCTTTGGGAAGTGACTGGTTTGGTGAGAGGAGAGTGAGAAATATAATTAAAAAAAGATAATAAAATTCTCCTATCAGATAACAGGACAAGATCAAACTCTTAATTTGCCAGATGTTCACAGCATTTATTGTGTTCACTTTACATGCCGTATTTCAAGGAGCAATGAAAATTTTGTGTGTTTTTAAGCAGACACACAGTTAGCATTACTCAGGAAAGCAATATCCTATGCAATAATGTAAGAAAGAGAAGCTGTAGCAAAGAAGATTTTAGAAAAATATGGAAAAGAACTATGATTTAAGCAAGTTTTTATTTCCACATTGGCACATCTCTAATGCACAGTCTTTAGCACTGTTATTATCAAGTTTTTTCTGATATTCAGATTAAATTGAAAACTTTAAAATATTGTGATGATCACCCACTTTCCTAGCCACTAGAATGAAAATCTATAAATAAGGGAACTAAAAATATCCGTAAAACTGTTAGACTGAACAGCCTTATAAAAACACTATTTTATTTCAAATGCACTACACTACAAAAGGCTGGAATAACAGTATGTATGAGACTCCGAATATACCAAAGAATGTCAGTCAGTTCAGATATTAGATTTATTCATTAACTGAAAGAATATAAAGACAGTGATGTACCACGTTTTGCCTAAGTCCCTGTGGCCAGTTTTTCCAGTTGGCAGGTCTAAAATTTCTAAGGCAGCTACTGATCAGGAAACACGGATATGGTGGTAGACCCTCTGAATGTGATCTTTTAAATATGTAAAAGAAACATGCTGCATAGATTGTAGCATAATCTGTGTATGGAAGACAAGAACTGTTTAGTCTACATTTGCTTCTCTATAGAAAATCTTTGCAGTTTTCTTATTATAAATTGCAAGTGTTTGGAAAGTTTTTGAGCTTGCATATGCTGACTTACCTACAGCATCTGACAACCCATAAACCTTCTGACCATATGCATCTGTTTTGTCCCAGATAAATGTATAAGCCAAGTTGGGAGATGCCTGAAATGATTTTTGAAATAGATGCCCTTCTACCGCTACCATCAAATGAACTTTGATCAGATTCAGTGGCACAAGTGACTGAGTCATGATGATCTTAAGTAAGGATTTATATCCAGCAGTACGGGAACTCAGGTAGTTTAGCTTTATACTCGAGCCAGGGATCTCAATTTCTTCATGAAGAACCTGAATAGGAAAAAGATCAAACATTACTGCTTTTTTATTTTTTAGAACAGTATCTCTGCATATTTTTTATGAACAAATGATTTTCTACTAGTGGTAATGGCTATCCTCAAATCAGTGCAGTGATAGAGCTCAGCTCCTGTTTCTGGACAAAAAATTATTTGGTCTCTCTCTCTCTATTTTAAAGGGAGTCCACTGCAAAAGCACAGGAAGTTTTCCTTTGTCCTAAGTAACGTGTAAGAAAGCAGACTGTGACCAGTAGCGTACACCAAGCCTCTGCAAAATTCTCTTGAAACACCTAAGCTGCTAACTGGAATACACAGATGTACTTTATAAGTCATATGATAATGAGAAGGTAGGTACAAAGTAGTCAAACATAAATGTGTCTGGGTGAGATACACTTACGGAATTTGCTACGGACTTCATTAGAAAGCTTGATATCTGTCAGAAGTAATGCAACCCTACAGAGGTATTTATTATAACAATTCCAGGGGACAACTGGTGATTGTGGCAAGTGCTTAGGTCAGCAGTAGCATCTGACCACTGATTTTTATATCCTTTTCACTCACGCTATTCTTACCTGGGTTTCTGGTACAATGGGATTTCGGCCAGGAGCATCACTGAAGAAAGTGGAAAGTGGTGATGAAATGATGACTGGATCAGGACGGACAAAGCCACTTAGATCACAGCTGGGAATGGAGTTCTCCTCTGTCTTCATCACGAGTGTGTCCATGGCATAGAAGCTATTCCACGGCAACCATACTGTCCTTTCCTGACTCATAAATGGGGCCCGTTCGAAGTGCAAAGTTAGGGATGCTCCACCGTTTGCAACCAAGTCAAACCTAGAAAAACATGGGGTGTATAGGTGATGAGACTGAATAATTCCAGTAATAACATTCCCGGCTAATGGAGTATCATAGCAATATGTGTATTTTAAGTGTCATGCTTCAAATTATTGGTAATGGGATGTGAACCTCTGGCAACTGAACAACTGACTGAATGAAATACAGTCAAGACAAGCAGCAATTTGTAGTCATCTGGACCAATGTTGTTCCTATACGTTATAAAACCTACATTAAAATAAATTTCAATAAAAGAACAAACCACCACATTTATTATCACTAGTCACCTTTATACATAGAACCAGCAGAGAAACCAAATTCATACTGAGCTGGACACTGAATTATCCCTTTCGTAATAGATGCTGTCCATCATGAAACAGAATGGGACAGTTGGCAGTAAGAATAGTAATGAAAAGTTTTGCCGTTCCTGTTCTACAAATAAGATAAGAATTCCTGTCTCCAGGATAATTGATCTATCATTTTTCAGAGAGATTAGATATTTACTCCCAAATCCCCATATAATCACAGTAGCAGTGCGTAGCTCTGCAGGCATTTTGAAATCTGTCCTGAAGGCAAAAAATACTTCTAGGTTGTACTGACAACATAACTAGTTATCAGTTGTTTCATGTAAATACTGGCAATGTAACAAATTACTCAATGATTTCATTTAGATCTAAATCGAGTTCAGCTCATACATTGCTGTAGTATTAAACCACTGAAATCAACAACGTTAAACTTTTATTATAACAGCAGATATGTGGACATGAAATACTCTGTAGTTCAATTGACTCATATTAAGTATTTCAATTCAGTAGTTTGCATGAAAGATCAAGAAAAAATGGCAAATGTTTACAACGTATGTGTCACAGATACGCTGTTTTAGTTACCACAGCCAGTAAACTAGATAAACCATGACACATTAATTTTGGGTTTCTGAATTCGTGCACATTTCAAATCAGATAATGCAAGGGGGGAAAAAGCTCTTCTTTGCACAGCAGGAAAATGTCTAAATATATTCAATTATAATCTTTTGAATATATTCTACCCTGAAGAAACACAAAATATAGTGGATCTTCAAAAGGAAAGAGACACAGAAGGGAACTTTTAACAAAGTATGTTATTCTAAAATTATACTTTTTTTTTTTTTTTTTTTTTCCAGCAGCATTAGCCTGCCTTGCATTTTAAACTAAAATATTGCTGGTCTCAGCTGGGTATTTCTGTAGACCACAAATGTTTTCATAGATACAGAGCAATTTATTTGAAGAGAGTCTGACTGCTAACGCATTATTATCAGAAGTCAGCCTTTTCATATTTACTTTCATTTAGTATTCATAATGCCATGTGAAAAAATACTTTTGTGTTTACTTAATAGCTCTTTGCCCTGGGAGGAATGCAATGCATGGTACCACATGGTTCCATTAGATTGCACCATCTGTTAATCAGCCAAGATATTACATAAAAAATGGGTACTCAGTGAAACAAGCAAACTCACGTGCCATCCTGACGAGTGATGGTATAGCCGTACTTTGGATACTTGACAAACGACACATTGACCCCAACTAGAGGCGTTCCATCTGTCGTCACCACTTGGCCTCTTATAAGAGACACAAGACTGAAGAAGAAACATAATTAAAGGTATTGAAGTTAGTTATGAAAACAGTTACAGTGTTTATAAACTGAGTAGTGGAACATTTGTGCCTCATTTGTGCCTAAATCCGATTTTCTGCAAGGTTTGTTAGAATGCTGAAGATACGATGATATTGCCCAGCTCTCTGTATATACTTAAATCAAGAAAATGCTGTCTATGCAATATGGTCTGTATATATGGAATGGGAGGTAGCACCTGCCCTTGGGCTGGAATGCAAATGTGATTGCCTAATGAGGCTTTGCAGAGGAGAAATTGGAACAGAAAGCTACGTCATGTTCAGCCAAGCCACAACTCTGACCCTGAGGTCCCACTGAAATGATGACTAGTAACTTCTCAAAAAAACAAACAAACAAACAAAACTGGTTGGGTACAATATGATGTTTCTGGATGCCTAGTATACTTCAAAAACATGGTGTAACGCCATACCTGTTTTATATAACTTATTTTCCAAATTAAGGTGCATGTACCTTTATCTTAGGGAGCACCAGACATTTGTACACTGCATTGGGTCCTGATTTGTAATCCTTGCTTTTCACTTTGTCAGCAGAAGCCTGAATTTGATTCAAGGCCAGATTGATTTACAGGCAAAATAAACAGGTTTCTTAGCCAACAGGTTACCTACTTTGCTCAAACTAAAGGAGAGTAAGACTAGTTATTCCTCTACAGTAAGGCATATTCAGTCATCTCTTCTGAGAGTGCTTTGCTGCTGGTGAGTACACAGCAGGCAGAAACAGCCCAACCAACTGCATTCACAGCCTCCTTGGCACTGGAATGAGCAAGCCCCACTTCTCCCCACTCTGCTGTGCTCTCTGGCATGGTCAGCCTGTTTCTGCCTCTCTCCTCTGCTCTCCCAGCTGGAGAGGGCTCTCCATCTCCTGGCTCCTTTCCCTTCCACCTTCCCTGTATCCTGAGGGAAACTGGTGAGTAAAAGGGAAATGAAAAGAAGCTCCGTGTAGATAGGTTTCCATCTTCAGTAGAAGCATGAAGAAAAGGGAACGTGATCCTGAAACATAGGGAAAGTAAAACCTCACTGTAACCCCTAATCTCAGGGACCACTACACTTAGTTTTGCTGTAGCCCTAGGTGAAAAGATTTCTATTTCAGCACTAAGTGCTTACAGCACGGTCCACCAACTCTCATGTGTTGCTACAGAGTGAGTCAGAAAATCAAAAGCCCCATTTTTGAATTGCCTTTGCACTGCAGGACTGGAGCTGCCCATGAACAGCCTTAGGAGGCTTCGGGCACATCGACACACACAGAAACCTGACAAGAGAGATACCAAACCCCGATTTCTGAACCCAGTCCAAGCTGTTGGATGAGGGGATTAAACCAGCCTGTGTTTTGCCAAAAACTCACAATATTTAGTTGAATTCTGGGACAGCTTATTTATCCCCTATACTTGCATTTCTAAAGCTATTTACTTATCAGAGAATATTCATTTTCATTAGTAGTATCAGGGATTGTTTTTAGGACTTTTCTGTTATTTCTGAAATGTTCAAGATGCTGTGATGTACATTTCTAACTGTATTTTACGGGCTTCTTTAACAATTATTTCCTCGTATTTTTATTCCAAACAAGGGAGAACATTTACGTCAATAAATGAGTTTCATAAAAAAGAAGCTTATTGATGAAAATGAGTCATTTGAGTAACCAAAGTATTACTTTTCTGTAACATAACTTTCAATGATTTCTTGACACTTCAGGCCAAACTTGATTTTTCTGAACTCACCATTTTGTAATACAATATAGAATTTAATAGAAATCCATACCTTTTTGAGAAAGTCTATTTGGAAATATATCCAACCAAGATGATTGTCTTGGCATTATTAATTTTCTGTGAATTATTTTATGTTTTAAAAAAGCAAAACAAAAACCACAAATAGTCATAGGAAGATAATTACACAAATTCCTATAGGGGAACAGTGCAGAAAACAGATTTAGAAATAAATCATCCTATGGCAGAAGACACCTAGTAAGGTCTGTGACAACTTTTTCTACCTTCAAGTTCATTATTTCAGGTAATAACTTGAATAAGAAAATTCTCACCAATAAACCTTTTTATTTCTGAAATGAAGATATACTGAAAGCAATGGATACTACAATTTGTAGCTAAAATCTAGGTTCATATGAAGTACTATTTGACTAGAAGTCAGACACACCATACCTTCACAACTTAAAGGCTAAGGCTAGTTTTAAAATGTGATTAATAGGCCATTCAAAACGACATATTAAAATGTGTGAGGTACTTGAGATTAATAAAACAGAACTACAAAAACCATCACCAAGGACTCTATAAAACTTAATTTTTAATAAATCTAAAATTTCAAATTGCAATTTTCCAAAAGAGCTTCAGCTCTGAAGCACCCAGCTCCTGCTCAGTCTAGATTTGTAATTCTTAGACTGTCTTGAAGACTACAACCCATATCCACACACATATAGTTTGATTATTTCTGAGCAAACTGCTTGGAAGTAAGATGGGTGGTTTTCAGCAGCTGATTTTTTTTTTTTTTTTTTTTTAAGCACTGACTATTAAAAAGTGTATTACAGCATTATTTACATGTACCCTTCTAACTATTAACTACTGGGAATTTTCCATTGTTGTAGACTGCAGTCTTCATCAATGATAAAACTCAGAAGCTCTTGCTCAGTGGAAGAAACCTTCTAGGTGTTGCCAGTATGTTAAAATGCTAATAAAACTCAGTGTTGTAAAACAAAGGCAACATTATAAATTGCCCTTAGAGTGCCCTGAAATGGAAACACGTGAAGCACCTGAAAGCAGTATCTCATGTTAAAACATGAGTAAGAGCTGCGGGAGAAATTTTCCCGTACAATGCAACTGCACAAATGCAATGTCAAATTTATAGCTGCTACCTGCTGTTGAAGGGATTTTCTCCTGGAATGATATGAGTGCTGTCCTTCCCCACTAAGAGCTTGATTCGATCATAGAATGACTTCACAGCTGGTGAACCAGAATGGCTCTGTTGTATGATGTCAAGAGGATCACGGGAACCCCGGCACAGCAGGCTATTTTGACAAGTAGACTGGAGGCAGCAATCTGGGTCTAGGCAGTCAACCAAGCCATCTGAAAGGTAAGAAACATCAAGAGTCAGCCAGCTGCACAGTGCTATCAAGCAATAATATTTAATGGATGTCTCAAGGCACTGGGAAAAAAATGTGAATGATTTCTCTTCGTAACATCTCTACACCGCAAAACCAATTGGTAATTGAACCAACAATACAGCAAAGATAAGACTTTCTGAAAGTACGCTTGTTAAACATCATTAATTAAGAAATTAAAATTGAATCCTCAATGGGGAGACCAATCTGCATAGTTAGGTGAATCAAAACTACTTTTAACACATAAGAAGACAATATCTAGCACCGCCCTTTCCTTTGGTATCATCATTCAACTTAACAGTATTCTCTTTACGGAATTCTACTCTAATTTAGAAATTAATAACCATTTACTTTAAAATATTATAATCTCTAAGAATTTAGAAACATTCATTCATCCACTATCAAGAAATCACAAAAATGAGGCATCCAATCTGCAATCTCTTCTTAGCCTGTAAACTTTCAGAGACTCTCCAAAGCATACAAGTCTGATTTGCTGAATACAGGTATGACCTAGGCGCGTACTGGACACCATACATGAGAAAGAACATTCAAGTAGGTTAGTTGACAGAAGTACATCAGATTGAGAATATGACTCATCTATTTTCAAGTTTTTCAAATACACAACAGACTGGCACTATGTTACAGAGTGATAATTTGAAGGAAAAAACAAAACAAAACAAAAACAGCGAACCACCCTATAAGAAGCTTTCTCATTTTACAATTAATCTGAATTTCCAATGGATTGTGTATGTCTGAAATGACTGTTTCTGATTTAAGAACTAAATTGCCATGCTATATTGACAATGTTTCATTCAGCTCACTATGGCCATTTAAGTTAGACAAACTACCTTGTTGTGAGAGCTATACATTTCTTTAAGGTCAGTCGCCTATTCACATTAAGAGCTCCATTCATCTTGAAATCCTTTCCAACAGAGAGTTGTTTTTTTTTGTTTGTTTGTTTTTGTTTTTGGCTACAGTACATTTTCCACCTATTTTATATAATCATTGTGAAGACACCATCCGCTTCAGATTATAACTCAAGCCAGTTTCCCCATCAAGTGCTGAGAACTTTTTATCAGCATTCTGCTCTTTTCTTGGTCAGAGATACCTCTACAACTCTGAACGTAAAGCTGCCCACTGTTTAGTCCACTCAGTTCTTTTATTCAGACAACTGTCAGTCAAGAGAATCCTATCAACATATTAGTAATAGCAGGAGCAAAACACAGGATATAAATTACTCCCTTTGACAAATTTACATTTAGCTGTTACAGCTGCCTCATATTTTTACTACACCTGTTATTATAGGTGAGCATATGTTATGGCTGTAATGACCTCATCATGCAGCAGATTATGGGCTGCTGTGACCAAACACTTCTGACGACACCGTGAACTTTCAATTGGCATATCAATCTCTCAGTGTCCTGTCAGTCACGAGAATCACATCTTTATGCTACCAAGCCCCCTTGGATATAGTCTGACACTGCAATCTTCAGTAAATTACCCTGTCACTGCCAATCTTACTGTTATCTCACAAACAATCAAGCAGGCAATCAAACTGCTCTGAACTGCCAGCTAAGGACCCGGGAGGCTAGAAACATTTCCATTTAATATCGGGGAGAAACCTGTGTATAAGTCATTTCATGTAGGAAGGTTTTTATGCAATTATGGGAACTCATACTTGCACACCTTCATATGCTTAGAGGAATATTTAGGAAAGACAAGCATATACAATAACATAAATATACTCATGATTTACTTGTTTTGAACATTATCGCTTTTTAAATGCATTGCAACAAGCTTTCTCATGAAGTGTCTCAGAGAGAGCAATCTTCTTCTTAACCTGAAAAACCTTCAGTAATGCCTTTGTTACACAGTCACAGAAAACATGCATGGTCTCCTCCTGCTGCAGCCCAGGATAAGGCTGGCCTTCATTGCTGCACAGGCACAGTGCTGGCTCACGTTCAGCCTGGCATCCACCACTACCCCAAGTCATTTTCTGCAAAGCTGCTTTCCAACTGGGTGACCCCCATCATGTACTGCTGCATGGGCTTGTTCCTCCCCAGGTGCAGGACTTTGCACTTCTCCTGTTGAACTGTGTGAGGTTCCTGTCAGCCCATTTCTCCAGCCATATTGTACCATTAAATACGAAATCTAGCGAACTTGCACAAACACTTAGTTGCATTAGACTCAGTTGATTAAAACAACGGCTGGAAAAAAATGTACCTTCCGTTAGAGAAAACTGCCAAAAGCATGAATTTTAATTGGAATTCAGGACTTTGTTTTTAATATATATTTCAGAGGTTGTCATCTTCCAGATTTCCTCAGGCATGCTGAATTATTTATACGGTTAATTCAATGACAAAAACTTCACCATCGGCCTCATCAAGATATTTTTGCTTTTCAGAGCATACACATCTGAGTTTAAAGTTAGCAGCACTCTGAGACTGTATACTACGGGAAAGGCAGTGCAGAGGGAATTAAGATGGTGCTAAACCTCCTCCAACAATTTGAAACCAAAAGAAGTCCTGACTTGGCTTTAACTGAGAAGAAGGAAATGGGAAACTTGGATTTAACTTAAACTGGTAGTACAAGATGAGCTCTCCATTGCTGTTCTCAGTTATTCCCAAATCTTTTCAGAAACAAGGTTAGTGTCATGGGATTCCTCCTGAAGACTTCACATCTGCTAACAGAGATGCACATTTCTTGACCTTCTGTGAACCATTACATAAACTTTTTGGCAGACTTAACCGAAGGCAAAAAGCAAACCTTTAAAGTATCACATGTAAGAAAAATTATCTACTTGTGCACGCCTATATTTTAAGACGGATTTTGAACACCATTACAAGGTCTAAAAACCACACAGCAGAAACAGTGAGATATATATTATTGCTAGTACATCTAGGAGCTCTCATCATCCATTTTCCTGATCATGTTCAGGTGCTTGGATTCCAAAATCGTGCTTTACCTTTCTTTTGAAAGTTGACATTGAGTTACTGGCAATTTGTTTTGTTTTTGAACTCCTACAAGCAAATTATTTTTAGTCTCCACTCTTCACCAAATACAGGTTGTGCTCCAGGTTCAATGCATGACGCACGTTGGAATGAGCCACCTCTGACCTGACATCCAGCTGCTTGACAGAATGCTTTCTCTACACAGCAGGGGACAATTCTGCTTCCCTAACAAAACTTCTGAGCACATGCTCAGTAGAGGGCATCCTTACACTTCACTAGCTTCAGGAGCTAGCAACTTTCAGAACGTAATTCCTGGAAAATTTTCATTTTCCAATAAACATTTCAGACTGATGATTAAAATGAAGGTGGGGGGAAGCGGGGAGCAGCAGCTCCTATAAGCCCTGAGGGCAAAAGGGCCTTTGATCACTCTAAGGGCAAATTAGTTAATTTATCATGATCCGATTTTAATTATGTGCAGTATTAATATACCCAAGGTGAAAGAATTAGAGATGCTCTATCAGATTATCAAAAGTGTATGTCTCCTCTCTGCCAATACAGAAATATTTTAATTGAGCTCTAAAGCTGCATGCAGAACTGTTTTCACGGACAGACTATTCCACTGCCCAATACATCTTATTGCGAGGAAGTTTATCTAATATTTAACCCAAATTTCCACTTTGATATCTTGATCGAATTGCTGTTATATTGGCATACATCACTCAAAATAACTCCTCAGAAGTTCCTGGTGCTAACAAGAAAGGATATGCTTCTAATCCTGTTCCAGCCCTACTCCTCAAATGGCTTAGCCTAACTGGAAGGGCTCTCTGTAAATTGTTAGGATATTCAGTATAAACTGGATTGTAAATCCAAAATTGTGGTAAGGTAGAATAAACCTGGGCTTCTGTAAGCTGTGCAGGCCTCTGAATGCCAACTAACTCCCTAATGAGGTTTTTAAGTGCCCTGGCACATGACACTGGCAGAGCAACAGCTCCACTTTTCTTGCCCGCTCAGGACCCCTGTGCTGCCCAGAGACCTTGCAGTCGAGGAAACGTAGCCAGAGCTATACGCTGGGCACTCGGTCACCCCTCAGACCCTGGGAATGCCTGCAGACTATTGATGCTCCAACTCCAAACCACACATCACCAGCAGAGATGACTGAGAGGGCTCCAAGATAAAAACAATATTTGGAAAAATTAATTCAGTTCAGTGGGCACGGGGATACCATGCCTATGGAGCCACTGGTGGCTTTTTAAACCATGGGATTTGCAGTCACTGAATTTCTTGCTTTCCCTTCTCCATGGGTTATAAGAGCATGTTACTGTAGTAACGTAACCCATGGGGGACACTGTGAGGATAAGCTGGCTAATGTGTTTAAAGACGATTAGAGGCTGACATGAAGTTTTAACAAAACCACATACAAGTACACTCATTAGCTCTCGTCATACTTATATAATGTCTAGTTTCAATACAGATTTTATATTTGAGCCTACATGACTCACTCTGGCCCCCATCCACAACACATTTCAACTACTCATTACATTTAATGTTCTAAAAGTGACTATTGTACAGGCTCTGGGAAGGTACTTTCTGCGCCAAGAGTATTCTGGGTATTTATATTGAGAACTTCATAAAATCTTTTGTCTGTGCTGATTTAGAGACCCCTGCTGAGGCAATGCTTGTTGAGGCAAGCTAAATTACATGATTTGCTTTTGTGCTGTGAAATACTTGTATTATCTTAAATGTCACGAGCCTGATGCAGTATCAAGTCACAGGATTTGTAATTCTCTAAAAGCAATTTTTTTCTAAATGTTTATTGCAGGAAGACACTTCTCTTTTCTTTCTATTTTCTTTCTGTCTAATTTCAGAGATGAGTTTTCTAAGACAACTTAAATAAACAGCCTTTCAATCAGTCAAGTGCACTGTCCTGACAGTGAACTTCACTAGAAATGTATTTTGCTCTTGAATTGAAGAGAATTCATACTGTAGTAGATAGCTGGCTTCCTCTCATTCATTATCTTTAATGTATTGTGCCAAACAGAATTACCGCCAACTGCATTCCTTGGAGTTGTTACAGCTATATAGTAACGAACTGAAGGGCAAAATTTGTCTTCTGAGATATGCACAACTCTCTTTACAAAGCCAAGTAGAAATAAGTTAAAATGTATTTTAAATAGAAGAACGTCTCATTTTGCATACAAAAACACCCAACAAAAACAAAACAAAACAAAACAAAACAAACAAGCAAGCAATTTCTCATTCTATTTAACTTGGTATTCTATGTTGTTATGGCTGTTTCCCTTCCCAACTCAACTGTAGCACAGATGATTACATTTTGGTGAGAATTATGCACTGTGAAGTGATACAAGCAATAGTAGTATTTAAGTTTTTTATTTTTATTTTTCTAATGTTCCTGTACCTGTTCTCTTCATCATGGTCAAATCTGAAACAAACCAAGTAGCAAAGTTTTGGTTGTCTTCTGCTTTTCTTTCCCTGAGATTGCATCATTTAAATGAGTTGTCAATATAAATATATATATATATATATATACATATATAAACGCGAGGAGAATAATTCTGAAAGGATGAAAAAGGTGAAGTGTAAGCAGGAAAAGAAAAGTCTAGAAAGTGCAACTCAAGTGGGTGATATGGGACTCCTGATAAGGCTGCTTCTGCAGAGTTCTTTCTCAAACACCTCTTTGGGGTTATTCCATCAAGCTCAAGACAAAGGTCTCTTCAAACACGAGGTCTTTGCAGGAACTGCATCCATCATCTAGTAAAACTGTCCTTTAGAAAACAAATATGTTTATATTACATTGTCCTTTTTACTTGGGCGCACCGAAAGGTCTAAGGTGAAATCTAGTTAAATATAAACAATTTAATAAGAGTGTTCCAAGAGGCAAAACCATTATGTAATTTAGGAACAACCAAATTATTACAAAACAGTTATTGTAAAAAGAGGTATAAATACCCTCCTACAGAGATTTCCTTATGCAGTAAGTTAAAAGAAATACATACTTAACAAGTAATGTATTTTCTCCCATTCCTCAAAATACCATTTTTAATCTCTTAATTTCCTAAAATAAGTCTACAGTGAATTAAGTGGGCTATACATGTCTATTGGGGGGGATTATACATTGTAATCACAATTATAGGTCTTCAAAAAAAGCCATTTCTAATCCCTCCAAAAGATGCTTAATAACTATTACACTACTGAGGGACTGATTAAGAAAAGGGATTAGATTTAGAAGTGGCCACAGTGAGTAAATTACATTACTCAAACACATTTTGAAAAGAACAGAAGCGATTTCCTATTAAAAAAGATATTAAAAGTGAGTCAATGCTAAAACAAAAACAACCAAAACCCCTTACCTTTTGGTTAGGCTTGCTCCTTAAAAACAAAGAAATGCCTTCAAATCTTTTTCAGCAAAGTAGCCTATACATCACAGTGACCCTATATAGGTTTATAATGAAGACCCAATTAAGCACTTATCTAGACCCAATCTGCTGGTAAGGACAAATAAAGGCAAATTTTTCCAGAGCTAGCTTGGATCATGCACAGCTCTACTTGAACAGCTCTAAGCGGAGAAAACATCTCCAAATACTCTCCTCTGGAATCCTGTTTTATTTATGTGAGTAACACTCACTGACATCTCATATAAAATGAAGATTTGTAAGTCTCAACAAGACAGGGACACATCTGCCACTTCTAGGAATAAACCAACTAAGGGGCATTAATATAAAATTGAAAGAAAATATTAAGCATAATCTTTCATTTTTCTCTTTCTGAACTATGGCATGTAGTTCCTGTTGTGGCAGACAGTAACACAAAACAGGACAAATCTGAACCCCTTTGGAGTAAGTGCAATGCTCATCTTGACGTCCATGAAATGAAGACTTAGCCCCAGGCCTTTGAATCTGATTGTAAGAAACAATCACAATAAGAATAGCTGAACAGGGAAAAAACACTAAAATATGTTAAATCTGTTGACACATGGGGAAGAATAGTAGACAGAAAATTATTGTTGCATTTCAGTGACATGCTGAAGTGACTACATTTTAATATAAATAGATGGATGGAAAAGGAAGGGTGTTTACCTCTGCAGATAAGGTCCTCATTTAGACAAAAAAAAAATTAAGACTACTTTCTTTTGGAAGAGTAGTTTGTGTGTTCAGTACTACTCCAGAACTATTCGCTTATGTTAACAGAGCAATGATGTTAACAGAGCAGCAAATGAGTTCAACACTTGGCTGCAAATAAACTGTTGAGTTTCAAGTGAAAAGAGTTAGTGGGAGGAGAGGTGATTTCTTTAACTTTCAATAAACTTGCATTTTCATGTGAAACTGGGGGTTCTGCAAACTAGCTGAATCTTTCAAATTGATTCCCATTGTACAGTTCCCAGCCTCATCTCATGAGAAAATAATCTTAACTCTTCCCTTTCAGAAACAGTCATAATTATATAAAGGTGCATCTTAAAGTGCACAGCACACATTCCTTCCTCCTTCTGCATTCCTGCACACTCCTGTGGTCTTCCCTGCATTGGCATTAATAAACATTAATTAAACACGGGTCACTGGGTGTGTTCCTGGCCAGATGTGTAGTGAACCAGACGGCTGAAGAGTAGAGCAGCTTAACACATAGGCTTTGAGATACTAAGTATTAAGGGATTAAAGTTATAGCCAGTCTTGAGTTTTGTTGCAGCTCTTACCTGAGACTGACAATCTGACAAACTGATAGGAGTGACAATGACTACCCTTACAGGGAATATTGGAGTGGACTCCATGCCATCTTAAAGAAACCCAAAACCCCAAATATAATCAAACTGAAACACCAAAAATCACAAAGGCATCTGAGAGACAAATGCGTACTCTAGTGCAATCCAGCTGCAGCACAGCTCAGTTTGTACCACCTGCACTGCGTGTACAACACAGTGTGATTGAATCAAAGGGCTTATCTGTTTGCTTTCCTTACAAATACCTTGCAGGTGTGTGGAGAAACAGCTAACTGAACAGGTGTTGAACATATCCTAAGCTCCCTTACAGAAAAACTCTACAGAAATTTAATAAGGATGATACTATTGGAGACCAATAATGATCTCTGGATTAAAGTACTAAGCTAAGGGTCTGGAGATAAAGGTTTCATTTCTGGCTTTATCATAAAATCCCCATGTGAAAACGTGTGTGGGGGTCAATTGTACTTTTCAGATTGTTTGCACCTTGGAACAGGAGTGGATTTTCAAACTACCCACACTGCTGCAGGAAGCAGTGAGCAGTAGTCTGTCCAGCCTCTACAAAAATCTAACTTCACCCTGTAAGTGCTGAGAACTTAAGAGTTTTCCCCTTAAATTTTCTAGCTAGACCAAACAGTTTTCTTTCAGATATGACTATGGTGAACTAGAAACCATTCATCTGGTATAGCAGCACTGATTAATATAATGTGTCAGTTGTATGGCCTATGTATATTATATATCCTTAGATTTGTCTTCCGTAAGGGAAGTTTTAGAATTCTGCACTTTTAAATTGTGAGGAACAGTTGAGTAGCCTCACTAGTCAAATCATTTTATTTTTTTTCCCAGAGTGCCTTTCTGTTTTACAGGTGAAGAATACTGTCTTGGACAAGTAAGTAAACAAGCTGGTCCCTGTGTGTAAGCGTTTTTGTTCTTTTTTAGACACCTGATTTCAGTATTTATAATAAAGTTTCCAAATTCACTCCTTGTTTTGTGTATCTGATGATATACACCCATTTTCAATTTTTCCTTTATAATCTTCAAAGCTAGTAAAACTGCAAGTCTAAGCAATAAAAACTAAGCTTTTAGTTTCTTACATTGCAGACTAACACGTTTAGTGGGTTTTGTTGTTTAGTTAAATGACCAAAGTGTAAAAAAAAAAATAATCAAACAAAACACACTCTAAACGATGTAACTTGGCAGTTGGATTCTGCTCTTTACTGAGCAGAAACAGATTCGGTGACACCTATAAAGTAAATTCCAGTTCTCTGGAACCGAATCAGCCCTAGTTCTTTCTAAATATTTCTATTTGCAGTGATCATGTGAAGCCAAGGAACTAACAGAGAATTTACAGATTAGACCTAGCTGATGATATTCAGATGTGGTTAAATCATGTAATCAAAAACAACTTCCCCACCCTGAAACTTTATATAAAATTACTCATCCTAATGACAATTTTATCCTAGAAGAATCATTCCAGTAAGTCCAAATTCTCTGTTTCTCTGCAGTTTATGGAATATCACAAGTACAACATTAATCAGCAAACAACTGATGTACTCTTAAGTTACTGGCCAAAGAAAAGTGAAGGAGCCTCAAGGCAAAAAGCTGTGTCTAGTGTTTGAGCAGAAGCTGATGAAAAAGAATCTAGGTGACTTACTAAAGACATTGTAATAAGAGGTATAAAAGAGCTACTTCAGATGAAAGGGATAGTTTACCAAGCAATCCTATACAGATGGCACAACTTCTCAGAACTGCTTTCAGGCCAGTATAACTTAATACACCATGGAAGGCTCTACAAAAAGAGAAACTAAAGTCATCTTTGAAGGTAAACACAGACCAAATTCTATATTTAATAGGTGTGTGCCTGATAAAGGAGAAAGAAAATTGAAAGGGGATCTCGAAACCTTACCATATATGACTGTTCAGCACAACTCACTCAGCCCTTTCAAGTCTGGCGTACGAACTGTGAAATACAGCAGCAAGCTACAATGACTTACACAGGTTGTGCACATGGGATCATGACCCTGTCCGCAAGCATAGAGCTGAAAAAATGTTGCTAAATATCCTGCTAAATCAGCTGCTATGCTTGTGCACACAGGCACAGTCATTTACCTTTCACTTCACACATGTTGAGAGCCTACAGGAAAAAGTTCTCATCTGCAGGCTGTACTCAGCACCCATGAAATGCCATGGGCTCCTGTGGAATTCAGGCTGGGAATGAGTCTGCCTGCAAGCTTCACACACAGGTGCTGTGGGTTACCATGTCTCTCCACAAGGCCCCAGCACTCCCAATCTCATTTGTTTCAAAAGAAATGGAACAACAACGCCCAGCGGTAACGACAGCCATACTCCTTGTGAAGTAAAATGACTCAGGAAGAAAGCATGGACAACCCTCTGCTCTTTAGGGACTGGGAATTGGAAGACTTTCGCTCACCTCCCTCGTTATCCTTGTTATCAGCACAGGAAGTTTCCATGGCAACGTTGCATCCAGGCCCTCTCCAGCCGGTCTGGCAGACACACTGCCAGCTGTTCTGGCCGAGCGTGCATCTCCCATTGCCGTTGCACAGATCGGGGCAGCCATCTGGTTGAAGAAATGAGGAAGGTAAGTACAAGACATGCTTATTCCCACTAACACTCACACTTCTGACAATATTACTGTGCAAACAAAAAGCCCAGCTCTTGCTGGTTGGGCAAATACTCTGCCAGCCCCAGAGACACAGCCCTGGTGTGTGTGGAGAAGGAGGAGCCCCAGGGAAGTGGGGACTCAACTCAAGCCTGAAGAGAAGCTGAGGCCTACCATCAGCCACAATAAATGTTTTAAGGACCCTGTAAATGTTCAGATCTTCAGTTAAAGGCAGTAGATAAAATAATCGTCTGCTGACAAGGTCACGTTTTTCCCACTATGTGTTTGTATCCATACATGAGGGAGAAACTTTTCTTATACAAGCCCGTCAATGTTCAGCATGCCTTTTATATCATGCGTTGAATAATTCTCCAGAGCTTTTCTAACACAAAGTTTAAGTAAATTGTTCTGAAAATATTTTCCTTCTTTAACAGTCACTTGAAAAGCCCTTCTTATTTAACACTAAGTTCACGATGTAACCTTTCACACTTTTGGAAAGATAGCATATCCAGAAAAGGTAGCCCACAAAATTGCATGTTTTGAATTGACTACAGATGTGATGTGACGTACTGTATAGCAAGAACTGAACTGGAAACAAAAATATGCACTTGCTAAGGTGCTTATATGTGCTAGCAGAACGTCCATAGGCAAGAGAACAACTTGACTGCTTTTTATTTTTCCTACAACTGAATGAGTCTCAGGAGGTGCTACTGTGTCTTCCTGAATATTCACTGTGAATAAAGAGCAAGAAAACCTAATTCTACCCTGTAAGGAACATGAAGCTTTGGTAACCTTCCAACCACATCCAATCCATGCAAGCATCTCGCATTTGTCTATATATGTGAAAGAAGATCTGGGAGTCCTGCAACGGACCTCTCATATCACCTTTTTATAAGGAGGACAATGCTGTGTTGCAATACTGTTGTCATAGGTTGGAACCCAACCACTCAAGCTCTTCCATCTGGTTTGGAGACACAGTCTAATCCTGTCAGGTATCTACATTACCACCACAGAACATGAAATCATTAATCTCATGCAATTGGTCTTGGGCAGAGAATGTCATCCAAAACACCTCACAAGGCTTCATGCTTTTCCATTCTCCCCTCTACTACCAGCAATGGGTCACAGCCAGCATCGAGATGTGAAGGGACCTGTGCAGCCCTCTCAGGTGTCACCAGTTGGCTGGATTAATCCTTCACATTTGCCTCTGTGACCGCAAGCTGTGACTATTAATTAAGTACTCCATTCCCTTCCCCAGGCATTTTAAAAACACCAAGGAACTAATGGGCACCCTACCAGAGTGTGGATAATCTTTTCATCAGGTATGAGCAAGGAAGGCAGCAGTGGGAAATATCCAGAAAGCAAATAAATATGTTCTCTTTGTCTGAGCAGCACAGCTGCAGATGTGCAGTACTGGAGAAGGAGCAAGATGACAGGAAGTCACCTCTGTGCCCCTTGGCCTCTGCAGGTGACCAGGAATAGGAGCAAGTGTCAAACTAACACACCTCGTGCTGAAAGGTTGAGCAGCCTTCCAGAAATTGCTCATTTTGGCTGCTTGTAAGAGCATTTCTATAAACCTGTTCAGAAAGCCAGAGCCTTGAGTTTGGTCTCTTCCTGCTCCTCCTAGCAGCCTTGGCCATAACCAGGTGATGTCAGAAGTCCCTCTGACCCCGTACTAGTTTCCACAGTGCCACAGGAGGCTCCCTTGTGGGAAAGTGAGCTGCCTCATATCCCTGCTATTCCCAACTGGTATCACCAGAGGTAAATATTCACTCTTACTTTACCTAGCTGGCTTACTACCCGATGAATTCATAGTGAATAATTAAACTTTAATAGGATTAAATAGTCCATGGCCACGTGGACTTTTCAGTATAATTCTGAAAGTTTCCTTTCCTTTTTTTCTTCCACACCCCCCCCACCAAAAAAAAAAAAAAAAAAAAAAAAGAATGTTGGGCTGGTGGAAGGTGTCAGACTGAGACCTCAGCTGTTGCACAGAAAAGGTTCTCCATAGGCAACAGTAACCAAGTCTCCGCACGTTGTCCTACCAGGTGCCTGAGCTTGTAGCACTTGTAGCACTGGCACAGCAGCTCAATCTTCCAATCACTGCCAAGTAAGAAAGGAGACCTCTTTGCACAGGGCCAAGGCCATTTAGTTCATTTTACAGAGAAAGCTATCAGCAGACAGAAACAAGTCCCAGAAGTTTTATTTCAGTGCTGCTATTGTGTATTAAAAAACCCAGTGCTTCACTTAAAATAAAGGCTATTTTGGCATTACATGTCTTAGCTATAAAAATGTATTTATTTTGCAACACAGAAAATATATTTTCAAGTCATTTATTTTATCTCTTTGGTTTGTTAGGTTGTTTGAATGACCAAAATGATAATGTCTGAGGGGAGGCATCATACTGTAGGACAAATTTTTCCTTTTAAATGAAAAACAAACAGTAATTGTGAATATACACACAAGGTTGGCTTTATACTGGAGCACTGAAGAGAATTAAATCACAGAAGCAGTTTACTTTGCATCATATGAGCAAGATGAAAACATGAACAGTAGGGAGCTAGCAAGATCTCTGAGAAGTTTATGTTCAGCTGGGGATTAATGGACATGACTTTGCTTTTAGCTTAAAGAGGGAAGCAAGCATCCCCGGTATAGACATGGTGTTGCTAGGAAACACTATGCTACCTCTGTTGTTTATTTAACTGGCTTCCAAAGACAGACTTTGTGTTTCAGTAACGTAAAAATCAGAAAGAAGAAAAAAAAAGGCAGCAGCAAACTACAGTACGATCCAAGTATTGTGACAATAATTTCTTCCTTACAAAATTATTAAGTTAATGGATGTGTTTACTTTAAAAACAGCTTTAAGTAAGAGGGAACAATTGAGGTATTTTGTATAAAACAGTAAGGGAAAACAATTGAGGTGTGTTTGCATACATGTGCTGTGCATGTCTGTATATGCTTGTTTTCAAGCAAATATTTACTAAGTATTATGATCCACTAGACCCAAATTTGTCCTAATGACCTGTTAACTAAATAGACAACAGATTTCCATTATAATCTACTAAACAAATACTGCTTTTGTAAAAGTTTATATTTAGGCAGTACACTTCCATTTGAAGTCTGAATATCTCTGTGTAGAACCTCCCCCGTGCCCACGTGCACAGCAGTTAGTACAGACGAGTACCCTCAGCACACACGGCATTGCATGTGGCTAACAGGCCTTCGTGCGCTGCAGTACATTTTGACAGCAGACAAGCCAACAAAGCACCTAACCGAGAGCCTCGGGAGGCTCAACAAACGCTCGGTGCTCACTGCTGGGTACACGACCTTTGCTGGCAACACGTGATGCACTAAGTGTATGCTAACACTAAGTGCTTTGTTAAAGCCTGCTTTCATTCACACTGAGCAGTGTCTTACCTCCCACTTGTCTTATGAATTTACTCACAGAGTAAGGCAGTCACAGAGGGAAGCACTATCGAAATCTAACCTTCAGAAGCAATTCACCACTGTATAACACTCTCAGTCAGAGCACAGAAAGGGGTCCTCCATGCTAAGAAGACAGGTCGCTATTCCTAGCGTGTCGAAAAATTCTACTCATCTTTTCTATTACAGTATGCCTAATGGAAAATGTCAAAATGCTAGCTTAAAAAAGAAGAAAGTGCTTGTTTAAAGTGCTAGATTGACAACGTATTTATTCACAGTGCAGGCACTGTACGAGCAACAGCAGTTCAAGTGTCCCGCTTTCCTAGCAGTGTCTCTGCACAAGCTGCCGCGGCTGGAGGTGAAGCACTAACGCGCTCTCCCTTCCCCTTCAGTCCCCACCTGCCCGTGGGACTGGTCAGCGTACATACACGAACATATGCATTTGGAATTAAAATAGCAAGATAAAATTCAGTGCTTTTTCCAGTGTGCTGTCAGGAATATGTGACTAGCATTGTGAGGGAGTATCAGAGTAAGAGAGGATTTCAAAACCAAAACACTAAAATCCATTCCTGACCATGCCATGGACACAAAATGCCCAGCATTCATGTCAAGTGGGTAAGAAAAAGGAGAAATTATTAGCATCCTCACTGCACAAAACAATCTCCATAATCTTACATATTCAGAACACCAGGGATAGTGTTCAGTGCCTGAATTTACTACCTGTCTGTTCTCTTTATTTATTTTTTTCTGCCCAACTAGCCAACTAAACTGGAATAACACAACAAACTCTTTAGTGGATTTCCTAGTGCTCCACTTTGGTTGAAGAGGTTGTTATATTCTTAACTTGATTATAGTTCAAAAAAAAAACCCCATTTATTTGGAAGTTAATATACCGCATCTATGATGGTAAGTAGCATAAGGATGCTGACACATGAATCACAAGGGCCCAAAGACAACTTTGAAACTATAAAATTTCATAAGCAAAAATTCAGCAAATATATGCCAGTACTCAGGGGCCCTTGTCCATTACATACACCATTTTCCAACAAGTTAAAACCCTTCACTTATAATTCCACAGGTTATGTGATACATAATGCATATATGATGACAGCACATTATAATGGAAGGAACTTCGCTGATACGAAGCACAAACAAATACTTGGTAATGATAACAACATGAGAGGACTGTAGCTTGAGGGGAAAAAAAAAAAAAAAGTGCCAGAAAACAGTTGAGATTTTTGTCATAGGAATAAACTAGTTTTGCGTCTCTTGTATGTGTCTGTTACTAACAGGACAAGGATCTGCCATGTAAGTGAATAATGTAGTAGCAGAAGATGACACTATTACACAAATCCCTGTGAGAAATGAGAACATCTCAACATGAAAAGGACTTTTGTTTCTGTTTTCTGAACTTCAAACTCTGCAGCCAACTACATATATATACAGCTATTTCATTCATCTAATTTCTTAGTATTAATATTCACTACAGAAAAGGCTCAAAAAAGTTCAAGACCTCTGGCTAGACATAACAGGAAAAGCAAGCTCCCATCTGAAAGCCTTTGCAATTCCAAAGCCCAAGTGTACTTAAAACACTAGATTCTGTTATCTGTTTGTAGAGCTCCACATAGCCACAGTCCATGATGGGGCCTAGAAGATGCTATAAAAATAGAAAATAAAGTGTTACTGTTTTTCATATCAACAATTGGTGAGAAAAATACAGTGAGCTTAGAAAATAACAAACATTGCTGTTACTGAGTTCATTGTGAGCAAAATTAAGCCTACTGCTTCCAGCCGGCCTACGTAAGCTCTATCTATTGCCATAGTTTCATATTTTCAAGACTTATTTGAGATTTATGAAAAGCTGAATTTAACAAGAAACTCAGCAGAATCATTATGAATAGTAAACAAAATCAATATGGACAGTGCTTGTTTGTAACAAAGTGATAGTGCTGGATATATTTATGAGGGAGTGCTCCTAGTTTTATCTACAATGAAACTATCCAGGGACTAAATGGTAAGGTGATTAATTCATTTTTGAACTTGGCAAATTAATTTATAGTATCTAGACAGTACATGAAAAAATTTAATCCAGTTTTGGATAAATTCCACAGAGGGTTCCTTTTCATTCCACTGGTACTAATAAACTCCAGGTACACAATTACACACATACACAGCTACTCAGGCACATATAGGTTTTCTTTTGCATAAACTACTTAAAAACTCCAAAACAAACATTTTAAGCAAATCAAAGTACAAAGGCATGCTGTCCAATTAATTTGTGTTTTCGGTCTAAATCTTAACTCTCTTTATAATCATCAGAACTCACAGTGGGGCCAATCACTTGAAAAGAAGGAAAAGAAGGGCAGCATGGATGGGAAAAAGGGGAACAGGAGAAAGAGAGAGGAAAGAGGTTAACTGTTCTCTTCTTCAAGTGTATCTAATAACCAGTTACAGGAGAGGACAATGATTTTAGTTACAACTTAGTCTGTACATGGAAAATTAAATGTAAATCAAGAAGCTGCATATTCTGAGTCCTTCTGATCTAAAGCTATCAGCCATGGCTGCCTCCTCCAAACAATAACTTAAGTGGATAGAATGGATTCCCTGTACTTTTCCCCATTTAGTACACATACAGCACAGCTATTAGTCTGAAATACAATATATCTTGTTTATCTTTATCTAAATCAATTTTCCACATCCCGATCCAAAGTCCAGTGGCAGTCAATGTAGTATTTCCACTGACTTGAATGGATGATGGAGCAGGTATCCTGTGGGTGGAGATGCCCTGCAGTAAAGACTACGGTGTACATCACAGCATACACATGATACACAACATCAGTTTCAAGGGGAACATGAAAAATTTAAATCCTCCTCTTCCTCATTACAGCTGTTAAATACAGACCTGTAGTAAATGCAGATAGTCTCAGATACAGTCGTACCTATGGAATACAGAGAAATTGCATAAAAGCTGTAATGCTAATAAGCCTGTTTAATTTGTACTTTAGAGGATAATCACTGTTTTCGTATTTTTCTGTTCACTCCTTCTGTGAGTTGCTGCTATGCCTATGGCTATCTAGCAAATAATAAATGAGGTACATAGAATGAGGTATCTAGCAATATTGAGGGAAAAAAAAAAAAAAGAAAAAAAAAAAAAAAGGAAACCCCAGCTTTTTATTTGCTATTGTTATTTTTAATCCTTCAATTCAAAGCCTACAGGGCTTAGTTTAAGCCAAAGAAAGGGGAAAAAATGACACACAGCATTATGGTAGGAACAAACAAGTTATTTTCTACATCATTATATTTAAACACAAATAAATTCAAACCCTAAACACTTGCCAATGCAATATATTATTGGTTGAGTGAGATGTGAGGCTCCTCTGAGTGAATTTGGGCAGTACAGGCTAATGACCCTACAGAAGTACTAGCTCTGTCTTCAAAGCATGAGAGTGCTCTAACTCTAACTCAGAACTAATCCAGCCTTTTACGGGTAATAAAAAGTCTGATTTCACTGCTCAGCTGAGTTAAAACTAACGAAGAATAGGCTAGCTACAATTTTATTTATTGAAGAAACTGAAAAAAAAAATGCAGAGGTCATCAAGTAAGTTTGAAGAATCCTCAATCTCGACTTCTACCACACTAATAGTTACAGTGCAGGCAATTATTATGCTAAGTAAGGTTCCTTAAGTTGCCTGGGATATGTATACCATAACAGAATTTCCCCTTAAATGCATCTATTTACTACATACCTATGCAACTTTCACATTTAAAGACAGGGACTGGGAGAACATCTAAGTTTCCAAACGAAACAAGAAAACATGAAAAAAAAAAGATGTGTGATTTTAGAAGAAGATACGTAAACTTCTCACCAAAGGGAACCACTGGTACTAAAAAGCAAGTCTAAACCGAAGTCACTTGCATAATTCTGAAGAGACAAAAAAGGGCGGATGGCACCAGCGCAGTGAAACAGCAGCATGCTGTCTGCATGCCCTGCTAATACCTGTAACACAGAAGATGCACCGTATTTGTCTCAGAAACTAACTGCTTACGGTTACTTAACAGATGATCACATGAAAATAATTTCAAATGTGAGCTAGCACAAGCAAGGTAGTTGAACGAAACACATGGTGCACAGAAGGACATTGCTGCAGCCCAAAATCTTCAGAAGAGCTGCATGGATTTGTCTATCTCCTGAGAATATTATTTGCATGATTTTGAACAAGAGCTAAACATGACCCTAGCAGCATATTCTAATTATACAATGTACTCTTTTCAAGCAAGATTCACATTCAGCTCATATTCATATATCCAACAAAAAGATACATAAAAATGCAGTAAAATTTGTACTTAAGATAACTGGGTCTTTTGAATTAATCTTACCATAACAAAATCCATTTGGAATATAACAGTGGATGAAATTGTATTCATAAAACCAGTGCCATAACCTTCATTTTTTATTGCATTAATGTTTCTGATATGGGATACAAGGGTTTGGTATCACCCTTTGTAAAATGTAGTGTCTTTTCTAGAGAAAGAAGCCTTCTCAAGTAAGGTTTATCTCTAAACTAACATCTATATAAATAGTTTATTGGCAGCGCAATGATAAAATGACCTAACAGACAGGATGTGTACATTCAGTCAATTGAAGAGTAACAAGCAAAACATTGACCTCATATTTAAAAGAGCAGATAACCTAATTAAAATGTAAAAGTTAAAATCCCTACATTAATCTCAGTGCTATGGCAAGGATTTTGAGTTATTCATTCATAAAAGTTCGGATTCACACAGTAATTGCTACTCAACGTCCTCACACACACTGTAATTTGCTTTTTATTAGAAATATGTGGCTGCCATCTATTTTTCAGTTTTTATACATCTCAATTGCTTAATATTTAAGATTTTTTAAATTATTATTTTTTTGAAATATGTGGCAACAATGTATTTGTACAGAGCATGTAATCAAAATTTATGAGAAATGTTTTGGAAGTGTTGGTATGCTTTTATACATACTTATTAACTACAAAGCTTTGAAAACAACACACACACCGACACACAAAGTTGTGTTACAGTTATATTGCCTTTACCTGCACTGTCCTCTCTGTGCCATAGGAACAAATAAAGAGAAAAAAATACAACGTGATTCTTAAGTGGTAACTGTACTTAGCAAAAGGATCTTTGATACTGTGCCACCACATGCCAGGTATTACATTTCAAAAGGTCTGTTTCATTTGGCTAACTGACATTTATAAAATTAAAGATGAATGGCCCATCTTTTACTTGCTTCAGGCAGAAAACAACAGAAATTTGTAATTTTGCTATTTCTAACAGCTAAAACAACATACGAACTCAGAATCATATTCATCTTACTGAGGTATCTTTAGGCTTTGAACCCTGAGGAAAAGCAAGTTGTGGTTCTCAGGGTTGTCAAGTTTCACTTTCCTTTATGCAGTTTTCATACAAAGCCCAGACAACAACAAAGGATGCTGTTACCCCATTCTGTACTCCCAGCCAGACTAAGCTTTCCAGTGGGGATGGCACAGTGCCACGCTTATCCAAATTTGAACACGATTTAATGAAGTTGTGAATGCAGCCTGTAGAAAACTAGAGGTAAGCCCTGCCCTTCACCTGCTCAGACAGGAACTTCTGAAGTCTCGGTAGACATCGGGAGGCTATAAAAGGTAGGCCCTTATTTAAAATACTTAAAATCTAAGACACTGCTGATATAAAAAAGTGCAAGATCAGCCCTGAAAAGTGCAGGATTGCTTGTTACTACCAAAGCTCTGTACTCCCAGCTCTCTCATTTGACTGAAAACCCTCCAGTGATGCAGATCCAATTTTTCTCTACGAGTGCCTTGATGGGTCAGCAGGGGAGATTGCACTGTCATTGGTTAGCTTGTCCCCAGACACAAATGACATCCAGCATTTCTCCTAAAGGAGACTCGCAAACACGGTGCTTTACTGCTCAGAAAATATTTTAAGCAACATTGTTCTCCTGTTGCAACAACATCTCAGTGCAGAGGCAGGGGCAGTGCAGAGGCAGGGAATTCAAGTGCCAACCTAGGTTGAATCAGACAATTTCTGTTAAGATACATTACCAGTAACCACTTATAGGGATTCTTTAGGCCTTATGTAGTCCTAAAACTCCAGACTGTTCGTAATTAAGCACAAAATACTCTGCTGTGCTCACACATTTACAGCTGATTCTAGGTCTCTAAGTCAGTTTCAGTAACAATAAAATTATTTCTAGCATTCTGCAAACAACAAGGGCCTCGCACAAAATAGTAATAAGGCAAGATTTCAGACTTCAGAGTCTTCAGAAGAAATGCTCACAGAGAATCAGGGAGAACAAACCTACCAACAGGTAAGGTGGGAGAAACATGAATGCTGCTACTAGGCAGGCCTTAGCATTAGCAATGTTAAATGCAGGGAATAGTGCAACTATTGCAAAGTTTATCTGCCTGAGAAAAGCTGTCAGACTGTAACGTGACAAAACTAGCCATTAAATCTGAAGTGGCTAGATTTCTTTGGACTGAATCCTTCTTCATTGACAGGGTTCACCCTTCATCCTTCGCCATCATATAAGCTGAGGGCCAGGACATAACTGTTTCACATTGGCAAAACTCTGCCAAATTCAACAGAATTATGTGGATTTCAGTCAGCTAACGTGCAGCCTCAAGGTTCATAGCAATTTGCTGTACCTGGACCCTTTATGTAATACCTAAATTACCATATTGGTTGTTCTGTGTTAACTGACTACCAAGTATGGTGAAAACACCAGGTGGTTGTAACAACTTAGATTATAAAGTGCTGGAGGTGGTTTTACAGACCTTTCTGCATTGATAACCAGTGCCTCAACAAACCACTTAGACACTGGGATTTCCTTTCATCAGCCTGGCATTAGCCTAAATATTCAACAAGCAGCAAACTTGGATGTATCCATTCTAGCCAAATACCACTGGTATCAGATTTTCCATTTCCCAACATTTTTACAAAGACCTACTAAAACTAACCTAGTATTCTAAACCTAATGCACTTTGGGATTCCCAGGGAAGACACAGTTCTCAGTTCAGTCATTAACTTCAGAATACTTTGACTCACTTCAGAAATTCCCCACACAGGGCACACAGGGGATGTGCTATCAATCACTTCTGAGGGACTGTACCACTCCATTTCACACCAAGATGATAATTTGACCTCCCTCATATTCGCCTTGACTACAGCAACACAATATATAGGGGCTTACACCAAATTCAGCTAAGCAAATACTGAAGTACTTCTTCACGAGAACAGGTGTATCAAATATTATTTTAATTCTCTCATCAATGGCTTCCTAAAGAAATTCAAAATCATGTTCGAGGCCTTACTTCTTATCTGGTAGGCTCAGGATATTTAAGATGCCTAAGGTACAGGGATGGAAACTGGGCTTGAGAGCCCTGCTAAGCTGACAAAAGCTAATCTTGCCTTTGTAGGAGCTGGAGATCTGAAGCTGCCAACTCAAAACTATGAAACAAATTCTTTCACTCTATAAATAAGAACTTACATATAAAAAAATCACAGATCCACTTTCTGCCCCAAATACAAATTTAATTTCTGTATATTAAAGGAGTTCTAGTAAACTCCTAAAATAGCTTTGCTATTATTCAGCAGAGGATTAGAAGTGAACCAAAGTGCACTAGTGAGCCAAGACAGCATTTCCAGTGACCAAACAGAACCGTTTCCCTCATCCCACTACTATTTAACAGCAGGTTACATGGATATTTCTAATTGTACTTGAATTCAGTGTGATGGAATGGGATGTGTGCACACACATGCAGACACAAGAAAGGCACTTTACAGAGGAAAAGCAGATATTGGATACTGCTTGTGTTGCTCAGTATGCTACAGATGCTTAGCTACGGTGCTGAGTGGTAACAGCCCACCTAATGCACAGCAAAGGCGGCCTTAAAAACTATGGACCGAGTGATGTCTGACATCATAACTAGTCCTCATAACCCCATCTGAGGAAGAGGTTGGACTAGATGACCACCTCAAACCCCTACCAACATGAATTATTGATGAACTTTTCAATTTTAGAGCTTTGTAATTCATGATTTTTAGGGCAGAGTATGCCAGTTTTCTCAGGCATTATTACAATATAATTACTTGCTGTTCATCAGGTATTGATGTCTGTATAGAATTTATAATTTAGCAATTAACTTTCAGGTATGCAAATGCAGTTCCTGTATAAGTGTGCAGACTGTCTCTCTCAGATGAATAAATACGAGCCTTAATGTAAATAAGCATTTTCCTTCATTAGTGCATAACAGATTAGTTAGCTCTACAAGCATCTATCCCTTAACTTGGTACAGAACTTTGGAATCCCTTCAGGGCAAAAAGAACTCTATAGACAGATGCATTATATTTTGCAGCTGATTTTCTTAAAGTCTTCTTTGCATGGATTCCAATAAATGGCCTCATACTGCATGGTTTCAGACTACAGAGTCCAAACACCTCAGCTATCCCAAAGGAAAATCAAATGAAAGTGCTGAATTAAAATGAAATTTATGAGAAGTATTCTGGTATAGTATGGAATGGAAAAAGCTTTGATAACACGCACTCTATGCTTCTCATGCCCCTTCTGGCTTGCAGGAATCCTAAATCTTCATGACAGTAAAGTACAATTTAGAAGTAACAACAAAAAACAAAAACAGATATTTGAATATTAAAACAAATGCATCTCACATTTTATTATTTATGGAGTTCAAGAGCATTCTTGAAATGTAAAGGATGAAAAAAATGTCTAGAACACAGAAGCAGTATTCTACCATACAGAGAACACATGTAAAATAAATTTAAATAAATAAACAATACATTATGAGTATTTGTGCATGCTGAGTCATTTTGGCAGATGCAGGATAGAAGATGTGTATTTCACAACATAAAACATACTTTGTAAACATATCTAATCCTAAAGAACTAGATATCCATTCTGCATCCTGTACACAAGCCTCATTATTAATATCATTCTATTTCCCAATTTTTAAATGTTCCAACTGTACAAAAAACTAATAAGAGCTACAGAGGTAAAAATGTTGATTCACAACATTTTTTCTGTTACTTCTTTATCTGCCTAAGTAGTGAAGAAAAAAAAATCCTAACCCTAAGCACACAGCCAGTTGCCTTGATATTTAAATACATCTTAAAAACTAATTTTGATCTAGTAAGGAAGTCTTCACCATTTCACCTCCCAGAAAGCCTGGAGTATTTAACCTGTGCTTGGAAGAAACATTAAAGTGGAAGGACTCTTAATGCAATGCTCGCTTTATACAAACAATATGTGCTATCAGGTAACTAATAGCTCTGTTCCTCCCCTAGCCTTGCTAGAAATAACCTCATCTCTCTAAACAAATACTTAAGCCTCTGCTTACAGAAAGAGTATTTATTTTCCATTTCTCTGTCAAAGCCATCAGTAGCACCAACAAAGCTTTTGACTTTGTTGCCCTGCATCTGTATTTGACACAGTTCTTACAGCACGCTGCGATAGGCAGGATGCTGTGAGGTGTAATGGGACTGTTTGCTAGGACCATTTCTCTGGGGAAGTGAAACGCAGTAACTAGGAGAGCTAAGAAATCCAGAAATCACTCCACATCAGCTGCACTAGAAGTGTATGATCAATACATTGGATGAATCCACTTTAGTCACTGGTTCGTGTTGGGTGAAAAGGTGCAAAACTATGTATTGTCATGCTATTTGCTTCAGTTAACAACAAAACAAAACCAGGGAAGAGCAGACATAACAGTATAAAAAAAAAAAAAGATCAGGCAGAAAGAATTTCCAGTAACGAGACAAACAAACAAACAAAAAATCTTGGATCTCTAGCTGTGAAACCTAAAGGACAATTTGCTACAGTTTTGTGCAATTTGCTCTTTCTTTGCAACACTGAAAATACCGTGTGTCCTAACAGCTCATGTGAATAGCACCTCAGCGTATATCAAATAGATGTCAAGGAAATTCTACTTTTCTGTTTTCTACTGAGGTTATTAATTATCTTAGAAAAGTTGAAGGGAAAATTACCAGAATGTAAGTATGTTCTGAAGACTAGCACTATTTACCCTCAAAGTGCAAATAAAATTAGAACTTCTGTTACTTTTTTCTGCCTGTTTCTAGTAATTCCAATTGGCTATAGTACATCTTTTCTCACTACTTACAAATAGTTGAAATGTTACCCGTTCTGAGGGTTGCAGAACATCAGAAACACCTAACAGTCAGGCTGTGCACAACGATGTGTTCAGAGCTGTGAAACCAAGCAGTACACGACAGCTTTTTCACACTGCACAGAAAGATTTCAACAGTTTAGAGCAGAAAGTGAGAAGCACTGTCCTCACTCAAACGGCAGAGGACTTTTATAACATAATACTCAACTATCTAATCCATGACGTTCTAACAAAAGAACACCTTGCAGCATCGAAACATCAGCGGAAGGATCCTCTTACACCTGAGGATGGATGCAGTCTGATTCTACTGACTTCAGGAGACCTCCACATGTCCTAATCAAGCAAAGTGAACTTTGGAACAGCTTTAGGCTTCAAAGCAAATACATGTATGGGAATGTGTTTAATCAGGCATAGTGCCTATCCAATTTACTGTAATAACTTCTACAAGTGGTCAGGAACCTTTCCCAAAAATCCTTCTTAATCTGGGTTTCACTGACTAGAGAGAAACGCTGTCCTACAGCTTAATGACGTCGGACTGCCTTTCTCACCACTGTCCAAATCAGTAAGCTGAAGACATTTAAGTGGATTTTGCAGTGTGCATACGTGCTTTTTGTTCTGAACAAATAAACTTTTTAATTTCTCTTTTTTTTTCCTAACCTGGAATGAAGTTACTTAATTCAAGTAAGGAACCAGGAGCAGTAGCCCTATGAAACATTGTCTGTAATAACCCCGTAATTTTTAGTCATAGGGCTACAAAAATAGGAGCAAGTCCAAAAAGAGCAAACATCGCCCTTTTTGATTCACTGTTATTTGTTCACATTGGAATGACATCTTTCCTCACATTTTAAAACACCTTTATCCAAAGCACTAAAATATAGAATATAAATAATTAAAACCTAGGTGTGTGTTCTACACGCATTTTTTAGGAAGGTTCTCATTGAATCTCAGTGGGAACATTTGGTTTAAGAAATCAGATACACTATAAACACCTTGCTAGAACACTTCAAACATACAGTGTTTTATCTCAGGACTGTTGACAAAAAAAAAAAATGATAGTAGGGGAAACTGTGACTATAAAAGTTGAATAAATAGATGCAGTCTCAAGCAGAAGGCAAGTATTTTAAGTTACCCTAATTTTCCTGAATAAGTATTTCCCTTAAAAAAGGATCTCATGCCTAAAACTTTCCATGTACTAAGGTAATAAGGATTTTAGGAATGTCACGGTAACTAGAAATATAAATACTGGTGATGAAAGACGAACTCTACTTATCAAACACTCTATGTATAGAAGATGAAAAGGTTAAAAGAAACAGGGAAATAATTTTAATAAAGATTGCCTTCACTTCATTTTAACACAGTTTCTTGCAGTATAAAGGTATTTAAAATTCCAGGAGTCACTTAAGTGCATCCACAAAATTTGGTAATTCGCATGTAGTTAAATCTTTTGATAAAGGATATGAACCACTGTTTGAAATTAAGCATGGGACTGACAAATTTTTATTCACTTTTTTCTTTAGCCTGTAAACAAACAAAACTATTATAAAATTCTTTATCAAAGGATTCCAATGAAAAAATCATAGAATAGATAATCTCTTCAGGCCCCTCTAGATTTGAATTACGGAGAGCTGCAACTCCAGTCTAATGGTTAGTCATCAGTATAGATTTTGCTGGGGTTCTCATTTCCCCTTTGCCCTTCTAGCTACATATGCAACAGCACATACATACATCCTTCAGGCTTCTGGCTCTTAACCATCTCTGTAGAAGCACAGTGCAGAAACGATGAATGCACACCTGGTTAAATGAACTTTGTATTTTCTACGGTACAGCGCTCACATAGCATTTCCTTTATGCAAACATTGCCATCTTAGCCTCCAAAAAGTGACCTTGACTCTGATCATCTATTCACTAAATATGGAAGGCTTTCTCATTCTACATCCATATTTCTGACTTATTTTGGAAAAGAAAAAGTTCAAACATTCACAGGACTCAATTAAGATGCATATGGACTAGCTATATGATAAAGAATCAATTAAAATGATCAAAGACAAGCAGCAACAAAATGCAATTTCATCCATAGCTTTCAAATAACCCAACAAAAAGACATGTTGGAATGAAAAACATGTGCTCCCATATTCCCTCCCCCCTCCTCCCCCCAAATTCAACTATCCATTAGCAACGTTGCATAGTCAGTAATGCCTACCTCCATTTCGCATTTCTAACTCCTGTGCAGTGATATTCTGTCTTAAGTCTCAAGCACCTTTTCTATTTATTTTTTTTTGAAACAAGAAAAGGCACATTACTATTATTTTCATGTACTGTTATCAGATTAGATTATATCAGATTATAGACAACCAATTGCTTTTTCTATAACTGCTTCATTTCAGGGAATCTTCCATTGTAAAGCTACAGGATATAATGTTAATTCTGTTAATTCCAGTGAGAAGAGATCAGTAACTCAGCATATACACATTTTGCTTTACTTTATTAAATGGAAAGTAGCAGAAATTAGATCAGTTTATATTTAAAATATGCTGAAAATTTGAAGGCAACATGCTGCATTAGGAATAGAGTTCTCCTCTCTGTTATTCCCAGTGGTTAAAACAAAAAGTCAGTTTTCCCATCTATGCTGGTGTCTTTTTGGCTTGAGGAGAATCAGCATCTTCCTGTGACATTTAGGTTTCTGTGTTTGTGCATGCTGAACTTACAGAAATAACTTCAGTGCTGTTCTTGAGGGACTCATTCCACAAACAGCTCAGCAATCACTTCTGATTCTTAACAATTGGAAAATCACAGTATTTGAAGTGAGACTTACTTTTATGACCAATAAGTCACCACACTGTAGTGAAACATGTTATCCCTAAATTTATCTCTCTTATTAATTTGGCCTTTTGGATAATTGTCCTCCTTGTTTCTGATCTAAAATGGAAACCCGGTAATATATATTTTTTTTTTTTGCTATAAAATGGTTTAGTTTTAATTAGAAAGAATGTTATTTAATCATGATTACAACACTGTATTTATTTTTTAAATAATAAATCTCTTATGATATACCAGCTCTCTACAGAACAGGGACCGCATCTTGAAGCACTGTGCACCTTTAGCTCAATTGTTCTATCCTCTGAAAAACTTACTGTTTAAAGGCAAATTAAAACACATGTTGGCTACATGCATTGTGAATCTTACTTGTCACACTCGTGAGTAATTTCATTCTTTCAACATCTGCCTAAAAAAAATCTGATCTGTAATTTTATAATTAGCTGGAATGAATACAGAAGGTATCCATCTTTACTTCACATGGGTTATGGTAAAAAAATAAATAAAAATGTATATGATTTTGAATTACAGGAAAGATAAACTGTCAGCTCATGTAGCTCAGTCTACACTAGTCACCCAAAAACATTTTGGAAGAAATATTTAAACCTTTCCTTGCAGCTATTTTGTATGGTATCTTTACAACATTTTGAAAGCTTGTCACAGCCTATTGATGCTGAGCTGATCCAGCTACTCTGCACTGGACTGTTAAAAACTGAATATAGACTAAAAATACAATGGGATTAGGAAAAAGTAGTAGAGCCTGACATTGATTGGCAGCTTTTCCCAATTATGGCTCCTTATTTACAGAACTCAGGAAACCACAGCCTTTTAAAGGGTGTGTAACAGATACACAACCTGTAACAGATACACAACCTGTCCACAACCTGTAAGAGGTAAAATGCAAATAGTGTGGTAGGATTTAGGTGCCATCATGCAAATGGAGTTGGGAAAATGCAGAAACTGTTTTACACTTTAACACCTGGGATTCGCTGAGTGCCTTCCAATATCCACTGAGACAGCACAGGAAAAGTCACCAAATCCCAGTTGTTAGACATGGTCATGGACCACAGAATTGGCAGACTACCATAAGGTGGAAATTAAAGAACTTTTTTTTTTTTTTTTTTTTAATGGCGCGATATGTCTCACTGAATAAACTTTTTAAAGGGATAACATTACACTCCACGTTATGTTGAAGTGTTTGTGAAAGCAAAAGTTAACTACTTTTCCATGAGAAATGCTTCATTGTTTAAGAAAAGTATTTGTTTGGACTGAATTATTGAAATCAAGAGTGTAGCATCCATTGCCAAGGCTCAGCTCTTGGATTTGAAAATCTTCAAGGAGGCAGTCGGACAATGAATCCTTTTTTTTTCTAATCCTGTTATTGACTGAAGAGAGCATAAAGATGAATACAGTAACTTTAATTTCTTGTGTTTCACTTTTCCTTGGGTTTCAGTAATATGACAGTGAACTGCAGCTAGAGTAAGGGCTAATTAGACACCAGCACTGTTTTATCTCCGTCCATCCGAGCATGGATGTGTTTTGAATACTGCTGACAGAGTGAGATGGACAGCTGTATGTCAATCAATACTGTATCACTGAAAACACCACAGAAATATGGGCTAGAGATTGTAGAAATCTAAACTCTTACAATTTCACAGCAGCTAGAAATCAAGTAATAATTACCCTAGTGTTACTCCAGGTATCTGCACTTTTAACATAGATGAGCACCAACCATTACCTCAGACCTGAACACCTGCAAAAATGCTAAGGTTTGGATTTCTGTCTTAGATTTCAGTCACATAAAGAATTGTATTTTCTTTGGGCAGATGAGATATACTACATTATACAATGACTTCAATTTCACAGAAAACTTTGCTTCTGTTTATGTGTATGGAAAAAATATAACTAAAATTAAATAGACTGAGGCTACCTGCAGGAAATATTTCCAGAAGGTGAGGTTATCCTAAGAAGCATTTCTTAAGCAGGTCAGAATAGCAACTGAGAGAAAGAACAAGAGAAAAGAGCTGAGTTACTTAAACTTAGTTGAGCATCAATTGCTCAGGATATAATCTACCTCATAACTAGCACCCTGAATACGTCCCCATATTCAGTCCTTCAGATCTTAAAAAAAATTGAGTGCACTGCAAGAAAGATGTATCAATATTCAACATTACCATGTATTTCATCCTCAGTGAGTAGTTACCGCACAACAGATAACTGTGAGCTTAAAGAAAAAGCTTTCAATAGTTCCATTTTTTCCCCAAAGCCCTAAACAGATCACACAGCAAAATCCTGAACTGACACTTCAGAGATGTTACAGAGACTGGTTTTTCCTTTTCCTTTCTGACACTAGTATTTTTAATATAATATTAAACAAAAAATATTGTGGAGAACTTTGAAAGCATCAGACCTCTTAGGAAGGCAAAAAACTAACTTCTGTGGCATCCTATTGTTAATTTGATGCTATATAGGAATCAGAGACAAAATCACAAGAAGCTGAAAAGGTAAAGCCTTAGGTCTGAATTGTTATTACATAGAGGTTTCAGCAGGCAGGTAAAAACACATTTGGCCTCATCTGCATCTTCAAGCATGAAAGGTTATGTGAGATTGATGTTAAAGGTACAAGAATTATATCTTGAGGATGTACAAGTAAAAATGCATTAAAGAAAAATGCATCTTTAACAGGGACATTAACAGCAGTCCTCAAAAGGATGGGAAGATATTTTTCTCTTTTGTATTCATTTCTTGGTAAATATCAATACCATACACATGTATATACATCCCTATTTCTCAAGATCTTGTACTACTTTTCTGTCTCTTTCTCACTGACCTCTCACAAGCATTCCCGTGTCTTTGTTGTTTTGTATCCAGCAATACCACGTTATTCACTCACTTGCTGAAGCTGTGCTTGACACCGCAGGGTACAAAATAACACAGAAAACATTATCTCTGGAACAAGAAAAGATTGCCTGGTGCTGTGAATACTTCTACGAAGAGCAAAATCAGCTTTGCCCTTTCAAAAGTTAGATCAGCAGCTTGATTGATTGCCCTCCCCTGCTTTTTGTAGTCTTTCAAGAGTTCAAGAATTGGCCAGAAAATCAGTGTAACTCATGTAGAAGCCCCTCCAAAAGGAGAAATGAAATGTGATTTTAGTTTGGGAAACTATTCATCAGTATCTGCTGGGTGCATCTTTGAAGTACCAGACAAAATGCAGGAAGCCTTGCTGAAAACACACATTAAATTTTGGGGGCTACTAGTAAGGTTGTATTCTGCATATATCTTATATAAACGGAAAGAGAAAAGCCACTCAAATATTCTGTCACTGCACTGTGACATATTTCAATCATTTATAGGAAGCCCTCAGCAAAGAATGCAAACAAGAAAATTCTTCCTGGTGAATAAGATTAACTTTTACTCTAAAAGGATCCCCAGCGGCCCTGTGTAAATTCTGCAAATGAAAAGGAATTTGGTTTCTCAACTCTCTGAAAGTCAGACGACTCTCACTCGATGCAAATCTCTACATACAATATATATCTCTATATACAATATATATCTGGAAAGAAATACTGTATTGCGCTCAGCCATGAAAAGGTGAGAGGATACAGATGGTAGTTCTCGATACCTTAGTTATACAAAAATTGCTTAGAAAGCTTACTCGGACCTGATACACAGAAGTAGCAAAGAACAATTTAGTTATTGGAGTAGGAATTTAGAATGTTACAAACCAGGGGGAAAAAAGAATAAATATTATGAGCTCTGAAAAAAAAGAGCTGTTATTTACACAGCATGAAACCAGGGGACAAGATTTTATTCAGAAGTTTTGGAGGTGGGATAAAAGAGGATATTTATAAAATCAGCAAAACACCTCAATAGCAAACGTAGCTGGAAATTACAAGTAGCACCATCTTTCCAGGAAGAAATTTCTATTTGATTATTTATAGGGCACTTGGCTCTTTACTGCAATACAGCGATGTTGGACTGCATTACCACCCAACTAACTGACTGACTCATTCATTTTGGCTATATAATGCAAAGTGAGATGACATATATGAACACGATTCTCTAGGTATCACAAGTCTGATTGATAAATCTATGTAGGACTGCATTACATTTATGATCATAAATGGTTCTCTACAGATCAGGAGCATCAGCTAGAGCTACAGCTGTGAAACTAGTTTGAAATAGTAAAAGATAGCTTTATTACTACAAGAAAATGAAATCAACGTGTGTCACCTTACAGTCAAACCACCAAAATCCACTCTCTAATATTTATTCCGGGCTAAAATTGGATCTATCACAACTTTGGCTCTTCCTGTTTTTAACCTCTTATGAGCCTCTCTGCTGTAAACTTCTTCTGAAGAGGATCATTCCTCTGGAGGAATAACTGTGAGGTGTGAAAGTACATATACAAATTTTATTAGACTACCAACATCAAATACCACCACGCCACCTATGGCAAAATTACTGTTTTCAGGTCAAAGTACGAAAATGTCACTTGCTAAATGGGACTTCTACCTCTCACATAGAGTTTCTCTATGCTTGCATGACAAATTAAAATGCAAATTACATGCAGAGAATGACAGAAATCATTGAGAATCCCTCAGCTTACTTCATGCAGAATCTGCTACTGTTGTTCTGCTGAAAGATGCATGGGAAGGAAGCCATCCTATGATACTCCAAATGAAAGCTTGACACCATGTACCTGAAAGACTTCTGGTTATTAAGAAACCTGCTTCCAGGTGTAAAGACAGTAGGATGTCTGTATTATACAGGTGATAAAACCGAATTCACAGATATAGAAGCAGCCACTGCTTCCAACATTTCTGACCATGTCACCATCCATATTACCAACAAATTTCTGTATCATCAGTAATGAAAAGCGGTCAGGACTCAAATACGCTATGCATTTTTCAGATGAAGTTAAAAAAAAAAAGCGTGTCCCTCACTCTACAGAGCACAAACTAAATCTCTTTTGTCTTTGTTTAGCATTTTTTTTTTATATACCTTGGTAAGTTATAAAATGGTATAGATAAACTTTAAGTAAGAAATGCATTGAAGTCTAATATATCTAACTCTTAAATTGCTCTTTGTCAGATACGATGGCTTTCCACTGTCTCCTCCCACACACTTTCCATCTCTCCTGAAAATTGCTTCATCTTTGAACCATTACCATTGTAATTACAACAAGAAAAATCAGTAGAAGAAAAAGTCTTTGACATAAAGAGCATTATCATGGGACAAAAATATCCTGCTGGATCCAAAGATAACACAATGCTCCATTATTAATGTTTCTATCGATTATTGACTTCATGATGAAGTAAAAATCTAAATCTAAATCCTTTCACTTTATATGTGGCACTCCTTTGTGCCTCCCAGAAATGTAAACATGTCTACTAAAAGCTGTAAAGTGCATGGTCATCCCAAAACACCCAAGGAAAAGAAGTTTTTGGTAATCTTTTTTTTTTTTTTTTCCTCAGTAAAAACATCAGAGAGTAGGATGCTATCTGTCTAGTATTCAGCTGGGCAAGTCCTGGTACCTCAAAGGGAAGGTGTTTTAAGTATTTACCTATTGGGTGTGATATGTGCTCCTTGTTTGGATGTTTCAGAGTGGCTCTATGTATGGAATCATAGAACAGGCCAGACTAGAAGGGACCTCAAAAGATCATCAGGTCCACAACCTATAATTCTGCAAATACATAACTCACAGATTAGTCTCCTTGGCTGGATAAATGATCAAATTCTACTTTTAAGAGTGGCATCCAATTATTAATGGGGATGAAAGTACAAATTTTAACTTCGAACATTATCAAGTAAGTTATTTAGAATGAATATTTCCTTTTAAGCTCCAAGGGACCACTTTATACTATCATTTAAAATCAGACTGGAAGAGAGCTTGCATAGTTCAATGATTTTCTGGTCAGCTTTCTGACCCATGGCAAGATGAATTATTCTATGCTATTCCTGACAGACATCTGTCTAAACCATTGTTAAAAGCTGCATCGATGAGGATATCACCACTCGTTTAGACAACCTCTTTCAGTTTTTCTTTTACTGCTGCAATTTTTTTCCTATCACCTAACCCAAATCTCCCATCCTGTAACTTAAACTCAAACCTCTTATCTTAATCATTCCAGACAGAAAGTCCTCTTTTTCCTTTTCTGCACATTTTCATAAATCTAAGGATGTTAGGTTACTTCCCACTATGTAGGGTACAGGATTCCAGTTCCCTCAAATCCTTCTTCTTTATTCAAGGCCCTTACAACCCAGAAGACAAGGTACAGGACTAATACAGATCTCTGAATCCCTTATTTGCTAAGGAACACTTCCTACCATTTGACATTTTCAGTATAAAGGCTAAGGACTCAGTGGGGGAAAGAGAGCGGCAGATCCTCGCCTCTGGAGTTAGATTCTGAAAAACAATTGCAGGGCCAGGAAGCAGTCTGTGGAGATGCTCACATTACCACTGCTTCTGTTTTACCTAGCAGGTAGATATTAGCAAGTTCAGCTTCTGTGGCTGTCAAAGGAGCTACAGCTTGTTTGCATTAAAAACATAAAATGAGCAGAAAAGATAAGAACTGTTCTGATCTTAATCTGCAGCACAGTATCCATACCATCGAGTAGTCTTTACTGCAGTCTTACGCCACTTACCATCTGAAAGCAGGACTGTTTAACCTATGTTATTGTAGGATGTGAGCAGAAAAGAGCAAGGGTTTGGGAATATGACAGGTTGGCATGAAGAATATATATATATATATATATACACGCTTCTGTTGAGAGAGCTCACAATATAAAATATGTTTGCAGTCTTTTGAAGTTTACTCATAAATATTTAGAATGAAATCCTGATTTCTCTGGTCTCACAACAAGATTTTTACCAATGACTTAATAACAATTGTACTTTGTACTGCAGGGATACGGATTACAGATGGTACTACGCTTTTAAAATCATATTTTTGTCTGTTCCTTAAGATCTCCTTATATATCACACCGTTACTATTGTACAGTCCTGGCAGTTTATACAGAGAACACCCCCAACAACAGATTAAAAACAATAGTTTTACACATCCAAATATTATTTTCAGTGAAAGTAGCAGACCTGTTTCATAACGGCATGCTTTAACAACACTCAGATGCTTCAAGGAAAAGATAAATCCTCCATCTTAAAATTCTGGCATGAAATTGGTTCAAGATTTAGCAACTGCTGTATCTTATTCTTTTGCTTTGTTATTAGTTTTCCAATAATCTTTTCCTCATCTAGATTACCCTCTATTATTTAGTTAGAACTTCCTCTATAATTGCAATCACTGCATAGTAATCACTTAATAAATATATCCTGACAGGTCTATTTTTGCACTGGGAAAAGATTCATTTTCTTTATCATCACTCCAGTAAGCAATTTTTCTTCCTACCTGAAGTAGCAAAATGAAATGTAGTGTCTGGTGCACAGTTCTGCTCTGATACATACAGCATTTTAGTAAGACCAGACACCAATCCTTTCATTTTTTTATTCTTTGGATATGGATTCTTCAAAACCTCTGTAGCGAGGAATTTGTGTTCACCGACTTTTATATTTAATTCTATTGATGCACATAGGTAAAAGCTGCTTTGCACAGCTTGTTAATAGTGAGTTAATAGCGGCATTCCTGGCGACTTTTCGGAGTTATTTTCCCATAATACAAGTAGCACAGAGAGAAACCACATTTTTGTTAAATTTCATGAGAGGGGATTGTGAGCTTAGGTACACAACATGGAAAAGCCAAAAAGAGTGTGCGTTTAGTCTGCTGTCTATAAAGGACTAGTTTTATATTAAATAGAATAAAATAACCTGAACAAACTTGGATACCTGCAGGTTGCTATAATGATTTCTTTTCCACTGTGATGTGAATATAGCACAAGAAACTGCTGAGGAAACACAAAGAAAATAAAATAAATGGCGGCCTACGTGTAGAAACCTGTCTTTCCTCACAAAACGGATCAATTTGTCCTAAGTGGGCTTGGCCCAAGTCACTCAAATCAAAGCAAGTCTTTCTACTGACTTGAAAGGATTTCAGGCTGGTTCTACCAATAAATGGATACTCAGAGTAAATAAATTCTCCTATGAGAATCCCATTTTTCTGCTTGAATTAGAGAAATTCTCAAATGTATTGTGAGGCTAATGAGGACCTCACACAGGTATTCAAGAATTCAAACTGTGTCCAGAGAAGGGAGAAATTCAGCCCCTGCTCATATGCTTTTTTACTCTGGTCTGGCCTTGCTTTGTCTTTGGACAAACAGACCGTGGGGTTTGCCAGGTGCCTTCCGAACAGGACTATGTCAAGGTTCAAATTCATCAAATTTGCATTCTTGAATATTATTAAGGTAAACATTCCTTAGTGAGTAATGCTGACATGAAATGGTCTGCCAACCTTTTAGCTGAAAGCCAAACCCGTAAAGGAAATACACTAAGTTAAAATTTTCCATAAAATTTAAGTACATTTTAGTTCTCCACACTGCTGTTGAAAATACCTTGAACGCCTCATCTTTGTTCGAAGTACCAATCCATTGTTTAAGGGCTGATTTTCCAGTGTTAACTTCTAGCATTTTTTGTACAAGTAGTGGCAAAAATTAGTTTTATGATCCTTATCGCTCAAACTCTTTCTCCCTTTCAGCCCCACACAACATGAGCCTTTGTGATAAAACCAAGCCAGTTAAAACAAACCTTGGAATCAAGCTGTGATTTTCCTCTGAACTGAATTCCATTTCTGGCCTCATGTTTTGTGCTTTTGTAAATGGCCTCACAATCAGGCCTGATGATATGAACATATCAAATTTCTTACTAATACAGCCCAGTCAGAAAAATATCTGTGTATATACAATACAAAATTATGGTTGAACGAATTTAAATGTATGATAATTAGAAGAGCAAACCTGTTTTTTTTTGCCTGTAGTCTAATCTTTGCTGCAGGCAGAACCATATTAAATTTAAAAGAAATATTTCTATGACATACCAAACAAACAAAAAAAGCTTACACTTATTTACTTAATCATTTCAACAGCACTGCCCTTTCTCTCAAAAGAAGAATTGTTTATATACTTCTATAATAGGGAAAACATTTATTTCATAGCTCTGAAAATTAAACTAAATTTCTCACTTCAGGGTTCACTAGTCGAGCTTGTAATTTTCAGAATTCTTTTACGGTATTGGTGTAAGGCATCTTTTTGTGTGCACAGTAATGAAGACTTAAAATACACTAATCACCTCTAAATAGGCATATTTCTAGATTATAAAGCAAAAAAAAAAAAAGGACAAAGAAGCAACTTTTAAAATAAGCAATTATTAGACAACTTAATGCAAACATATTTATAAACCAGGCATTTTGTAAGGATCTGGTAATTACTTAATATTAAAACAAAATGCCTAGATTAATCTAGTAGAGAGAGGTTGATATGATGGAAGTCGGAAAGCAATTGTGAAAAAACACTCTGCAACTTTGCTGGTGACAAAGTGTTCAGTCATAAAAGCTTTGATTTAAATCATATTAGCATAGCGTGGTAGAAGCATGCAGCACCACAACATCAAAGGATATACCCTAAAAATAGGATTTTTTTAAATTTTTTCTTCCCAATAAGCGTAGTCTTTTAGTTTCCAACTCATGTGTGCATCTGAAATGGATTGTATATTCAGGAAGAAGTCAGAGGGGAATGAAAAAAGAAAAACAGCTTGAGGGATGCAATAATCTCACCATACTTTTAATTAAAGAAATAACAATTCACTTGTAATAGGACTGTCCCATTAGGGTCCCTGATTGCCACAAAAATCTCAATTGACCTACTTATTTTCTTTGGTAAATTCATCACTTCAAGATGATCTTGGATTTGAACTCTGCAGGTTTTTAGGTTAAGTCCTCCAATTTTTTTTCAGGGAAAAAGACATTTGCCTGAAACTTACATAGTCTCAGCTTGCAGTTGGATACTCTTACTCCAGATTATTTTGCTCATGCTTCTCAGAAGAGATGTGACCATTTAGATTTTCCCATTTTCGACTACAGTACAGGAAAAATAACATTTTATTTCTTTATTACTTTTATTTCCTAGTAACTTTGCAAGGTAGTCCAAACACACAACCTAACTGCTTGTAGTGACAAAATAAAGAACTTCATTTAGAAACAATTAATTCTTCTTCAAAATAAGATTTCAAGTGTTGTAATTGAGAGGATAGAGCATCATTACTTTGTGTAAGTATAACCTTTTTGAACTTCCCAGGCTGACATATCACAGCTGAGATGCAATCGTGTTAGTCACGGCACGCTGCATGATGCCAATGCTGTACTGAGCAGCACGCTATTAGGAAAGGGTACAGCAGCATGCTGCACTACTGACAAGGCCCTCCCATGCTGTGATTGTCTATATGCAAACACCATGCCCACTGTCACAGCACAACACAGGAAAATGCTAGGGAGCTATTTCTGTAACACCAGGAGCACTTATTCCTCCACAACTTGACCCCTGCTCTGTGGAGATGGTGGTGGTGTGTTTCAGATGTGATGTGTAATAGCAGGAAAGCACTGATGCATCAGACCAGGAAATTAAAAAGGATGCCATTCACACAAAGGAATGTTTAGTTAAGTTTGAAAAGCTTGGCTCAAATGGTACCGTGATGGACCATTTGTTACATCTTTACTTACTAACGTTCATTTGCTGTGGATTTTTTCTCCCCAAATCAGTTTGTTACTGATTTTAAATAATTCCAAGAGCTCATCTGCATCTCACCCCCTAACATTTGGAGTCTGAGCTAATATTTGAAAGCATTAGGGTCCTTAAAGGAACAGCCTATTACAATACACAACAATAACTATGTTTCTACGATTTATGAAAAGAAAGCAATATGTGCCTGTTTCGGTGCCTGTCGTTTGCCTACCAATGGTGCAGTGCTCCCCATTCCAGCCCTCTCTGCATTCACATTTCCCATCTTTACAAGTTCCGTGCTCTGTACAACGGGGATGACACACACGCTGGTCACACGCCACTCCTGTCCACCCTTCTTCGCAGCGACATGCTCCGCCAATGCACACCCCGTGAGTGCCACAGTCTACAGAGCACACTTCTAGGAGGAAAAAAGAAGAAAGATTACAACTAGCTTATGCCAGTGGCAATAGGGCAGAAGTAGCAACCTAAGTCATTAAGTAAAAGTGAGTAGAAGAAATATGCTTTTGGTGAAAACTACATGCTCTCAAAAACTGGCCTGTTCATATCTGGATCAAACTCAGCAGTCAGCATTTGCTGAAGAACAAGCTAAATTACATTAAAGAATCATTACAAAATTCTGCTCCTATATGCTGGACAGATCGCTGTAGAGTTGTATTCTCTATTCAGATACAAGGAATTTTCACAGGTAGTTTCCTCGATGCCTGCCAGCACTTCAGAAGGGGGGCACGTAGTTCTGTTTTACTCAAACCTGAACCTGTGTTGATTTTAATACAGACATTTATTTGTTAAGAACGAGAACAAAACTCACCTAAGACACACTCAGCAGAGAATGGTGACAATTCAGGGTCACTTAGACTCTAGGAGTGACTGGAAAAGATACTTGCAAGTGAAAGATTTTGGAATCCTACTGCTAATAATGGTGAGATACCCAGCATCTTGCTCCCAAGTTCTCTTACAGCTCTCTGCCAGCAGAAGTTGTAGAAAAGCAGAGGGGTCTTTTGCCTCATGCATCAAAGAAAATGACAGTTTAAATTCTCATGCATGTATTTTTCTGGCTGCTGCTGTTGCATGAAGCAGAAAAAAACATATCTTGATACTCATTTCACTGGTGGGGTATTCTGAGTCATTAATCTTAAGAAATCACTGAATAAATGTGAAAGCTGTAAAAATTACTTTGAGAGTCTTGCTTATGGCCTACAATTCCATCTCAAGATTCAGCTTACAATATAAATGCAAAATTTCAAGTATTTTTTCCCCGCAAATAGAACATTTGCTGTCTTGTCAAAACTGCTTTTTTTTCTCCTTAGCTCCTTCTGTTAGAATAAACAAGTTTTATAACATTCAAGTCAACTGCAGCTTTGGAGAGGATGATTTTTTTTTAGTTTAGACTTCAGTGCTTGCTTTTTAGCGTGTCTTCTGCCCTAAAATTAATTCTTTAAATATTCCATATACAACTAAGAATCAAAAAATAACCTATATGCAAGAAGATATTTTTCTTTTTTGTAACATTTTTTTTTCATAAAATGGGTATCATTTTGATGCACAATAAAGCAAACCAAAAATATACTCATTTGGAGTGTTTTGCATTCCCCAAATGTTATGAACATATTTATAAATCACTGCTGTGGAATTTTTCAGTTGAAGTTGGCAAACAGCTATAAAGCAGTTAATGAACCTTCTCAGTCCACAAGAGTGTCAGTTGCAGAATGAAATACAGACTCCTGACCCACAACTCCTCCCCCCAGCTGTCAGTCCCAAATTAGGAATGTATTAAAAAATAGTATTTAAATAGTATTTAAAATATATACACACAGACAATGCTTCTTTCCAACATAATCCAGAACAGGACCAAATTTGTTCCAAATAAAATTTTCTAATTTATTGGCATTTCAAATTTGCCTCTGACGTTCACATTTTAATGAAATAGGTGCATTATTGCAAAATCAGAATAAATATTTTTCTTACCAACGGAGCAGTCGGGACCCATCCAGTTGGGATCACAGCTACAAAGACCCGTGTCAGACAGGTAAGTACCGTGCCCACTACACTGATCTGGACACTGGGCTCTGGGAAGCTCACAGTTTATTCCACCCCAGCCTGGGCTGCAGAGACATTCACCATTCACACAGACTCCATGATTGGAGCACGTTGGATCTAAGCAATCAACTAAGTAAGAAAAAAAAAAACAACGTAGAGAAAGGTCAGTTCCCGCAATATAACGTCTAGAAAATACGTAGTTGTGGTAACTTGAAAAGTTCGTATCACTGGGACAAAATAAAATAAATTCATGTGGTTGTTTAAGTCACATAAATATCTGGTCTGAGAATTGGAAAGTGTGAAGTAATTACATTAGGTGCATATAAAACAGGGTGTGACTGAAAAACAAAAGCTTACTGCAGGAATTCTGGAGTGAAGAACTACAAAGACTTAAAAATAAAAGTTAAATATAGATTGTAAGAGCTCCACACATAAGCCTTAGTCTGGGGGCGTTCTGAAACACACAAGTTCTGCTGAGTTAAACACTATATGGAATAATGTACTGGCCCTCTCTCGTCCCTTAAAAAAATAAAAAAATCAAAGAAATTGCACTTTTCAAAGAATCCTTTTTTTTTTACTTGGGAGCGTCTTTATCAATACTACTGTTATTACTATTCACTTGCTAGACCATTGTGAGAATAAGATTGTGATATCTACTTTAAATACCTAGAAGTCAAATTATCCATGGCTTTCAGCTTCTTTTAGACTTTTAAATTATTCAGGCACTTTTGAACATTTCATTCCTAGTCCATTAGCAGCTAAGCAGTGAAACTGAGAGTCCCTATTATTTCAACCCATGTTCTACCCAGCAGATAATTCTTTAAGAAATAAAGAAAAACAGATGTACAGATTTCATCTTTTCTCTATCTGAAAACAACAGAATAAGAAAGTGAAAACAGCTACGATGAAAAATCATCCATAAAACTTCTTCTGCCATTTCAGTCCTGACAAAGGAATGTTATGTGGTGTCTTTCAAATAAGCTCTATCAGTAACATCATGGTTTTCCAAATTTTTATCTTGTATTATTAATTTGTGTAAGTGCGCTATGCTCTACCGTGAATACCAACATTGAGGCTTCACCAACTGCCTTTTGCTGTGGAATTGAGGGCCAAGGTCAAACTTATGTCCTAAATAAAATGAATTCACTTCATGACTGGTATATATCAGCTCACAAGAGACGAACCAAAAATGATTGGCATTCTCTCTTGCAGCTCTAGGAAGATGAGTTTATAATGAAAGTGATTTATCTCTCATCTTTTCCAAATTGATCCTTCTAAATTAAGGCAGAGACATTTTCACTCTGCCTTATATGAACAATACTTGATCTTTCAAATCTCAACTTTTCTATAAACAGTCTTGTCAAATTATTTTATGAAGTTACAGAGCATTTAAAGTAAGTATATAGATTAGATAAAACTCGGAGGATTGAAGAAGGCCCGTTTAGAGATACAATAACATGAGTTATCAGAATAACTCATATGTGATTTTAATTCAGATTACAGTAGCACAAAAATTACGGTAACATTTCTTATAAGATTTTCACTGTAATAATGACCCTGGCAATTTCTTCTTATTTATTTATTTTTTTTTAAGATTCAATGCTCACTTAATTGGATACAAAAATACTATAGTGCAGTTTAGTATATACACATAAACCATAATTGTTTTGTGGTTCAGTTCAGAAAAAAATAATAAATTCATAAATTGTTCTAAAATCATCCAGAACCTTCTTCCTGTTAGCCCTCCTCCATGCTCAACAAAATCAGAAACTCCAAAATTTAGAATATGTCTTTCATGCTATTTCTATTATACCTGACACAGACGGAGTTGTGACAAAATAACCTGATTTAATAAAGAAATAAAGAACAAAAAGAAAGATCTATGTAAATTCACCTTAAGGATGAATGACACTCTTTTCCCTAAATTTAGTCTTTTCTTTTAAGGTTATATTTTAATGGGAAATTCAAATGGGTAATGTGTATAACTTTCTGTTGTACATTGCAGGACTGTTAACTTTAGAAAATACTGATTAGTCCTAATGTATTTCACATTTCAGAAGCATACCACCTTCCTTCTCAAATGGAAGTGCTCATGAAAGCAATGTAGAACAAAACCACCTCCTTCTACCTATATGAACCGTTTCCTCTTTGCTGAATTACTGATGCATGCAGCTGAGACTTACTAACACAGAAGAAGCCTACCAATTCTCCTAAGCCCCGAATACCCGTTTTATAGAATAACAACTCACACCCTTGTTTTATAGTATAACAACTCACACGAGCCCTCTTTGTCCATTGTTCTAGACAAATATACTTTATAGCTTTTTTTTTTTTTTTTTTTTTTTCTGTTGTATAATTAAGTAATAGCTTTCAAAGTTTAAACTGAAGAGACCTTGTACTCTGAACTCAAGCCTTGTTCTATTTTAACACATACTCTTCAGGTTATCATCTCTGGCCAGATCCTCAGCTGCTAAAATTAGCATAATTTGATTACCTGTAATAAAACTACACTGCTTTACGCGGCAAAGGTTCTGCCCCCAACTCTTTAGAAGGGTTTACAATGGTACTTAATAAGGAATTATAAATGGAGCTTCTTTGGTGTTTAAACAAAGGACAACACATTTTAGCAAGTGAGTCTGTTAAACTTACTCGTAGCCCCTTGGCAGCTCAGATCATTAGAGCTCATTTAGTGTTGGGCCCTCTGTAGATTTGACAAAAAGGGTACTGAAAGCAATTTATATCCCTAAGGACAAAAAAGGAGGTCAAGGAGTTTTCTGAACAATATGTACCGTAAACCCCCAAAGAGCCATGAATTACACTTATGAAGTTAAATGTCATTGAAAAATGACTCGACCACGAAACTGACAAGAAAAACACTGTTAACTTAACCTAATTTGTCAATTTCACTTGTCTCCCCCCAAACCAGATTGAATGAAAACTGGCAAATATGCCACTTCATTCTGTGTGCAAATTTGTTAATAGAACAACAGTGTTTATGCTGCAAAAATTGTGTATCACAGATATTGATTCTAGTGCCACTTTCATTTCAGGTAAATTGTTTGAACAATATGACCATGACGAATATAAGAAATAAAAAGCTAACGGGAAGAAGAAAAATGCTGACCCACTTGTTCTAATTCAATATCCTAGTTGGAAAATGGCAAAGGAACCAAATTTCAGTATTCTTTTTGGAAGCTCAAATCAACAGAGGAAATTCCATATTTTAATATAAATGTAGATATATTTATTTGCAACATTCTACCATTAATTCATGCAAAAAGTTTAAATATGGGCAGATGATTACTTGCAACTGATATGATATGACTTCCTATCATACCCTTTTCCCCAGAGCTCTTGAATTAACGTGACAAAAATGTACAGAAGAAATTGAATTTTACAGTAGAAACATGCTGGTTCTTCTTTATTTATTTGTAAATTAATTTATTGAGTTATTTATTGCCCAATGAGGTATGCAAAAGGTTATATTAACCTTTTCTGTCATGTTATCGGCCCCTTCCAAGCTTGCAGTTAATACCTTCTGCCTTTGTAATTCATTTACCTCTTAAAATCCTTATCCTTTCAAGCACTGGTGACTAAATAATCTATATCCATTCCCCTCACATATTAATTTAACTCCCCCAAACTTTGTTAACTGAATGCTTTGTGGCATTTCCAGGTTTGAACGGTGTTAACGTTAATGCCTTTGCAACAGTACATGCACTAGCTTGTTCTATAAACTTATCTGGAGTGGGTGAGGTATTGCTTCACCTATTTCAAACATTCATATCAGGATAAGCTAAATTTAGCACTACAAGAGCCTATTTCTCTTGTAGGAGTGTTAGGGGATTCAAAGATGTCTACTCCAGATATAGCACAAGCATTGCAGACAACTGAAAGTAATGAGAGAACTCCATGCAAGTCGCTGGAAATCATCATCACAGTGGATGAGGAATTGCTTACAGGGTAGAATTTACAGAATTAAATGAAAGATTGATCAATTTTAGGCCACTTACCATAGTCTCTCTAATCATTTTAAAAATTATAAAGAAACATAGAACATGATAAAATTCATATCACTTACTTAGATTGAGCAAAAAATTGCAGTTTGTAACAGAAAGAGAGCTTCTGCATTGCTAGAGAATAGACTGGATGTTGTAGGGCATGCTACAGACAGTCTTTTCCACCTTCAGCTTCCATAAGAATGCAAGCTATAGCAGGGCATTTCAGATCATTTTTTAATTTTTCACATAATCATACACTCAGGGTGACCCGAGAACTATCCTTTGTAGCAACCAAAAGGGACATGACAGAATTTTCTGAATAGAACTTAAACTGTAACTCATTAAAAGCAATGGAAAAACTAATGACTTCAGCTGAGTTCTGGATTAGAGCTCTAGTGACTACAGTGTTGTGAAGCCTTCCTAGAAAGAGATGACAGGAATGACCTGAACAAATTGTTGCAGTGTTGGCAGTCCCACTAGTGAGGATCCTAGCTTATATTTGCTTTTAGCACAATAAACTCACTCAGACTAATGCAAATCTTGTCCTAAAGGCAATAACTGCAGTCCACATGCAAAGATTAAATCTTCCTGTGACTTAGGTCCCCACGATTTTCTTCCCTCCTGCCTCACTCTCTTCTTTTAAATTTATTTATTTATTTATTTATTTTTTGGTAGGAGAAATAGTTGTTTACTGTAGGGTAAGATAAAAACTGGTATGTATGTGATGTACAGCTCTGCATCCCACTTAGAATACTCCACAGAGACCCTTTAGTCCTAAAACCATGCAGCTCCTCTCCTGTCACCTTAATCTTCAAACTGCTCCACCTTTTGGAGGATTAATAAACTCTGGGAAGTCATCATAAAGTACCTTGAAATATCACTGCTCTAAGGATGTGCCAAGGTATGCAGAACTGTCTATCTAGCATTCCTCTGGAGAGTTAAATTCTCTCCTAAAACCATACTTTCATTTTAAAAAGAAAAGGAGTCCAATTTAAGCTGTGCATTCCAGCAAAAACCACTGTGAATAAAACCAGTATCAAGCTCCATCTATGACCACATATTCAATGGGCGATACTGTTAAATTTGCTCATTCTGCACACACAAATAATTGGACACTTACAACATGAAGAACTTTTCCACATTTAAGACAGCTGTTGTTAGTGTATGCCATCTGCCTTTCTTAAATCCCATGTCTAACAGGAGTAATTTGCACTAGGTGAAGTCTGTAACACGGACACCCAAGTCTTTCAAATCTGTCTCACCAATTTCTGTCTTAACAGTGACTTATCCATTTGCTTTGTGTGGAGCTGCAGTTCTATTATTTTCTATATACTACCACTTTTTCCTCTGCATTTCACTTCTAAATTGTTCAATAAATATAATCCATACGGAAAGATTTATCTTCACTCTTCAGCAAAGGAATTATTCAGGTTTACTTGTGGCATTCTTAGTACCGCAAAACAATGTATATAAAAATCAGAAGTTTAGTTTAAACTTTCATAGATCAGTAAAATTGTGATGGACTACATATTTACTTCTCTTTTACAATAATCTGTTAGAGTAGTTCTGTACTTAAAATTTTATTCTCTTTTTTTTTTTTTTTTTTTTTCCTAAGCATTTCAAAAGAAACTCACAACATAGAAAGAAAATGTGCTACAGTATTACCTTCTTCACAGTTTTCTCCTTTATAGCCAACAGAACAGACACAGTTCCCTTCGATGCAGGAACCATGACCTCCACACGAGGGATCAATACACTGGCTGATGGGTACATCACATTCTGGACCTTTCCAGCCACTGTAGCATAAGCAGGTTCCTTTAGAGTACTGACCATTGCCACTGCACAGTACCGGGCAGGCAGCTGGAAAATTGAACGAAAGAAAAACAGCACACAGGGTCAGAAAAAACTCTAAAACCCCTGTAAAGTGCACTAAAAATCCACTTTCAAATACTTATATATATAAGTATCTTAATTTACTGGAAAAAAATCAAACCCTATTTGTAGCAGTTCAGTTCTTCATTTCCCAAAGAAACCATTTGATTACTATTTAACAAAGCATGCACGGTTTGGGCATTCTGAGAATACAACTACTATTCTTTATAACCTATTGGTGATGTCTGGGATAACTAATGAGGCAATGTGAACAGATTTGATTCTGACATTACTCTGCTTTGTTCCATTAGGTAACATCCACTCTTAGATAGCAGCACAGTCCCCACAGCAGTTAGTATATAGCATCTTTCTTCCAGAACATTTTTAACGTAGTGTCCCAAAAATTTATTAGACCCTTTGACTTGTTTTTCCCATATATGGATCTTGAACACAGAAATAACGCAAGCTTTCATCAACACAAATGCATCAATACAAATGCACCTTGCCACCAATATCCCTACCAAATCTTCTTTCCCCATATCCCAGAGTGACTGTTTCTACCTTAGGTGTATTGACAGGAAAGCACCATTAACCCGTATCCATCTCTCTTGTATTATCATAAAGAGAATTTTTGAGCAAATATTCAGAACTCATTTATTCAAATGAAGTGAAGCCTATGAATAATAAAGGTAGCCAGCAGGTCTTGGATGCTGGGAATCAGATCTTGTACATATGCAGAACAATGGAAAGAAACAAGTGGCTTACTAAAGCCAGTCGCACATAAATGTTACACCAAGGCATATTCACACTCCTATATGCCCACATCTCCCATGCAAACATGGCAATCTGTGAATTTACATGCCTGCCAAAGGCTGAACGTATGGTCACCCACCAGAGAAATGGGAAAAATAACCAAGGAATCACAGAAAATGGGACTAATGAAGTGAATCTTTGATTAGAGATGCACTTTTACACTCTTCTTTGATGCACTTTGATAAAGACTAAAAAGTATTTCCCTGTCTTTTCACCCTTCAAAGTAATTAGAAACTAATAGCTACTTCTACAGTACCAAAAACATACTCCAAAGCTACTGTTAATCATTAAAAGGTCTTACTGTCCCTCTTGCTTCTATTATCCTTTTAACCTGAATGATCAAGGAGAAACCAAGTAATTGATTTACTACAAAGAAATGTGTAATTGTCCTGTTGCACAACTCCTCCACTGTTCGGTCCTGCAACTCGTATTAATGTCAGCTGTCCCACTGATCTGCTGCAAAAACACATTTCATAATGGATTTTTTCAAGAATTTTCTTTTGTGAAGTGGAAACAAATTGATCAGATAAACATATATACAGATTTGTAACCTTAGATGTTAGCTAAAATTTGGAGTACTGAGAATTATTTCCTTTAAGACCACAAGTTGATTGGCCATATGTCACTTGTATAATCCTTTTTAGCTGATTTTTTTTCTACAATAGAGTTACATGTTGAGGTCTGAGTTTTTTTTTTTGTTGTTGTTGTTGTTTTTTGCTACCCCTCCACTGTCTGAGGGCCATATTATAAGTCCTTTGGAAAAAAGCATTTTCATTACTCGTATTCTCTCTTACTATGAGTCTTTGAAATCTTGATTTTTTCTTCACTCCAAAAATGAATACAAATATGAATAAAATATAATTTTCAGCAGCAGCTTTCTGATTTTGGACATGATATAGGCTCACAAATCACTTTACTTCATTATATGCAAAAGTTTATGCTAAACTTCTAACTTACGCTTTTTGCAGTTGGTTTCAGAATTAAGCTTACTGAACCAGCTGGACTGAATTTCAATGCAGACAAATATCCATTACATCCACACTGCACTGCAGGTCAGCCCGCTTTAAATGTTTTTGCATGTCGTCACGTAACACCCTCCCATGATACACAACACACAGAACCAGTAGCACCTTGGATGCCATTTCACTAACTACTCATTCTGTCTGTGTGTATTACATCATGGAGTCTCTCTCAGCTCCTCAGCATGCACTGCTTTTCACTGCCTCCAAGTGCTAACTGCTGCTACTGCAAGGTCATACAGGTGAGCCATAAAGGAAGGGATCACACTAAGACTGCTTCCACTCCTCAGGTATGAAGACCTGGGGACCCAAACAATTCCTTTGACCATAACCCTCCATTTCACCACAATTAAAAGAGTTCTTTGGGCAGATGTTGACACCTTTTCCCAAATCAGCGTAAGTAAAATAACCACGTCAGTTCTATTCTCTTTACTTGCCATGACATGGAAGATCTGGAGGTGAGCGGTCAGAAGGCAGTTTGTCCTGAAGACCTGGAGTAATCACAATGAGCGCCAAGTTTTGTTGAAACCTTCCACACCCTGACACGCAGTAGAGACACTGTTCCTTTTTTTGGGCCTTATCTTATGGCAAAAACATTTCTCCGTAGATCTGTGAAGCTCTAAGTTACTGTGTGTGGTGGTGAAGTTTGCAGCCCCATTGTTCGAGTCCAACACAGAATGAAGTACTACTGTTAGATGTGTATTCTCTACATGCTTCCAAGCCACTGAAGAGACTTAATGGTTGTTATTAACAGTTGCTCAGTGGGGCCCCTCCAATTGTACTGGGACATGCCAGCGTATGGCTTGTGCTTGCCTGTCAGCCTTCTTCACCATGCTGTGATAAAACTGCATGGAAAGAAAGGGTCCTGGGAATGCTAAGCTAATCAGAAGACAGTGGACAGTTTCTTCACATAAATCACATTTATTCAAGTCGGTGTAAAGACAAAAAGTCAGAGTTGACTTACAAGCTGGATACAAATGAGGAGCAGCTGCTTTTGGTTTGTTGTTTTAGAGATCAACATGGCACTCATCGCCAAGAAAGGATTTCTGTTCTGCAAACTTCTCCTCTGGAGTCATTAATTGACTCCTCTGCAGTCAATTAATGTTTTTAATAATACATTATTAAAAACAAACAAACAAAACCATCAAGCAGCCTAGATAGGACCACTCTAGACCTAGCTATACAAGGACATGCCAGCCAACTGCCGTAAGACTGTTTCTCTCCTTGCCTTGCACCTAAGTCTAAATAATCAATTGGCAGCTGTGGTCCAGTCAGAGAAATGTATATTTGTTATTTGGAAGATGTTTATTGGAGAGCCATTTTCAGCTCCCACTTTTGATCTAAATTTGCAGGGTTCAGCTTCTGGGACACCAAAGATTGGATGGCTGGCAGAGCAGAACAAAGATTAACAGATGCCAGGTTATGGGCTAAAGAGCTCCCATTGAATTTTTTATTTATTTATTTTAAAAGTGTTCCCTTGGCTTGTTCTGGTCCTTTAGGAATTGAAGTGAAACTGAAAGCCATGTCACTGCTTTTCATTTCTCTCTTTGTGCTTCTGTCAGGTCAGAGGTCTTGCTGTGGGCCATAAGACCATTTAGTCCCTGTGAAACTTCTCTATTACTTCAAAAATAATCTGTCTTCAGTGATCTGCAGTTAAGGGATGCTTTTCCAAGATGTTAGTGACACAAGAACTGACTCTGGACAAATGAAAGAATCTGTCATTTAACCTTAGGGACGAAAATTATTACAGTTAAGATTAAGAAAAGTGACAAGATGTCCTTGGTCAGATTTTGGCACTTTCAAGACTGCCACATCACCAAGATTGCAGGAGAAACACGTAAGCAAGAATGTCAGCATGAGTAGGTTATAAGAAGCTGCTTTGTCATTGCTGTAATAAATAGCTCGTCATTAATGTTTCTGCTCTGGGTTTATAGCTTGACCTAAGTGAGGAAGAGAGAGAATCAAGCTACTCTCCTGTAGAAAACACAGGCAGGCAGGCTAAAGTGAGGCTTGCTAGGCCTTTGCTAGGCCATGTTGCTGCAGGATGAGACATCAGAACAGTCAAGACTAATTTTACATCCAGGTTGCCTCAATCAACGTCCAAACACCTCAGGAGTCATCTGGAGTTCATGTTTTCTAGCAGTGCTTATTTCCCCTACATGTAGGAGGTGGGCCCTGTTCCAGCACAGGCCTGTCTGTTCACAGCCTGCTAAAGGAACATAGGTTTGCGTAATGGAACAATCTCATTTCTGTGGGCAAACTGGTTGCATAAAGAAAACCACATATTACACACCAGCACTTTCTAAAAGAGGGTAGAGGTCTTAGGGAATAGTTACAGCAGCATTTAAGTAAGTTACGCACTAAGATATATACTGAGTGAAGTTCACATAAGCACAACAGCTATTAAATCTTAATGTGGTTTCAATGATGTGATTCTGCTCTTTACCAGTACTTGAAGAAAAGCAGACTGGGTTCTTTACATAGGTCTCAGCTGATCAGATTACAGATAGCAGATACTACAGACCTTTGAGTCCTGTGGGCTGCACACTTTGAGAGAGAAAACTTTTAGAGGGATGTTTGGCTGACTGTCCCTGTCCAATCCATGCTCTTCAAAGTTTTCTCTGGCTAGTTATTTTGGAATTATGTTGTTAATATTCCCTGATGGATGAGAAAAGATGGTTTGATAACAGCCTGTTATACATGGATTAGGAGGGGAGATGGTGAGTGATAATGCCCAAATGGTCTGGCATCAAAAGCCACCATTTTGTCCAGTGACACTTACTGCAAGTATCCCAGCTGCAGTCTGTGTACACACTCCTTTCACCCACCCTTATGTTATTCACACATACATACTCACCAAAGCTGTTCTTCTAGAGCATGACAAGACCAGTAAAGGATATCTGAGGAGTCAAACTCTTGGAGGCAGTTGCAGAACTTGGTTTAGTTACACAGCTGCTTGGTTGAGAGGCCTTCCCCTGATACTTGAGGCTCCAAACAGGATTTGAAGGCAGAGTTCTGGCTTGGTTCCTCTTGCTGGAGAGCAAACATTACCCTAGTGCAGAGAGAGTTCTGTACCACTAGGACCTAGGGTGTCAGTTCTTCTACTGCAGCTTTCTTTCAGTTCCTCCTCATAAAATAGACAAATCAATATACTTCTCTTGAAATTATTTGAGTTTCTGGGCACACAAATATGCAGACTTGAAAGGTTTTAGAACTTGTATCTGAACTGCTTCGCTGTCCTGGACTAGGTTATAAGCTCTTATAATGCTCATATTTTGCAAGCAGCTCAGATTTACATCCAAATGCAATTTTTCAAGCAGGGCGTTAAGAAAGTCAGCTTTGTTTGTGCCACCTACAGGCTTATTCAAAGCCGACAAGCTGTCAGGAATCACCCCATATCAAGGCAAAACTTTTCAACATATGTACCACAGAAATTTGTGGTGAGATGCTTGTGGCAGGTCGGTGAGGAGAGTCACTGGTATCGATGGACAAATGATTACATCAAGCCTAGTGGGGTATTTTTTGGGTAAGGATTAGAATGGTTGTGTCCATAATGCTTGTAAGCCCTGATCTTACATACAAACCAGATTCTTCCTACCATAAGCTTGTACACATAAAAGACGAGCTTGACTGTGTATTTACAAAGTAAGCAGTAAGGAGAACTGGGACAGAGTGTTGAAGTGCAAGTTCAAGGCTATACTAACAGAACACTTAGCCACCGTCTAAAATCCCCTTACATCTTAAGCATGAATAACTGTTTCATCAATCAATTTGAGCAAGGTCATCCAAAAAGATGAAACTCATGGAAAAATATTCCCTGATTCAATACATATTTAGGTAAATGCATGAAAGGAAAATCTAAAGAGTCTACTATCCACAAAGAGACAACCATCCACTGTAGGAAGTCCTACCACCCCTTATCTGAAGAATCAAAAGAATTGACTGGAGAAGCATCAAAGACAGGTACAACTTTTACTCTTGACTATACGTTGTATGCCACCATCAGAACTAGAGTTCTAGGTAAAAGGGATCTTGCCCTGAGCCATTGCAACTTTACTTCTGTAATATAAATGCTATACTAACAAACACACTCAGGAAAAAAAAAAAATAAAACCAGACAACCACAAAGAGAATTCTGAAGACACTGCAGAGTCTTACGTAAGGTAAGCTTATACACCCTTGCTGAACTGCACAGAGCTTTGTTAGACCTAAGTGAAATCAGGATTGTTAGTATATGTAGATGATCCTGTTTAGGAGGAAGAAGTGAGTTTCTGCTAAAGACTATGTGTTTATTATTATACTTTACAAACCTTGTTTCAAATGCTTCAGAAGTATCTGTGTCATGATACTTCAGGAAACTGAAAAAGTCAAAAGACTATTTCTTCTTTACGATTCACTTAAAAGTGAGTGCGTTTGCAGATACAAATTACAAAAGAAGGGATATATATGTAAGGCCACAGAATGAAGAGCAGTTTATTATTTTTTCAATTATTTCATTATTGTAAACTTCAGTCATGCTGAAATGGTCTTAAGAACAGTGGGAATAAGCAAGATCTAGAATAACTTTTAGATTACTCTAGGACTCTCTGCTCTTACAAGTAGAAGCTGGTTGGAAGTCAGTTTGTACAAATTCACCCAGGAGGAGAATGGACACACAACTATTACTGACATTATATATGCCTTATTAGCTACTTCACAAGACTGTTTACATCGACTACAGAAGACACAAACAAAATTGAGATTATTTAATTGTACTATTACTCTATGCTAAGAAGAAATGCACAGCTTTTCATAACAGTCATGCCCTGCAATCCTTACCTCAGTTGCCCAAACCTGAGCCTTACCATGCTCCCTTGTCTAGCTCTGTCAAACTGCACATTAGCAAGCAAGAACGAGATTCACAGAAGAATTTCCAGAAGGACAAAAAAAACCCATCAGGTGTGTCAAATCTCTGACATTCAGAAACCATTTGGGGAAAGCAGCACACGCTGACTTAAGCACTAAAGTATGGATGCTTTAATTAATCCGGGGTGAATTTAATTGCTTTAGTTAAGTGGAAATCGGGTTAAAAATGATGCAGAGCATGCTGGGGTGTGTTAAAAACATGACATATGAGTTGGATGAATCGATAAATTAAAAGTGCACAGATGTTTTAATTAAACCCAGGAAAGTTAACGAAGATCGCTAGAGACTTTTAAGCCTATGATTAATTCAATTCATTTAAAATACCTGTAGAGATATGGGGATGCCTCCATTTTGAGGGTTATAGAAGTTCTCAATCGATAAGTACTTAAGCTGTTTCCAAAAAAAAAAAAAAAAAATGGCAGGATTTTTACAGAAGTGACTGAACAGCATTAATTGCACAATGAATATTTACATTCTTCTGAACAATCAGCAAACTTTTTGCTAAAATTTATCAAAAAGTTCAGTTTTTTTCACTACCTTCAGTGCGTGACCTTGTATGTCAAAGATAACATTTGCTGTACCATCCTGTACCATTCCCCATAGTACCTATTTCCATTAGATAACTGCTTTGTTTACAATTATTATTAAAAGTCTGTGTAAGAAATATGAATGTGTTTTACCACATTATCTAGCAGAATACTGATAATCTGAACTTTTATGTTCTGACTAGCAATTTCCAGAATCACAGCAAATTTTGACATTATCTTTTTGGGACTGGCCACTTGGTACAGGATAATTTTTCTTTACAAATAGCATAATATTTTTAATAACAATGTAGTCTGTAAGAATGGTGAAAATAAAAATTAAGCAGGCATCAGATCTATTTGATGTAGTTCAACTGTGGGCTGAAAGGACTGAAGCTCCATTACTGCTAGCATGAAGATGAGCTTAGTCAGCCTAGCTACCCATAAACAAAGATCTAATTCTTAGTTCTCTAAAGACACGGGAGTCCTGAGGGGGAAGAGAATAAGACAATTGTGTGCTCTCCCTGGAAAAGCCATAGAACAAACTACAAATTGGAGAGAGAGAGAGAAAAGAGGACAATTGAGCTCAGCTAGATACTTGAAAAATCAGCAAGCTGAGTCAGGCTTCAAATGTCTTGAGGACTTTCTCTTGTCACTAACTTCTGGATTTGATACTTTGTCAACCTGTCTGTCCTGCTTCCACTATTGCTGAAGCTCTGAAACTATCACTATCTATATTAAAAAAATATATTTTTGTTCTCCATGCAGTACACTAAGATGATTTGCAAAATAGTAGAGATTTATTTTTCAGCTACTCTAGTTAGGAACCTCCCTGTAAATACAGCTTTATAGAGCACCATAGTTCAATTTTCTTCATGTACATAAATGCGTTCAATGGAATGAGATCTACCCTGCACTGGTCCTGGTTTACTGCAGAGAGGAAGTAACTGATCAGCTTTGTGCCTTTGAAAATACAGGCAAAAACAATAAAAAAAAAGGATGAATTCTTTTCAGTTCTCTGCATGATGCGTTGGAGGAAAATGTAGATGGTAGATGCAAATGTCCTGAAAACACTGCCCTGCAATCTAAAAATCTCATTCTTTGGAAACTAGTAACATAGAATCAGAGCTGTGAACATCCTGCTTTCGATACAAGCAGAGAGGTTGACAGAACTACAATAATACATCCAGATAAATGCTACTTTCTACCAACAGATGCCGAAATAGACTACTGTCATAGACAAGCATGTAGATCTTCATTTGTATGTTTTGATAACTTTGTCAATGGAAAAATTGAGGAGAAGGGAAAACTAAATTATGTCAGATGTTTCAGTAGCTATCTCAGTGGAAAGAGTCAGTGAGGAATGAAAGATTCATTCCTTCAAGCTTTCAAAAGACAGCAGCAAGGACAACCACTGAGTACCAGAATCATCCTTCCAAACATAGATGTTGTGATTCCTAACAGAGGAAGCACTAACAGCATGAAGTCATTTATACATACAGAAAGAGAATGAAACATTTCTTGCAGTATTTTTGATTAGAGTTTGCAACATCGACAGTGAAAGAATCTGTCCTTTCCATATTTCTGTGGTAAGTTTTGTTATGACTAAATAGCAGTGCAGTAAATGTAGGATTGCACCCAGAGGTTGACGTAATCAGCATATTTTAAATCCAGGCTGCTTTGGTCCCATTTTAGTTACTACTATTTGCATTATCAAATCGACCAGAAAATATTTAAATCATAACATGATTAATTACATAGTTCCATACTGGCTGCAGATATTTAAGTATTTTGCTACATCTGAGTTAGAAACTTTATTCGTTTATTTGAGAAAGCAAATCAGGGTGACAGCTAACTGAACTTCATCTCACCCCAATAGGGTCTAAATATAGGAAAAGATATAAATTACAGGTTCAAGTCTGGTTACAATATAGATATGAACATACCCCAAAGTCATGCAAGCTGGAATTGGAAGCTGTGACTCAGGGCCATGTCTGTTATTCAGGGACAGAGAGTCCTTAAGTATCTCTTAACAGCTGTATTTCCATAATGTGATTTGCAATACTACTTGATTGTAGCTGCTTCAATGACATTTACCATCATCAAAAGGACTCCAAGATGATGCCAGCACAAGTGCAAAGACAAACTCTTCAAACTTAATGAAATAAACAAATATCAATACAAGTCCATGGAGACAAAGCGATCTTAAAACAAAAGGTAGATTGCAACACAATTAAATAAGCTAACCAATTAAACACAAAAACAAATTACAAAGCATACATCTTCATGAGCACAGTTCAGCTCAGCCGGGCATAGTTAGAGCAGAGAGATTCTTAGCCTCTAATGGAAGTAGTACAGGATTGGAAGAAAGATTTTTGGCTTGCTGGAAACTAAGCTTGGTATGTGTTCTGCAAGTATTTGTATGCTTGTGCACCTCCTTGCTGCTCTGGGAACCTTTTGAAATATTCTATTTATTGGAATATGTTTGAAACAGAAAATATTTGCACAAATAGATGTGCTCTTGCTGCACATGTATAAGAAAGCAAGAAAGATAAAGTGAAGCAACCGATAATAGAGTGGGTTTTGAAAGCCACAGTGAGAGATCAAATGAACATACCTAGCTTCTAATAAATATGAAAATATTACTATAATGCTTCTGAAAGAAAATTCATTAACAGGATTTTACTGTTTCCATACAGTTTCAATAGTGGACAGGGGCAATACAAACTTCATTATCATACTAAGCCAATAAAACTTGGTTCCAGATTTTAGGCCTCAGCTACAACATCCCCTGTAGTTCTGTCTTTGGTCTCTGAATTTCTATAAGTTGGGCAATGAGTAATCATATAAAGAAGCACTAGCACTCACTGAAATCAGTCATAATTACTTAGATGCACACTTTTTACCTATTTTCCTATCGTATTTTGTCCAGAAGTGACATTAGCAACCTGCGTTATTTCCTACCTTCTTCACTACTGAATTCCTCAGCATTCCTTATTTTTTTTTAGTCCTTGCTCTCTGGTATTTTCTCCTATGGAAGTCAGTCTACCCTCTTAGCTGTGACACCATCCTGCAACTTCATTGGAAAGCAGGCACATATAAAAATTGAAGTTCATTTATTGCAGTGTGAATTTACAAATATAAAAGGGCAATACAGTACACGGGCACAAATTTGGTCATATATATAATGGCATTTTAATATGGAACATAAACGCTAATAAATTCTCTATATTAGATGCAGGTACAGGGTATATTAAACAACATTAAATAAGTATCTTAACAATGTTAAAGCATTTTGACTGCCCTGTAAAGCTATAACTATAACAAACAGAAAAAGAATGTACTTCTAAACAACTGGAGCATCCCAACTTGAAATTACTTGGGACCAGCTCTTCTCCAGACAAAATCTTAGTAACACAAAATCCAAGGCTGGATTCAGCAGAAGACATAAAAGCTTTAAGAACAATGAGAAGTTAATATTTGGCATGTTAAAAAAAATTGTTTGTTTTGTTTTTTGTTTTTGTTTGTTTGTTGGAAAGTCTGTTTTCTGTAATATTCCTAAGATAAAAGTAGCTTCTGGGTCCTATTTCCACTTTGTTAATATTCCCTCACAAAGAATGCAAAGGATATAAAGCAGCACTTCCTAGCCCTACACAGGGAGCAATCTGTGTACTTCTGTAACCATCCTGCTACTGTATATCAAATGTCTAGCAAACATTTGTTAATCCTCACATTTAAACTACAAGTACTATAGGAGGGACAGATACATGTTCTTAAAATCTAATGAAATATCTCAAAGCCCTTTTGGAGTCACGACCACTAACATCACAAAGAATTCAGCCTGGGACCCCTTCTGTTCTTTGCTCCTGTTTAAATTGTCAATTAGAAAGTGTCAGAGTGGTGGATTTTGTGCTGGCTCCACTTGTCTGCCTGAACCTGGATCGAAGCTACCATACCATTTAATGCAGGCAAGCTAGCAGCTGATAGATGGCAATGACTGTCAATCATTGTCAAAAAAGGTTATGTGTCCATTTATTTATTCTGTAATTATTTTAGGCACCGTTAACTGCACACTACTCTTCTCAGAGCATATTGTGGTTATGTAAAACTATGAAACTGAGGGCATACAGGACAAGCACTGCCCTCTACAAAGAACTCATTGGAAGGCAACCAAGAACATAATCAGTTTGCCTGAAATGAAAAATGTCTGCTAATAAAAGGTGAGACTGGGAAAAGGAGAAGGAAATTTACAACAAAGGCATTTTAAGGTACTGAGTCAAAGAGGTTGGAATTGCTGGAGAGGAACGCTGCCAAAGACAGCCTTGTCTGAGCACCAAAACGATGCCTCCACCCACTGCGAGGGGGAGATGTGAGTGACAGGCCGGAGCTGCTGCAGCAGCAGCACATCCATACGTTGGCACACACAGACACACACAGCAAAAACAAAAACTAACCCACCCAGAAAGAGATACTGAGAAAGCTGCTGAACATTTTGGATTTTGTCAGCCACAAGAAAGGATGTGAGGTATGTGTGGGTGACAAGTCATGAAGGCAGTATTTCCAAAGAAAAGAACAATTCATTTTTTATTTTTATTTTTTACTTCTACAATGCAAGTGAAGAGACATGCTATGATTATGAACACAAGGAATATTTGCCAAAAGTTATTTCTCTAATTTCTGTTTTCTCTCTAACCGACTACTTCCCTGCCCTTCCCAGCATTCTCAGTCTGTCACAGCGGACAGTACCATCATTCTATTCTCCCTGCCACTCAGGTTCATAATCTGGATGTTATTTTTCATCGGTTTCCTTGCCTCACAGACAAATTTTGACCAAGTCCTATAGATTTGTTCTGCATCATATCTGTTTGGCAGAATTTTTGCCTTAGCATTCAGCAAATAAAATCCACATCAAACAAAAATCTTTTTCTCCATCATGGATAAATTCAGTCTTCTACACTCATGTCTGTGTTTAACACTGCTGCATAAAGCCCACTGTTAATTTGTTAATTTAGCCTTTAGCCCTGTGACTCCTCTTTCCCAGTCCTGTTCCAGGTTTTTCCTCTTATCACAAGGAACATAAATCTATGCCCCAACTTTGTCTGTAGGCTTGTTTCACCCCAGACGGCTCGCTGCTAGAATCTGACTTCCACCTCTTTGGGACCTACAACGCTGCCACCACTCGTTTTGAAAGTCAAAGCTCAAAACAGCTCTTTCCTATGCTCTGTCTCCTTTGGAGGCACCATCTTCCCTGGATTACCTCATGATATTAGGTACTTGTCCCGTTACCACCCTTTAAAACTGTCTTTTTACCACAGCCTTCCCCTAAACTAACAACAGTTAAAATGCTCTTACGTTTATAACACTACCTACACCATTTGTTTCCTTGTATCTCCACATATGTCAATTAGTTCCCATTTATTCCCTTTTAACTTGCATTGACGTGGTAAATTCTTGGAGGTAGACACTACTTTCGTCTATTGCTTTTATGACACTAACCATGATAGATTAGTTTGAAGGAGTACCACAATCTATGCATAAACTCTTCTGTGAAACTGCACAATGGCATTCTTCATACTTGATTGTTCCTCTCCCTCTTTTCTCTGACAAACCAAACTGTATGGGTACCATCACATTTAATCCAACCTACCTTTCTTGTCTATGATCTTTTATTCTAAACTTTGCAGTGGTTCCTTTGAATAATGCACCCCCATTCACCCTGAAGGCCTGAAGTGCTGCCTGACGGGGGGGGGGGGCATGTTTCCTGTCAGGCTACAGGCCCTGTGCGGGACAGGCAAACGAGAGGGGCTATGCAAAACAAGCTCTCACCTTTCCCTTCAAAGCCCAGTGATCTTCTGCTTTCTTGCACTATTTCCAGTTCCTACAATTTCTAGCCAAGTGACGAAGACAAATATTGTTTCCCTTAATCACAAAGAGAGAAAATACTATCTGCTACACATTATCAGCATGTGTCTGCCGTGTGCTCTACAACAATGATCCGAGTATGGAATTATTCAGAAAAATGCACTCTGCAGTTCATGTTTTCCCCACTGTGAGCTCTCCCAGAACCCCTTATGCTACTGGATATTCATTCAGGACATGGCACTAAGAATAGTTTCAAGCAGAGTATTCACTTAAAAAAATATATAAAAAAATCCTTTATGCACTTAAGGATTTTATCGTCCAAGCAGTAAGGCTCTGAATAACCTCAGAGCAAAAAGAGTTACAAACAACTGAAATTTGCATGAGAAACAATTCTTCTGTAGCAGCTGAGAGGAAGAAAACATTGCTTTTTCTAACAATTATACCTTACTTACCTAATAATTGAAGACTTTTAATATTTTTATGCAGAGATTAACAGTACACACATAACAAAGAAGATGACAATAGTGGGAACTCTTATCGTGGTGTGGGCAATCATCAGAAACAGCAAATTCATTAAAATAAATTTTAAAAAGACTACACTTTACAGCTTAGCAACTATTTCAAACTAAATAGATGTTGCAAAAGAAATAAAAAGAAATTTAAAAAACCTACCCTTCTTTTTATACTTATTAAAGTGGCGCCGTCCTTTGCCAGTAAGCCAAAAACAAACAGAATGAAAATAAAATAATGAAAAACCCACACAAGGAGAACAGGAAAAGAAACTGAATATAACATAAATCTGAATCATTAGAGTTGTTAAAGTAAGATTAAAGAGTCAACTGATCAAACAAGGTTTCAAAAATCCAAAAGCCTTGAATCTATTTAGATTAAAATATTAAACATGTTTCTTTTTGCATCACATAATTAACTAACAGTATCTGCTAAGTGGCAACTGACAAGCTACTTAACTCATTTTTTTCCTTCTTTTACAAATCAGACACCATCTCTTAATGGACTATGCTCATTGTATCAACGTAGAAATCTCATGCCATGGTACATTGTTTCACCTTTTCAGTTTAGCTAAATATGTTTATGATGCAAAACTAGTATTTTAAAATACAAAATCAAAAGCGGCTCTGAGGACATTTGCAAAACAGTCCTCAGAAGTCTTTGGTAGTGTCTTTGGAAGTCTTTTTGTTAATGGAAGGGAAGAGTTACATGCCCTCCAAAATACCATGAGATTAAATGAAATTACAGCCAAACCTGAGTCACTTCTGGGAACCCAACTCAGTGCAACACTGAACTCTACAAATGGTGAAAAGCAGGACACAATGAAGGATTCCTGCCTGCAGATTTATCACAAGACTGCGCAATTACAAGACCAAAGTATTGCCAGACATAAACACTGGGAACAGTAAGAAGGACATCTTAGGTTACTTGCGTGGGTATGTCATGGAAGTCACAGAAAAACAGAGATGTATATAAAAAAGTGGCAACACAAAACTAACAATCATAGCTGGAAGCCCGATTCTTTAATCAATCCTTGGTCTTAGCATCCCTTCTTATCAATGACTTCTATAGCTATTTCTGCACAGGGGGTTACTCACAGTGCAGTTCAATTCCAAGCAAATTTTCCACTGACTTTAACCATGCACTCTTTCTTAATCAGGATACATTTCTACCCATAGAGTTATGTTTTGATTATGAGATTTTCCTTTTCTTTAAATGCCATATTCTAACCACATGAGATTAAAATGTATTACCTTTCTTGTGTGTTAGATGAAATTCTTAATTAGGTTAAACTCCACATGATTTCAAAGTGAATCTTGTCTGAGCATGGATGAAGTAAATCTGTTGAGACTGGCTACCTGAGAATAAGTTATTTCCACAGATAAGGGTGAGAATTAAAGCTCCCAGTATTTGGCGGGAGCGTTTGGCAGGGTGAAATGTCCTCTAATTCAATCAAGGCATGAAAGTGTATTTTAGCCTGTGCATTGGGCTAAAAGTTCAACTCTTTCTAATCATTTTCATGGTACTTTCCTGGAGCTAATGGATCTCAAGCCCAATCTGTGCTCTCTCTCATATATTTCCTTCATTTTAAGCTTTCAGAACTACATGGATCAAGTAAAGTAACAGGAGTACCTGTGCACTGTCTGTAAAGTGAGCAGATGATTCCCCTCAAGATTCACTGCCTCTGATACCCTCAAAATCAGCCTTGCAAACAGTGACTTAATAGTATAAAGGATCACACCTCACATCTCTCACGCTTGGGTTTCACCCAGCATGAAGTTCTCAGGTTACTCTGTTATTGCATGAATCAAGTTCTATGAGATATGTGAGGAGCTTGCTCACTTCTTCTCCACATTTCCCTATTTGAATCTTGCCTTGTATTATTTTACAGTGGAGAAGTGAGGTATTGAAAGATGTGTTGTTAGGGAAATAATAATAATAATAAAAATGAGACAGAAAGAAAAATAATTATCTTTCCTTACATGTGACAGTTTGAATAGAAATTTAACATTACAGTAAATATACAGTAAATGAGTCCAAACATCTAATATGCTGGAATATATTTATTTTCTATCTCATTTTACTGTGTTTTATCATTCTTGAATCCCCAATCCCCAATTTTTATTGCTATCTCCTGAAACTGCACTCACGTGTAATCAGCATTCAAGTAAGCTGAAAAAACTGTGGCCATGGGTACAGCTATGACAGTGCCCACAACATTCGTGAGGCACACTGCCCTTACACATTAACTCAGCCCCATGCTTCTGGGTATATCTTACAGTGTCTAAGATGTGCAGCTCTGTACTTGTATATATACACGAGAATTCTGCCAATATCATTTTTTATCATTTTATGTAGTTTTTCAAGCTTCTTTGTTCTTTAGAAATACTATGATGTCTGACAAAGAAACGGTAAGACAGGTGAAAGAAGCTTCCACAAAACCTACTTCTGAGGGTAGAGAGACAACATACAAAGGACAAGGCAGGAAGCAGAGGGAAATTTCTCAGGGGCTGTAGAAGCCTGACACAGTTTGACAAGTACCCTATTAAAAGGTATTTATCTGATGTAGCCTGAACAGACTATTTCCTAGCACAAGCACAGAATACAGCGTTACAGAGAGGTTCAATACACAATGCAGGATTGTTCCACAACTCAAAATGCAAATGAGCTGATTTAATGGCCATGTATGTGTAAAGAGTGGCAGTGAAGCACACAGTCATTACATGCATACTTTCACAGGTTAATACCACAGAAATGCATATAGCTGTCAGTGTGTATTTATAGCACACATTATCACACCGTTTTCTTTGTGATATACAGATGTCTTATCTACATATTTGCCAGCCGTCTTAATTTCTCATGTAATCAAACAACATGCAATCTTTATTTGAAGCAGTCTTTAAATTGAGTAGGGCTAGTGCTGAGATAACATTAACTTCCCATGGCCCTTGGGATCTTTTTATTTATTTTTTTCCCCTACTGAGACACTTCTAGGAGACAAATACAGAGACACAAAATAGAAATGACTCTCCAGTATGGGTCTAGCAGCTATTCAAGAAGCACTTCATAGACAGGCACAGGTTTAGTTGGTCCCACCCTACTACACCAATGAAAGAGGTGGGGCCACAATGAACTGTCCTCAGGACTGGATCATGATCTAAGAAAAAACGAGCACCCTTCTAAGGCCCTTCAAGGCATTTTAACAGCTTTCAAATGCCATACCCTTGGAACACTAACAACTCTATACCTGTGGAAAACAACTGTGAACATGTAATAACTATAAGGGGCCTAAACCTCACATAAACTAAGGAAACAAATTGTAAAATGTTATAACTGTGCTCAGGAACATCTGGGAATTCAAGCAAGTCATTGATTTTAGACAACATATGTGCTACTAGCTGTATAAACTAAAGAGGTCCTCCTTTATGAATCTTCCCTTTATGACAGCTATCCCAAACTCTCTGAAAAAATTTGTAAACACATACTGCCAATCCACAGATGTCTTTCGAAGTTCTGTTAAATCCTTGATAATCACACATCTCCCAGTTTTAGTAGTTAAAATTTACAATCAAAACTCAAGAAAAAGTTTAAGACTGTCAGCTCCTACTTACTTGCCTAAATAAAAGGTAATCATATGCAAGAAAGCTACCATGAACTAGAAGCATGTCTTAGCCAAGACAGAATATACATTACACTCTATTAACGAGATAATCAGTCTTTTATTACAGACCAATTCATGCTTATCAGAAAGCATTGATAATTCATCCACTTTTACAGAAAATAAATCTTTTCTGCCACTTCTGTCTTCTACATTTGACAAAAAGTTGTAGCTAGGCAAGCACATCAGCAGTGTGGCAATACTTCTACCTGATCATATTTAACTAAGAAAAAAAAAGCATATTGATCTACTTGAACCTAGCTTGGACCCATGCTAACTAGCAGGTGCTGTAGATCCATACATCACAAACACACGCTGTGGTTATTTGTAAACACAAAGAAAACAATACCTTTAGCACAATCTGCTCCGTGAAATCCTGGAAAACAGTGGCAGACACCAGATACACATTCACCATTCCCATGGCAATTGCGCGGACAGTCTTGCACTGAATCTGAAATACAAGCATCACGGGTACATTAGTTGGCTCCTAGGCTGCTAGTTATTTGCCTAGATTTTCTTTCATTTTGTCTTCAATACTTAAAAGAACAACAGCCTGAAGTGGAAAGTTACCAACATCTCTAGCAGCACGAGTAATTGTAGAGATGTAGTGATAGCCTACACGTCATGTCTTCGAACACCATTAGCACTCAAATCTACGGATAACACCCAAACCCTTTGTTCAAACAGGTAGACTACTTCTTATGACCTTTTTAGCTATATTTGAACTCATGTTATGTATCAAACATAATGCTTCGACAGGGAAATGGACAATCTTCCTCTTGCAATTTGACTTTGATCTTGCACAACCACTATTCCATGTGGAACTGATTATCCCAAGGAGTGTAACTTTTTCTTCTACAGACAATGAAAGCTTCATTAAGAAAGCTGACAGAAACATCTGCTGTACCTGACAAAGAGTAGCTTTTCTGCTGTGGCAAATAGTATTTATCCCCTCATCCTCCCTCCTCCCCCCAGTTTAAAAAAAATAAATAAATAAAAGAGGTCTGTAAAACTAGAGAGCAATGTTTAACTCTCGAGTTAAAGTAACTGACTGAAGTGTTGATGTGACTTCCATAATCTGTGAAGTATAAGCACACCAGCCTGATGATAAAATTTCAGCTGTACCAAGCTATTTGCTTTTTTCCCTAATTTCTGTTATTATTTGGCTGACACAGTGTACTACTTTGCATAATATAAAGTGGAAATGAAACACCAATTTTGAAATTAATGCTTTGGATTAATTCTATTTGAATACTGTTGGATTTGAGAGGAACATATTTTCAACTATGAATTATTGGAAGAAAAATATAATTGGAATGTTGTAATTCCTCACTATTACTCTCTGTTGTTGTGGGACCTATAGTCCTAAACTAAATGACTCTGTCAGACCCAGACACCAACAAATAATATCTATAGAATATGAAAAATAAATTTTGGATTTGTAACTAGTAGCAACATACAGAGTATTTTTCTGTCCAATTAAACTGAAAAGAGGAAAAGAAATCAAGCCCAACTTTATATCTAATTTTACAGTTGCAAACACTAAGTAAATAATAATAATAAAACCTGAAGCAAAATTTCAAAAGATGCCACTTGGCCTCTTGAAACGATTCACGTAAATAATGAAAAGAAAAACTGCGATGTGAAATGGTCAAATATATCGATTTATCTCATGAAGAAATGTGTCTATAGATTTATTCATTATTTTGCTTCACGGCCCACAGGAGGATTTTCTTTGTATTCAAACCTTGGTAAATTAACTATTGCCTGTGAGTTAACATCATTTGTGTTATTCTTTCTCCTCTCCCACATCAGAAAAACTTTCAGCTCTCTCAGATCCTTTGATTAGGAAATACCTGATACTGGGTGTGTATAGAAGAACCTCTTAACTGGATAAAACACTGTATTTTTCTCTATATTTCAGTCCAATTACTACTACTGCACTATCATATAGTCTACCTGACTATTAGACCTTTGAAGCTCTTGAAAGCTGTAGACAGGGCAAGCCTTTTAAGGACAGCTTATCATACCTGAAGATTTTCTAAGAAGCACAGTAGGGGAATACCAAGATAAAAACTCAAACGTTGATGCTTTTGGAGTAGCAGAAAATGCCTTCTATGGACAAATTCACAAATCTATACATAAATAGGCACAGCACCTAGTAACTCTTTCAAAACCACATATGAGCTAGGGAAACAAAAACACTGTTTCACCTTAATTGAGGTTAACGGAAACAATTATATCCATACTTAGTGACACAGTATTGGCTATCCTCTTACACCCTTTAGGACTTAAGCCTACAAACCTTATACTGATGTAAAAGGAAAAATTAAGCTTTAAAACATTAATCATGCAAGTCTGGAAAAGACCTCCAATTATTTTTCATCAGGTTTACCAACTCAGTTTGAATTTTCGGAATTTCTTTTTCTCTAAACTAATGAAAATTACAGATTTACAAAATGCAATGCCACTCAACTCCAAGCAGCCAGGATGAATAGCATGTAGACCATCTAGTAGTTTTTGATGCCACTGTGACAAGACATTCAGCAAAGCTCATGAAGTACTTCAACAAATCTTTTGATGAAGCTTGGAGAACTTATGCTCAGCTTGGCTTTCAACTAAATGGAACCCTATTCTAACAAAACTGCAGGCTTCTCAGATCACAGGCTGGATGCTCTTCTGGTCTTGTTCCATCATGTTGAGATGATGACCCACCATTAGGTGAGTAGCAAACTGGAAGACTGCTTATAGCTAGTTAACAGAATCAAGTCATTTCTGGGGTGACTGCAAGCAACCCCATGCACAAGTGTCAGTTTCTTGTACTGTCTTTCCACAAAGACTGAACACCTCTCCTGTTGGATACTATTCCACCAGGGTGTAAAGAAGGTTCTCTGGAGAAGCAAATAGGTGTAAAAATGACAGAGATAAGGGAGAGGAATATTAATTGGGGAATGCTTCAATCCAGATTAAACTTATCTGATCACCTTCAGAACTAACCTCAAGAACTATAGGAATGCTAAAATCTTAGAAGAGAAATCAGGAAATTAAAATCAAAACCCCTTTAACAGACTTTTTGAGAGTAGTGTTAAGAAAAAAAATGCATAACACCATATGGACAAAAAGACTGAATGCTAAAGACTGTATTATGACTTCAGTCATGGAAAGGTATCAATAAGAGGAAAAACATTCAGCTTGTGGTGATACCTACCCAAAATAACAGTACTGAAAGAGACCACTTCTTTGTCCTTGCCATCATTGTAAAATGCCAGGTGCCACAAACCCACATCCAAGTACTGAACAAACACAGCCTCATTCTGAACAAGGGTCTGAATACTTCGACGTTCCCGTGGAGACTCCACCACACTCCATTTCTCTTTCCCATCCAAGCGTTCCATGAAATCATACTGCAAAGTTGAAAAAAAAAAGAAAAAAAAAAAAGAAAACAACAAAAAGGAGAACAGACAAAACCCCAAAGAGACCTGAATACAGAATATTTCAGCTCAAAATCTAACACCATGTTTTTTATTAAAAAAAGTAACAAAATGGAATTTCTGAAAGATGTAACACAGGGAAACTACTATTTAATGAATTTCCATTGAACATATATATTCTGTGACTTTTCCTTTCTTAAACGGTGACACAGAATTATATATCTTTTCTCTGCATAGGTGATCAAAACTGTACAAGCAGTATTTCTTGACAGGCTGAGTTTTGAGAGATCAGATGAAATCAATGCTTTGACCCATCACAACATTTTAGGTTCCTTCACAGCTTTCAAAGCTGGAAACCTTCAACTTAGGAGAGAGACATCCTCTTCTAAGCAATCACCTACAATAAATTACTGCTGCAAGTAGTACAGACGTCTCAGATGTACCTCCAGACATATAATTGATTGGACACCCGCAGAACACAAACAGGAACAGCACAAACAAGGAACGCATTTGTCTAATGTAAAGTAACTTCGCACTCAATAAAAAGACGTTGTAGAAATGGTACATCACAGAGCAGCTTGCTTACCTGAGTTGGTATGTAGAACAGCCAGGAGGTAAGTAGGATACAAAAACCAGAGGGAGCATGGAAAGGAATAACACAAATCAGGTGGCTGAAGGAATTGAACTTCTATTAAGGAAAATGGAGAATTTCTGTTTGGATGCTTTCCAAGTAAGGTAGAACATTACATTAATCTTTGGAAAAGGGATCAAACAGAGCAAGTGATTATTTAGAGTATAAGAGGGATGACACCATTAATGGCATGAAACTAAAAAAAGAAAGAAAGAAATTTAAGATGAATGTCAGATAAGCTTCCCATCTATTAAGCTCAGTAATAGCCTCCCAGTGGAGATGCCACTGCATCACACAATTAAACAAGGCTGGAAGAAATATTGGTTAATCTACAATAGGGAATAACTCTGCATAGCAAAGCAGCTGGACTAGATGTCCTAGCAGGCTTTTTCCCCTTCTGCCTTCAATGTCTGTTATTCTGGAGCTCTCAAGCTGGTATTATGCTCAACTTACAGCTCTCATAGCCCCTATCTAAGGGAAGTCCTTAAGAAACAACAGAAACAATATATCTAATTTTTTGATAGCTGTATAACAAGTCCCCTGTGAAAATACATCTTACTTTAGACATATTTATCTATCAAGGAGCAGACAGATGCCTAAAGAAAGATGTATGTGTTCAATTAAATACTGTAACAGTATGTGCTTGCTGGCCAGTGGTTTCATTGCATTCCTGTTATCACTAGCACATATTTGCTAGCCACATGCTCGTGACGGCTCTATGAAAGCCTACACCTTCACTCGATTTCAGTGTAAAAACCAAACCATCATCATGCATCCTACAGAGACCAAACATCTGAAAGAGCTGTCTTGTAAACTGAATTCCACTCCTTAGCAGCGAGTCCTAGCAAATAATACACAATAAAATAATGAAGATTTTCCCTTTTGCTAGCAGAGACAGACAGGTAGACTGATTTAATGTGTTAGTGACTTACTACACAGATTTTTAAAATTGGGTTACTAAAGCTGACCTTTCTGTTTGAAATTTTGTAGTAGTTATAATATTAGCCACAGAGTCCATGATACACTTGGCTGTACATCATAGGGAGAAGGATGGAGGTACTATTGGCTTCCTTTTAAATACGTGGTGCTATGACATCAATAAGCAGCCACAAAGAAAATCCAACACAGAGTAGGAATTTCAGCCCATGACTACTGATGTTGAAGGTTCCTGCCATAGTAAGTGCATTATTCTTTTAATCATGGGGAAAAGTAAGAGAAGTGAAATTAAAAGTTTCACCATATTTTTAGTATCTAATTGCCATTCATCAAGCTCTTTTTGCACACAGGATTTCCACAAAATAAGGTGTTGTGGTTTAACCTGGCTGGCAGCTAAACACCACACAGCCGTTCACTCACCCTCCCCCCTCCCTCTCTGGGATGGGGGAAAGAAACAGAAAAGTGAAGCCCGAGAACTGAGATAAAGACAGTTTATGAAGATAGAAAACAACAACAACAATAATAATAATAATAGTGTGTACGAAACAAGTGATTCACAATGCAATTGCTCACCACCTGCTGACCTATGCCCAGTCTATCCCCGAGCAGCCGCCGCCCCCCCCCACCCCGGCTAGCCACCCCTATATATTGTTTAGCATGACCCCAGATGGTATGGAATACCCCTTTGGCCAGTTTGGGTCAGCTGTCCTGGGTCTGTCCCCTCCCAGCTCTTGCTGCTCCCCCAGCCTGCGCCTGGCAGGACAGAGCGAGGAGCTGGAAAGTCCTTGGCTTGGTACAAGCACTGCTCTGCAACAATTAAAACATCGGCATGTTATCAGCACTCTTCTCATCCTAATCCAAAACATAGCACTCTACCAGCTACTAGGAGGAAAATTAACCCTGTCCTAACTGAAACCAGGAGAGAAGGTAATTCAGGTAATTAGTGCATTTAAGCCAAAGCACACCAGAGATTTAGAGAATTCTGGCTTGTCAGTAACTCTCAGAGCATAAGAGGAGCCAAACACATGTATCTCTCTCTTAAATCAATGACATTTGGAAATATTACTAAAACCTACTGTCTAACAGTCAGAGGTTAAGGACAGACTCATCACCTCCTTGGGAAACGTTATTACTTGGGCAACATCTTGGGAAAAAGAAATCTTGCTCTTCAGAACAATCGTTCACAAAGGGTCAGCTAAGGAAGCAGCAATAAAAGCTGACATTTCTCACTGGCAACATGCTGTTCATCTCTGCTTGTGCTGGCAGGTTCCTCTGCCTCCCCTCTGTTTGATGCTGATTCTACCTCATATAGTAGAGAAGGCTCAGCAGTTGGCAAGATCGAAGGGGAATAGTAAGTACTCAGGCTGAAACTGCCTGAAGTAGTTTTAGCTGCAGAATCTCTTTTCACAATGACAGGTGTGACCTGGGGAAAACAGGTCCCTTGGCATGGCTCCCCATAAGGCTACAGTTTTAACTACACTCTATAGAGGCTGGTATTACCCCTCCTTAATTAAACCATGAAGAACTATTTCATGTTCAGGCAAAAGTGTAATGACTAAACATCAGAAAGCTTACGACTTGTGAATTACCAGTGCAAGCTGATATAGAATATAACACTGAATGCTTATCCCTCTTTGGATTCCTCAGTGCTGAGGAAAAAAAGAAGATAATGCAGTGGTTCCCTGGGTGTACAAACTTAATGTGTAAGCAAATACTGGGTATATGTACCCAAAAACCTGAAATCCCTGACCATGGGTTAACTGAGGAGGTTAGCTCCTTGCTGCCCTGTTGGTTTCCTGCTTTACCCCACTTGCATGATTAATTACCGTTGTATAACGCTGTGCCAAAAATATTCTTGCTTTAAAGCTACTCATTCACAAATATGTACAGACAAGACGACCCATCTAGGAAATGAATGTAAGTACTTTCATGATCTTTAAAAAAATGACGTAGTGGCTTCTTAATCTAACAAAACAACTGCTAAGAGCAAACTAGATCACATGTACCAGGGAATGAATCTAGTCAGCAACCAAACTATGTCTCTGAAGTAATTTGGAAGATTCGTTGACATTTTTGTTTATTTATTTTACTATCCTTTACATTTTGTGGCTTCATACAGGAAGTCACACAAAAATGACAAAATCTTCCCACAAACAAAATGCACTAAAAATCACAAACGACTGCATTTTCAGAGTTCAGTTTTGCAGGGAGCAGTACTTACATGATTGAAGCTCCATAGAAAGAGCTGACCTGCCAGTTTCCTTCTCCAAACAAATTCCAAATTCACATTTTCCATTACTTTATTTATTTTACTACACAGCATACCAAAACATACTGTTATTTACAAACTTAAATTTCATGCTAAATTCTCTCTGGCCAATTTGTTTTTATAATTTCTCCCTGCAGTGCTTTCTATCTTCCTCTGATGCATTTTATTCACAATCTAATGAGGATTTTCTTTTTCCAGTAACCATGGGGAGTCAGAAAAACAGTTTGGGAACTTTACATATATGTGCTAGTGACTACACTGCAAAACAACATCCATATAGCACAGATCTACTGAGAACAGCTGCCTACAGGAAGCGAATTAGATTGTGTTCCCACTCTTGACACCAGCAACTATGTGACCTTTATTTTTTTCTTACATTTGAAACTACTTGCATGCCGCCACAAAATCTCTAACAGTCTTTGAAATTAGAAGCCAAAAAGAAAGATTTCTCAGAGCTCTTGTCTTAATAATGGATGTATCTTCAAATGGAGGAAAAAAAAAAAAAAAAAGCTAGTTTGGCATTGTGGTGAGCACTCACGTTTATGCCAAAGCCTTCTAAGAGCTGAGAAGGCAGCAATAAAACATATGTCAGGAAAACTTGTTTTCAAAGTGTTTTAAAAATCAGTTCTTCCTAAGATCCAGTTGGTAATTATTCATTAAAATACACCCCTGAAACATCTGATACCCACTGCGACAGCCAAACAATTTGTTTTAACATTTAAATGTATGTCTTGAACGTGACACAGCGGAAACAGCACAGTGAAGCACAGCGTTCACTGTAACAGCACTGTCACCATCACATAGCTTTGAAGTGACCAGAGCACAGGGGAATGTGCTTCAGCAGTGGCCAAAAAACCAGGAAATACTGAAGTTCCCCAGATATTCAAACGGTTTCAAGCAAAGACAGTTCTACATAGAAATGGTTTTCATTTCGATATGAAAAGTTTATAAATATAAAAGACTCTGCTGAAAATTAATGCAAAACGTCTCCATGCATCGCCTTCTCCAGGCATTGTAGGGATGCTTCTATATGGTTACTTTATTTCAGGCATCATTTGGAATATTCAAACAGTGTGTAGTAACGTTGTAATTGCTGTAATCCCTGCAGAGTCACTTCATGCTGCACAGATTTGAGGAATTTTACTTGAAAGCAATGTACTTCTATTTCTAGTTTGCCTGCCACTCAAAAGTGCATTTTTACCTCTCCTCTAGAGCTCCATTCCCTATGCACATGGCACACAACTCGGCTTCTAGAGAAGTTTACAGCTACATCAGTTTGACTGACTAAACCAGGCATTTGGAATATTTGCTAAGCAATAATACAGAGAAGGTTAAATCTCAGCAGGGCCCACAGACAGGAACCACATCTCGTTGTCTCAGGTTAATCATGTACCTAATTTACTGATTATTGACTTGTTCCCACAAAGGATTTTGCTTGGCTTGACATATCAGCTCTGATCAGTGATGAACTGTCAAGTGAAGTTGTTCACTGCTATACAGCTCGTGTCCCTAACTTGCAGAAACAAGGATTTCAAACTTCAGGTTCAGAATATTGTCTGTTGTCAACTTCAGACTATTTTCATTCACACAAACCCACTCTGCTTCTTTCTGTCAGAACCAGCCTTCTTTCCCTCACTCCAATGTGTAACAGCTTGCATTGCTTTTTCCTAACATTATTTCTCTTGGTAGCAGTTTGGTTGGATTTTGATACAGCAATCTTATGCTGCATTACCCCATCGAAAAGTGTCAAGACCCTGCACAAATACGGGGAAGTAATTCTACAGATTATACTGATGGATTTCATTAACCCCAGTTATGGATGAGAGATGGAATTGCTTCCACTAAATAAAGACTGGAAAAGAGGTTCTCCAAGGAGGAATCCAGCACAGTAGGAAACAGAGCTGATATTTCTAATGATTTAATTCAACAGAAAGGTTATTAAATCCAGTGCATGCAATGTCTATTGAAGGAAAGAAGAACTCTGCTTGATCATAGCCTCTCAGATGAGAACATCATAGTGAAACCTAGAACCAATACAGCAATAGTGCAATAGAAATTAAAGTTCATTTTCAATTTCAAGAAATATCTTGTACTACCAGTTGCTTCCAAGTGGATTTCTTATAGGAGATACAGGCATACCTCCATCATATGAAAGTCAGACAATTATAATTAACTTGCAATTACAGAAAATCTTGATAATCATTTTGGAGTTTTGGTGGAGCCATTTTCACTTTGTAATTTATACTTTTGTTTGTTTTCCTCTTTTCCTCAACTAAATTCCTTTTTTTTTTTCTTCCATGGTGGAATGGTATGGAAAGAGAGTGCAAAACTTCTGGATTGAATGAATTTATGCTCAATTAATTATGCTGTTAACCTCACCGGTACAGTCAAAGATCCATAGACAGAATCTCACCCACAAGACAAGATATTGAAATGCAAGTGCCAAAATCAAAACACTCTCAAGAAAGGCCCCAGCCTTGGAACATATTCCCTGTGGATATCTTCTACAATGCATGGATATCTGAAAATGACTGAAAATTATTCAACAATCTATTACAACTTTCCCAATCAACCTAATTATTGTACGGAACTTCAGGATGTTGTATGCTAGCCCCTAGCTATACAGAAAAATAACCTCTTGCCATTCCTCCTTGATTTGTGGTCTGCTGTTCTTTATTTATTACCAGTCAGATATATCTGGGTATCAGATATATAAAGATATTCAGTAACTCAAAGAACACTTCATAACAGTGTACAAGAAGTCAATTCATTTTGGATAATCATAAAGCTACCTGTTCACAAATTCTTAAAAGTAGAGGTCACAAACCCTTGTAAATCTCTTCTCTCATTTTACCCAAATCAGCCTAAAGATTTTGGATTTCAGTTCAGCCTATCGGCAAGAATAATAACCAAAGAACATGATCAAATGTGCACTAGTTCCACAAATTTACTTCACATTGGGAAACAGATCCAAAACTCAGTTACGTATGTGTACTTTCCACAGAAAGTTCATTGCTTCATTCTCTACCATGAGTTTGTGCCTGCACACGGGCACAGTTCTCTCATGGCTGCTATCTCTTGCAGGCACTATGAACATACTTTCTCTGTATGGCAACACAGTTGTGTTGAAGCCTCTCTGCTTTTAGCTTAACCGTTTATGTAATTGCAGTCTACTTTCCAAATGAAAACATAGCCTCGGTTCTTTGCAAATCAGGGCAAGCCATCTATCAATGTTAAATAGGGCTCTCCCAAAAGGGAGCCTGGAGTTCTACATTTGATCTTTGGAATTCATATCCTAAATAAAGCATTTAAGTTTAGGTGGCAATTTTTGAATGACGAACTGATTTTCACCAGCAAGGATATGTGTGAAGGAAGGGTTCCTTTCCAAAAACTGATTCCCAATTTCTCCTTCCCTTACTCTCTAAAGAATGGAGGCTCTTCCCTTTTAGTATGTGTAACTGCAAAATATTTCTCAATACAGTTCTAATCTAAGTAAACGAGATTCTTTCCATTCACATTAATAACTTCCAATACATTATTTTTTCTCTCTGTAAAATAAAATGTCTACATATTATCACAACAGAGAAATCCAAACACCACTGAACAATCTATATGAAAATAATACATAAATTTGGCCCCACTAGCTTTCAAACTATCTTTACCTACAGCCTTAAGCTTGTTACTACAGGGTTACTGAAAAAAAAAAAAAAAAAAGAAAAAGAAAAAGAAAAAAGAAAGTGCTGCTGCTGAGCTTTCAATTCTGTAGCTGGTTAGAAATAAAGAACAGTGGTTCCCAACAGAAAGACTTGCTCAATGTCTAAATGACACATTATACCTTAACACCACCTTTGAGGGAAGAGTAGTAAAATAAAAGCCTTCCAGACATGACCACTGCATTTTGTCCTCTAAAGTGGCTGGGTAGCAGTGATGCCAGTTTTTTGCATGCCTGCCAAATGCCATTTCACCGGGATATGGAGTTTCAAAGTTCTATGAAGTAAACCCAGAAAAATGTGTTATCTTATCTAGCTGTACATTCATTCCAGCTGTATACTATGCTTTGATGCTGTGAATTTGACCCATCTTCTTTCATCATTTTTGACTGGTGCATAACCGGATAAATTCACTGCAATTGATGTCACGATTTCCCCAGAGATTTAAAACCTCGAGTGCCAAACTGAAAGCCTAACCAGCAAGAACATCATCCTTGGTTATTTCTTTCATCAATGTTCTATTGGGGTATGTAATAACCTAGAAATCTTAATACCAGAGCAAATATCACAAATTAAGTAACTCCCAGCATACTGCACAGAATCCCTAAACTTAAGCTCCATAAGCTCGAACATAAATGTAATATAGATTCTCCAAACTTTTGTATCTTCACATTTAAAGCTAAGAAATACATTGATAAAGTACCTGGGCATGAGATGGTGGGAGTCCTCTTCTTATATAAACACCAAAAAGAGCATCCTTCCCCAAGGATATGTTGAACTTCAGGAACTGTGGCTGGCTGATATGGATCTGAGACCGCCAAAAGACTCCAGGGGGCACTTCCTGGGTGACCTTGCGGCCAACTTCTGTTTCTCCACTATCTATGCTGCTATTCCTAGTTACCCATGGTCCTATAAAATGAAAAACAAACAAGTGAGATAACTGCTCTTAATACAGGCATTTTTACTAGTGCCATTCAAGATGAATATCTGTAGCAATGATGCCATTTATATAAAACTGTGACTTTCTTTTTCTGATGCAATCTGTTGGCTGTTTCGAACAGTATGTACAAATTTGTCCCATATATATAAGGAAAGGTAGCTGTGACCCTTTTTCTGTGGAGCACCTGCAATCTTCTAATCCCTCCAAGCTTTGAATTCCATGACTACTCTTTACTGATCAAATACAGTAACAGTTGAGTCAGTTTGGCAGCTGAACAGGATGGTTCTGAGGCTACGCATAATTTACATATGGAGTATTTTCAAGCTACAGTATACAGTAAAGTTTGATTATGTCTTTTGATTATGTTCAGAAAAACATAGAAATTTCTGTTACCATCACAGAAGTCTGAAGCTATCATGACAATGTCACAGCGTGTATGTTAACACACACTGGATGGTACTGATACCTATAATACAACTTGACAGTATTTGTTAAAAGCTCAACTGTTTCCTTCATATTTTTTTATGGTGTAATGCTATTTTCAATCAGTGGCGAGTTACTGCTGAAATGTTTTCCAGCACTGTATGAATGTAACAGGATGGCTCAGAATGACATATAATTCCAGCAGGTAAATACACAATAACTTTTCTGTCTTGACTATCTTTAATTGAGAGAGCTGCAATAGCATGGTTTCAATTTTAGATTCCAAATTATCTGTGTTAGCAGCACTTATACTTGTACATAATGAAACAGATATTACATTGGCAGTGTCTTGAAATGGTAAAAGAATGCTCTGAATACCAACTGCTGTAGTGGTTTTGGTAAGTTGTTTTTTTTCTCTTTTTTTTTTTTTTTTTTTTCTCTTCATTTTCTATGCTAATGGCTCTACAACAACATCATGGCACTGACAAAAACAAAGAAGCTGCAAAGATGCAAAGAGAGGCTGCAATTAAGGAGAAATGGTTAAGAATGTCAAGCAACATGCCCTTAGAGCTGCGCAAGAACTGCAGGCACATCAACCAGAGCCAAACACGTAATGTTTCATGAAAACTACATGATTTTATTTCTAATTGATTACTGCAACGGAGGATATTTCAAAGTCCCTACCTCTGTGAAGTCAGGCACCATCACACTAGAATTTAAATTACTCCATACCTATGTGGGTAGGAAAACGGATGTAGAACACACGAAAGCAACTCTTGAAGGCTGCACTGGGATCACTTACGGAACTGGAAGTCAAACTAAAAGTTGAAGATCCTTCTCCTTTCAGTACATCACACTACTACACATCACATTTCCAAGCCATAGCAATATTTTTTTCCCCATGCTCTTGAAATGTGTTCTGTAAATTATTTCTTTGGAAGCAGACTGTACATACTTAAATGAACATCAACTGTATATAATCTGTGAACAGACTCCTTGACTCATTCTAAAGAATTTCGTTCTTCAGGAGCAATAAATTCACAGTGAAAGAGAAACATTCAAAGAAAAAGCTATTTCCAGGAAGTATTACAGTAGGCATTATTATTATGATAAAAGCTGTAAAAGGAATAAAGGTGAGAAGATTAGTACACTAGTGCCTCTTCCAGTATTCTGTGTCCACTCACCAATGAATTATCTGAATTATATATTTTTCAATTTGCTCTATTTCATGACTACAACAAAGCTGCCTCAGTCCACCAAAGCTGGTGCAAACCTCTGAGAAGTAGAATACTGAAATCAGCAGATGTAATCTACTTCTGAAAGCCCCACGTAAACTGGATGTGAATCTGTAGCCCAGATCTGTCCCACACAAGTAGCCACCCTTCTAAGTGCAGGTTTTAGTAAAATGAATGCTTGTTACACTGCCTCGAAATTGATATTTTGTTGAATGACCTCATGCATACATCTGATTTACAGATTTTTGACTCAATCCTTTTCTTTTTTTCTATTCTACATCAAATAGAGATTAATACTGCATATTGCTTCAGCCATTCAACCTCACTTTTATCCAAGTGCAAAAAGCTCTCCAAGCATGCACCATAGTCTCTGCTGGAGTTTATGGCTTCACTGGCTGTTAAAGCAGCCCCAAAACACCACCATTAACTTTTGCTAACAATAGTGCTTTGAAGTTAACTGAATATATATTCCCTAGAGTTACTTGGCAAATAAATTGAATTCCTACCCTTACTAAAAGACAGATCTTCAACGAAGGCTCAAGTTTTAGTACTTCTGGATGAACATAGCCTTAGCCTCCTTTATTTTTCCAAAATTCTGTTTTGTACAGCTGAGAAAGGTGTCTGTAGGAATATGTAACCCTCAAATACATCAACTAAGCTAGAAACAGAATATTCCAACCATCAAGAGAACCAGCATTACAGTCCTGCTACTTCAGTGTGCACCTCACAGGTAAACAACCTACCAAATATCCATCTTTCCCTTAAACCCATTAGGGGAACCATTTTTGTATTTTCTCATTGAAATTATGAAGTCACTATCTTAAAATTTGGTCAAAACAGCAGATAAGGCACATGAATTTATTTAATCAACCTAAAAACAAGATTCAGGTTACTAACGCTGAAATAACCCAGTTCAATTTGGAATTATTTTAGGAAGCTTCTCCCCATAGACATACTTTTTTTGCTCTAGTACATAAATGGCCTATTTTTCAGTTCTGCAAAGCACTCTTTCTAGAATATGGCTCAGGAAACTCTGCTTAGGAAAAGAATCCTGATGGCTAGAGAAGTTCAGTGCAGTAGAGGATTTTAAGAGTGTGTTAGATGAGCATCAAGTGATAGATGTGTGATCAAGACATACTTAACATAAATGACCCCTTATCTTTAAGTCTTTGTTTTTTCTAGTATGGCATATCTCTGCTCTGCACCCATGCCATGTGTATGAGATACTTGGCTACTGCCTTGTCTCTGGCATGTGAAAGGGTCCCTTATTTTTAGTTTCAAGAATGTAGTATCTTGTTTCTATGGCTCTAGGTTAAAATGCTTAAATAACATGACTTAGAAATGCTTTAAGTCCTGCTAACATAGCAGTTTTATATTTTCAACTTCTTGTAAAGGTTTAAGTCCAGGAAGCAAGTAGAGCTCTAAAGACTATGCATTATTGAATTATATTCTCATAACTTCATGCTGAATTACTCTACCATTATGATGAAATACAGAACCTGGAAGAGCATCTTGGTACTGCTCCTTGCTTTGTCACAGCCAATGCACCTGATCATGATCTCGATGTTCTCAGGTGACTATTTGTAAAACAGAAATATTAATAATGATTTATTAAAAACTCACCTTGAAGAGTAATGCACAGCAGTCACATAAAAAATACTACAGGAAGTGTCTCAACACTGACCTCTTCAATGCTCCTTCCTCCACAAGTTAGAAATACAGAAATGAAATGCAAAGTACGTACGAAAACTGAATTAATTCTCAGACAATAGGCTTAAGTTTACTTTAACTTAAAAAGCAGAACACCTAGATTTATATTTCCAATAGTTTTTTGTTTGTTTGTTCCCCCCCCCACTAACAGCTTCACTTATAAACTTTGTCTCTAGAGACTCCTAAAGTAAACTTCTTTTATAGCTTCCTTCTGTCTTCACCTCTTAATGCAGAGAATGCATCTTTCCACCTGATTCACTCCCTCCAGCTATTTTTGGAACCTTTTCCATTTTGATGGACCTCTGCAGATCACATTCAAAGAACATAAACTGCAGTTAAGTGAAGTTACAGATGTGACAAACTGACAAATCTGGGAAGAAAGACTAATCCAAAGAACTCATACTACTGTGAGCAAATAAAACACAAAACCATTACTTCTGCTGTGGGTGGCTGTCTTTGAGTTTTGTTTGTTTATCTCATAACCTTATGGATACTTGATTCCCCCCCCCCCATGATTTCCTCTCTATAAACATCTGCAGAAGAGAGTTTTAAAAGCATACTTCTTCTTTTTACCCAGGGGAGCCATTTCAATTTCTCAGTCAAACATATATTTATCAACTAAATAACACTTACTCATTTAAACTGCTCTGTTATTTACCCAGTTGAATTACTATTTTGGCATATACATTTGAAAAGGCTGTTTTAGCACTCAAGTATATTTGCCTTTGAAGCTATCAAGCAGGCAATACATGACAACAGCAAGGCAAACTCCCCCACTTGTCAGCTGGCCTCATCTTGGAGCTGGAGGTCAGCTTCAAGGTGGCAGCTGGTACAACATGCCCACTCAGCCTTTCATTTAAATAAATCAAGTGTCAGCTATGCAGGCAGAACTGTATCTACACTGAAACGAGATATACTTGGTATTAGAGACTCCTCTCCCATACCATAGTCAAAATTAAAAAAATAAAAATTAAATCTGGCTACCACCAGTGTTACACTACAGACATCCCATTGCAACAGCAATTAACTTCAGCACTTTGACTATGTGCCTATGCTGACTCTAAAGTGTCTTGATACCATGCTGGAAAAATCTCCACCTGAATAGCCATCCCAATGGGCCCATAATGAACTACCAAGATCAGCTGGACAACCACAAATTAAATACAAGGAATAAATATCACAAATATTGGTTAAAGAGCATTCTCCTTCAGTTCTTTTCCTCTGCCTCTCAATTTCCTATAAACCTTTCCTGCGGACATGGCTTTCCTTATCTTTTGATTTAACGTAATGGTCTGTTGTTATATAGTTATGAATTTTTACAATCAACTCAGAATTCCAAAGAAATTTATGATACAGTTGTGTAAAGAAAGCCATTCAATATAAAAAAAATACAATCCACTGACTTTTTGAAACAAAACAAATCAAAAAACAACAACAACCAAAGCACAATAATTACTATGGTTTTCAATGACTGATTTTTTTTTCTTCAGGTAAATTTGCTATTCATTCATATAATTAGGCATTTCTTTCTGCTTCAGAAAGGAAAATAATTAAAAATAAATAATTTTTTAAAAAGTAAAAAATATCTTTTCTGTATGCATTTCTCCAGTGGAAAATTCACTGTTATGCACTATTACCTCACTTTTCAATCCCTCTATGGACTTCAAAATATCTACTACTAATACCTAAGTGCCCTAGTACCAAAGTGAAACTTAGGTACTTTTTTGAAATGTGTAAAGTAGATTGACTGCTAATGCAAAACAAATTCCCAGAGCTATAATAAAATAAAAAGCCAGGAAATGAGGGTCTGGAGAAGCTGCTATGACACATCTTGAACTTCAGTTATGCTGAAGATGCTGAGGTAATAATGAGCTCTATTTAGTGAAGTGAGGAGAAAGGAAGCTTCTGAATTTGTATGAGCTTTCAGAGATCCAGCAAAACAGCTTCTGAAACAAAATCCATGTCTCAGGTTTGTCGGCCAATATTCCATATTTCTACTATGGTGAAAAGAAAGAAATTCTGCAAAGGGACCATCAGCTTAAGACCATTGGCTCTGGCTCAGCTGCAGTTTAAGGGCCAGTCAAATCTGACCCTGCAAGTGGAATTAAAATACATGTTTCTTTATGACCTGGACACACCTAAAAATGTAGGCACATTTTCACATTCCTGTGGCTATGGCTTCACAAAATTCACTGTTTTCAGAACCAAAAGTGAATTAGAATTGAAATGAAATTGAGATCTGTTAGTTCACAGCATTTAACAAAGAACAAATACATACCAGCATGGATTTCTGCATCACCATAACAATCATCTCTGATGGTATATGCAGTTCACCAAGTAGCTCTGAACACAGCAATTCATACTATCGCTATCAACACAAGCACAGTAAGTTAAAATACCTCCTCCTCTGTTCTAATGAACTTAGTCAAATACTTGGCTCCTGCTAAGACAGCCCTGGAGGACCCTGGTGTATTGTCAGAAGACCACAGCTGCCACCCTTCATAGGTTCCATATTTCTATTTCTGCGTGCTAACATGTTAATTAAGAGCTACATTACATTAGCCACGTAACTACTTAATAAGATTAATCCACCTGGAAAATGATGGCATGTCTTGATTAAATTGAATGAACATAACGGAAGTGACATTTAAAATACATTGATTGTTATTACATTTTGATCATCTGTTTCAAGACGTCTGAAAGGAAATAGTAGAAACCAAAAGAGTCGTGTTGCTTACATTATTAATGAGGTTTGAGGACTTTTTTTTTTTTTTTTAATCCTTTTATCAACACACCACTGAAGTCCCTCCATTTGGTCCTGAGTCCTTACACGACCTGATGAGAATGACTTGGTTTCCAGGTTTCAGCATCAGTGTTCCTGGCATTGAAGTCAGGGCCTAATCTATCTGCACCTGAATCCCAGCTCATCAGTACGTAAAAGTGGCAACTATTCCTATTTAATGTATTTCTTATTCCTTTAATGCTGCCTGTCTGCTGCTTTGATAATAAAGTATCTGAACCATTAGAAAAACATTGCTGTGTGCAAACCGAAGTGTGACTAGGAACTGCAGCAACAGGAAGAGGGAAAGGCACCCCTATCTCAACATAATTCGGACAGAGCTGGAGACAATCTTTACAGCTTCACAATGACTGCAGAGTTCAGTTTTCCATATCTATTTAAAGCAAATTTCTGCCACATTAGTAGAATTCCATATTTCCCCTCTCTAAATCTAATGGATTTTTAGGCATTCATCTCAAGCAAGTAATTTTACACCATCCCCAGCAAATAGTGTAAAATTTAACTGCAAATTTAAATTTCTTCATTTTATTATTGCCATTACATATGCTGAATTAGATAAATGGAAACTAGTATTTTTCATTAACTGTAATTATATTTTTGAAATCCACATGCTGTGATAGACTTCGTAAAGATCTCATAAGCTGAGCACAAACCTGGATCAAGCTGGCTGGTCCAAAGAGACACATGCACTGGATTACATATCAGAATACGCACTCAAATCTACCTTTTCCAATTAATCAGTGTATTTATAGTAACCAGAATGATCTTTCAGATCCACAATCCTTGCCCATAATTGTCTTTGGTGTCTTTTCAAACACTAGTTTCTAGGATCAAAGACCACAATATTTACTGTGTTTTTCTGCTATGTGGAATCTTCATTTAGTGAATCATTAAGTTTAAAAATAGCAAATCAATTTATTTTTTTTTTTAAGTAGGAGAAAATCTGCTGAATTTGTGAAAACACCAAGGAAAATATGTCAAACAAAAAAAGAAAAATCTCTACACTGAAGTATTCTTTTCTCAGGTTTGCAGCTGGAGCTAGTTTGGATATTTTCACGTGAACAGCACTTTATCTTAGGTGTCCTCTGAAATGATTAAAGTTGACTTTTATAGTATATTCTGTCAATTAGAAAGGAAACTGCACATAGCTAGTCACATATTTTATGGAAATCTGTGTCTAGCCTACTACATAACTTTAAATTTAGAATGCAGTCTTGGCATACACTAACATAAATTAGGTATCTAAAAACTCCATAAGGTCATCTAGTTCATTTGTTTGTGAACAAACAATTATTCCCAAACATGCCTTTATTCTTTTTCCTCTTCTAGATTTATTACACCAAAATTCTAATACTATCTTTATGTAACTGTATCAGACAACTGGGCTTCAATCTTGGATATTATTATTTTTTTAACATCATTATTTATCTCGTCACTGTAGCAATTCCACAGCAGTGCCAACTTTTGCTTTTATAATGTACTATGAAGGAATCCTACCTTGCCACTTTTATTAAGAAATGAAATTTTATTTACTTCTGTCAATTAATATAAATCTCTAGTTCAGCACAACTTTGAGAGGCTAAAGGCAAAAAAAGGTAACTTGTGCTTTGTTTACAGTCAGAGCATGGTAGACTTCACTTGCAGTTTTACAGCAGAACTGAGGATTTTTCTGCCCATTGCACTTGCCTGTTCCTTTCAGACATCCCCAGTATCAGCAAGAGGTAGCATGGAATTACAAAAAAACCTGCAATTGTGTTAATAGTGAATTTTGGTTTCATTCAGATCGGAAAGCGTAGTAATAAAGTATTTTACATTTTCCTGGTATTGCATTCTTATTATTTCTCACCAGAATCCAGTCTTTTAATAAGGAACAAGCAGATGAAATTGAAATATCTTTTTTTCTTTTTCTTTTTTTTTTTTTTTTCTTCCAAATTGCTCTACTTTAAAATGCCTTACTTGCTGAGTAGGCACAGCTTGCGTTTAAGTGGCCGTTTTCAGTCTAGGGGTTAAAGGTTTCTTTGGGAGACCCATGTTTTGAAAAGAATGGCTTCATCCTGAGCTGTGTCAATTATAAAAAGGTCACTCTCCACAGCCAGAGCCCTGAAAATGGTTGTTGTGTAAAAAGCTGTCAGAGGCTTTCCTAAAAACTGCTGGGATAGCAATATTAACTTGAATGTAATAAAAGGAATGGTGAAGTAGGAAAAAAAAAAAAAAAAAAAAAAAGAAAGAAAAAGAAAAAAAGCAGCTGCTATGAGAATTTCTGTTTTAGACATTCCTTGTGTTCATCCAAGCTCATCATTCATATTATTCCATTGTGGAAGATTATTTGCCTAAATATTGCTCTCCCAAATTATCAACTTTTCAGCAACCTTCTACAAAATGTCAGAAGACCACTTTTCCAACACACTGATGAAACCTAACTGTGGCAATTTAAGACATAACTAGCGGTTCTGTCTCCTTGTCTCCTCTACAGGAGGTTACTGCTCCCCAAACAGGCAGCACTGCAACCTCTTCTCATGTGCAAAGCTAATTAGAGCAGGGTTGGGATACACTGCCAGAATTTGCACTGAAGTGCCCCAGGCAGATGAGCACATTCCAATTCAACAGTTCTGCTGCCCTATATTTGCACAGAGATGGCAACAAAAAGCTGCAGGGGCGGGAATTTGGAAATGTGCTAAACACTGCAGTTGTCTGCTAAGTGACCATAATTGAAGTCCTGAGCACTTCAGGTTCCTGCCTAAAACCATAGGGTCTCTCACCTGTGCACAATCTGGAAGAGGTTCAGCAGTAATATAAATACCCTGCCTTGTACTTATGGATGTGCTGTTCGTCCACCGTGTGACCTACGGTCAGTCTGAGATGGAAGCCAAGCCAACAAGCCACTGCCTGAAAATCATGTGTTTTGCCATGACTAGGATGTTGAATTTTAACAAAAGAAGGAAGCCGAAACTAGGCCCTCCACAAAAAACATAAAGATGCAGAGGTTATTATGCAGCATTATTTATTGAAAATGAAAGCAAATATATAATTTGTAAAAGGACCAGGTACACCAAAGAACTGAAGTTGGCTTTCCTCACAACACTACCTTAACTGAAATTCTTCCAATGCACCCGATGCAACTATCCTGTTTCAGCACTTGTTCAGCAACTTCACACTTCAGAAACCAGCAAACAAAACACAAGCCACAGGTCCTGAAAGCAAGACGATGCTCAGCTCTAAACAAAACTCTTCTGCTGACCAACAGCAAGTGCTCTTACTTCTCTTCTGCTTCAGCCCCCAGCCCACCTGCACAGCACACCAAGGCCTGTGAGGGGCTTTGAGTAACAGACAGGTTATGTTCTGTCTTCTTACTGCTGCCATTCCAGTAGTAACCAGGTGAAGCCTTATTGCTATGTAGCAAACAAAAGACCTCAACCCCACTGTTAAAAAGCATTCAATTTAAATGATTAAAATCTTGTTCATGAAAACAAATTTTCTTGGTTTTTAATATATATATATGTTTAGCTTAAGGAAGTACTTGTTTCCAGATTTTTCCTCAGTCTTCTAATTGCCCTGTCTCTTAATTCTCTACTAGCAGATAGTTTTCCTTCAGGGAAAAAAATAAAAATTAAAAAAAAAAAAAAATGTTGCCTATTTTGCTCATACTAAAATGACAGGACAGGTTATTTACTGTGGGTCAAGTTCTGCTGTCCTTGATGTCCGTTCTTTACAATTACAGCTGAGAAAGAAAAAAAAAAAAAAAAAAAAGAAAGAAAAAAAAAGAAACCAAAAGAGGAATTTTGTCCTGGTTGTAGGTTCTCGACCTCTCCCAGGCAGTACTCGGTACTCATCCCACCAAGTCACGCTTCTTTTCTTCCTTGGAGATCTGCAAGCTACACCTGGCAACAGGACATATCGTACCCAGTAAAATGTACCTGGATGTTTGACCGAGCCCTTCTTCGTTAGTAGGGAGCAGCACTCCATTAGCAGACGAGGCTCTCGGACTCACAGGCTTTCATGCGCTCATGCCCGGAGGGACAGCGCAAGAACGGCTGTGTCGGGCAGCAAACCACCAGAACCGCTAACAACAGCCTGAAAAGGATTTCGCACGCACCTCGCTGGGGGAACGCATCCTAAAAGCCGCCCGCAGGACGAAGCCGGGAGCCCGGAGCGGGAGGGCTGCCGCCGCCAGCTCACCTCTGCCTCCAGATGGCATCGTCGCTGCATCCTCCGCGCCCAGGCCCGGCCTCATGCCGTTGTTGAAGGTGTGCCCGTCGGCGGGCTGGAGCTGCCAGTTGAGCCCGAGCAGGTGCATCGCTGCCGGAGACACAAAGGAGGGAGCAGTGAGGGCGCGGCGCGCACGGACGGGGGCCGGGGGAGGCTGCGGCGGGTTTGGGGTAAGCTGCCTCTGGAAACCGCCGTAAAGCTGCCTGGCCCTGAGGGTGCTAATGCATCAAAAAAATGAAAGGCGAGAAAAATCAAAGCACAAGAGCAAGCCCCGCTGACTCACTGAAGGCTGTTCTGTTCCCCACCCCCCTACCCCAGTTACCAGGTCTTCCAAATCACTGAAGCCCAGGAGGAAAGCTGCGCACGGTCCCGGGCACCGAGGCAGAGGTGAGCATGTTGTTCGGACTTGGGCAGCGCGTCCCACCTCTCTGACCTGCAACCTTGGGACATGCTCCTTGAAACAAAGCAGGCCTGCAAATACTAACCCAAGCTTAAATAACGTGTGATAAGTTACGTATTGATTGTAAAATAAGCCTCAGCCCTGCGTATACTAATGGCATGCAATTATTTCCTGTTTATTACAACGTATTTAAGCCAACAGATTCAATAGCTTTGGTCTTAATTTTGCAGATTACACTTCCCTGACAAATCCAGGTCTCTGCCAGTCCTTTGCCATCGCGATTTGCTCAAATCCAGCGCATGAAAGTCCAAGCTGGGGGCTTCCCTTGGGCTGCACGGCGCCGCAGCCTCCCACTGCCCACCAGCAGACCCCGGGTACTGCCATGGAGCCGCTGGAGATCACTGAGTGGGAGAGAGGCCCCGGCCCCGCCTTGGCGAGGGCATGAGTTATAGGCATGGTGGCAGCGACTAATTGAATAAGTCCTGTGCATAATGCATGAGACTTGACAGGTCTGAATCACTCAGCTGGCGGATTTATGTGCATCTTCACTTTGTATAAACAAGCTACCTGAATACATCTCCATACTTTCATCGTATTATCGCTGCAGCAACCTCCCAGCAGAGAGGAGTGGGAAAGGGAGGCCTGGAGAGACCACAGTGCCGTTTTTATTCACTTTATGGCCACCACCAGCACTTGTCCTTTTTACACAGCCTGCCCCTACCACAGGGCATGGCATTTTCGGGGATACAGTACAGTGGTGTTAGAGGGGACACGCTGTCGGTTTTGTTACCAGCAATGTAATTTTGGGGACCCTTAGAACTGTTCACTTCTGCAGTGTCAGATGCACAGATCAGCAGGAATTTTGCATCTCGTTACAAGCAATTGATGAAGAGCTGGTGTGGGCACAAATGGATTGTCAGTGGCAACAGCCAACCGATCAGACATTCAACATCAGGGACAGGTTAAAAAATGTTACTGCAGGAATTGCAATTCACAATGCTTGAGACATCATGCATTTAAGTTTACATACGTACTCTTAAAAATGAAGAAAACAAAAAGAAAGTGCCCCTACCACACAATCCATCTACCCCAACAGGAGAACCCCCTTGACTCACAATTTACGCAGAGTTAAACCTCCACATTTTTGGCAGAAGCAGCTGAGAAGCAAGACAGCTTTCCTAACGTCACCTGTCCTTATAGACAGACCAAGCAGCTATCCAAGAACAGTAATTAAATGAGGAGACAATGTGTGTGAAGAGGGCAGTTGCCAGATTAAGCATTCATGCTGAATTTGCAGTGTTTTTTCTATTAGGAGAGAAAATGGAAAACAAAGCATCTGACTTTCAAAAAACCAAAACCAACCAACCAACCAGAAGTATGAACTGGAAAAGAATGTTTAGCTGAGTAACTACTCCAAATTTATTTCTAGGGAACGTTTCAGAACTCCTGGAAAATAAACAAAAAATTAAGTGGGATCAAATCTTTTACTCAATTACAACTTTTTTGCTTTGCCAAAACAAACATTTTAAAGGGTTTTCAGTCTAAGCTCAAGCAATTAATTGTCTTTTCAGCATGGCAAAGCTCGAACAACAGGCAGGTCCCATGCTTCTGCAGGCTCTGCCTGTCAAGAGAGCGACGGCACTGGTGCAGTGGAGGCGAGGAGAGCGGCATCTTCGTGCTGCAGCAGCTCCCCACGGCGCAGGTCAGCTGGGCAACTCTCTTAAGCAACAGCAATTTCAGAGCCCCCCGATGAAAACAAGTCATAAAGAGACTTTCATTTTATACTCTGAGCGTGTCTATTCAAAGTTGCAATTATTTTTTTATTGCAAGTGTAACCGTAAAAACGGGCCATTTGCAGAGATGAAGTTCTGTTGCTTCAGGTACAAAGCATTCCTTACAACACGGAGATAAGGAAAACATAACCAACAGTCTGTCCAAGAGAATTAGAGTTGCTAACTTATAATTACCAGGTAAATTTATACAAGGAATTAAGGAAGATCTTATTAACATGGTATTAAGACAAACTTTGATCCACCTGCTTCCAAGTATGCCACAATCTCATTAGGAACTCCGCTGCTCTGTGTTTTAATCATAGACGCACGTTAGGCAGGCGCAATTACAGCTCCTTCCTCACGGGGCAGGGATTTGCACGTCTGCTGCAGTGCCCTGCGAGCCCAACACCGAGGACCCGGCACGCAGCTCACCTACCCATCACTGGAGCCACGGGCTTCCCTAAAACAGGAGCACGGAAAGCACGCCCCAGGGGCCGGTTCGGACCCCATACAGCCAGCCCCGACAGCAGCCAGGCAGCTACAACAAGGAACTACCTACTCTCTCCTGCTGCAGAATGGCGTGAGATGGTGAATTTCTATGATTAACCTTCTGTTCTGTGAATCAAACAAAATTCCCTCCAGCAAAGGAATAAGTGGAAGCCCATTTAATTAGAAAGACTGGGATCCACTCAGAAGCCGAGTGCATGAGTATCAGAAGGAAGAACTGGGCTTGTGAATTTTGCTTCCATTTCCTGTTGTGGTTTTGTATGTTTGCCTGCTGTTTCAGACTACAGCTAAGTAATCTGTGATGCTGTGACTTGGCCCTCGTCCCCGACTCCACTCCTTGTCAGGCCCTGACCCACCTTCTGCCACGCAGGCTCCCCAGCCCGGTGTGTTGGGACACACGGCTGCGTCCACGTGCTGAGAAACACCCCGCGGTCTGGCAGGCTGACGGTCGGCACAGCTCCCAGACGGCCAGCAGATCATCAAGATGAGCACTGAGTCTCCCAAACAGCCCACTTAAATCTCCTACAGGGGCCCCACATTTGGCTTACAGATTAACCCATCAGGGACAATCACATCCCTCCAAATTTAAAACAGAAGGGCCACTTTATGTTATGCATACCATACATTTATAAATATATATTTCAAAGAGCACTCATGTATGTTTAGTAGGTATTTATCTCTAGGTGTTTGTTTTTTTCCCTCAATGTTTAAGCACATGTTCCAATTTCTTACTTCAAATACCTGATTTTTAACCACGGAGTTTGTCCCAGTTTATCAGGTTCATTTAACACTAACACAAGTAACTCAGGAGACTGAATCGTGCATTTATATTCTCCAACAATGAGACGATAGCAAGAAGTGAAATCAAACCATTGAGATTTAAGGTAAAAAAAAAAAAAAGAAAAGAAAAAAAAAAGAAAAAAAACAATCAACCTCACCCCAGCAACACAGGCACCTACAGTGAAAGCACCTAAAACTGGAAGCTAACCCTGCATGCCCACCGAGAACAAAAGCAGAGAAGTATTTTATTACTAGAGGTGGTAGAGCTGTCAAGCACCAATCTAAGACTTACATAAGACAGAGGTTACCAGAGTGAATCACACATTATTTTAAGAAATCCCAAAAGGTACACAAATCCACAGAAAAATGTCAAAATTTGCATGAAAAACTTTCTTGAATGTTCTCTAAGACTCAGAAGTGGCTCAAATTCGTCTTTTGTTCAATCCTCTCTCTCTTTCTGGCCACACACCAATACTCACTGCAGCCAGAGGTCAGCCTAATTGGCATTCTCCAGGCTCAGAAAGCTCTCTGTCCTCCCTCCGTGCTCTCCTGACTATCCCAGACCACGTGTTATTGAAATGAGAGACTGGGCGTCTGCCAGTAGGCAGGACACAATCAGGTTCTGCACTTGGACCTTCACCCGGTGGGACTCCTGGAAAGGAGAAATACAGAGATCAATGGTCACCGTGCTTCCGTTCCACCTGCATCTTCCCAGACGAGGACGGGGAGACAGGCACCACGGCCTTTGTTAGGAAATTCAGTATTCTCTCAGGGACTCCACAAGTTGGGAAGATTACAAAAGTGACCAGAAACCAGAGTGTTTCCACGTATTAACTTTCAAACTTGCCATGCTTACTGAACAGCCCTCAAGCACCTCACCCTGAGCTACTGCCTTCCAAAACAAACCCATCAACCTATACGGCACTCCATCAGCATTCATACCCAGGCAGGATATTTTGTCACCTGCAGCCTCTTCTCATGTGAAGAAGAAACTGGTCTACATCATGAACAACATTAGGAAGCGAGCACCGAAAGCACATTTGCTTCATGTAGGTTATTCTATCAGAGGGGAGTACACTAGAAGCTTCTTTTCTCACCAGTTAGGAGATGAACAATGAGGTAACTCGTTATTCCAGTATACTTAATTAGTCTTGAGCGACATCAGTGTGATTTCCAAATCAGGCCTAATGAATCACAGACACGATGAAACAAAAGGTTCCTAATCATTCTTAGCAGCATGTAATTTTATAGTGTATATGTTTAAAGAACTATCTGCACATCCGTTTTTTATTATATTGCAGTGCATTAAAATACTCTACAGATTATATAGAATTAAAAATGGATGTGCAGATAGATATTTGTACACACATTATAGAGCACTAAAACCATATATGGGCCATGTAATTGCACAAAGTGAAATACACTTAGCATTTTACACTTCTTGGCACTTACAGATGGGTTACCCAGATAACTTGACAAGAATAAATGTATTCCAAAAAAAATAATAAAATAATTAAACGTTACTGCATGCATGAGTATCTTGAGGAGTGATTACCTCATAGGCTTACTAATCAACGAATGCAATAAATATCAGGCTACAGGTTCCACGAGCTGCCACGAGAGCACAACTCCATCCTCCTCTATCCAAAGTGATCTTACAAACACCATCTCAGTAAAACCTGAAAATTTGGTGCCTAACTCTGTGGCATAAGCAGAAGGCAACAAAGCCAGACTGTTGCTTCTGCGCTGTTTGCAAGGATGGTGCTTGCTGTGTTCGAGGGGAAGGCGCAGTGCCTCCCTCCGTGCTGAAAAGCCAGGCACGCTCGCTCAGCTCACCAGGGAGACGCGGCAGGTATGGTGCCCTTCTGCAATCACAACGGAGAGCAAAGTTGACTTCAACAATCCTACACATAAGAAAGCAGTCCTCAGGCATAATTTCACCCTCAGCATGTAAACCCTCTTAAACAATAAATTGTTTAGGATGGTGTTTTTGCTTTATGAAGCATTTCTAGCCCCAGAAGCATTTTATAAAAATACCATAAAGGAGCTATGAATGGGTGCATTGTTATAATCAGCAGCAAAATGGCTGCTGGGATTTATTAATTGCTTTCTTTTGAATAAATGTTATTGAAGATGAAAAAGGAAATGGAAGAATGGCTGTAAGATGCTTGTCACTGTGTTCATAAAGAAGAAATAGGGGGACCCAAAAAACACTTTTTTTTTTTTAAATTGGCCACACACCCCCTCCAAGCTAACTCATTTCTTTCCTCATGTACGTCAGTAAATTGAAAGGAATGAATTTTCAAAGCACAGCATGAAAGATATGCCCACAAATCCCATTACTGGTAATGTGATTTGTCTGCTTATCTGCCATGCAGTGCTTTGAAAGTTCACTCCTCTATGTCCAACTTCAGGCCTTCTGCTTCCAAACACTTGAAAAGCTTACAGGCGCTTGTGATTGCTTTTGGGGGTGGTGGCGAGGAACAGGAGAGGACGAAGACTCTGGCTCCCAGCTCCAAGGGTGGCAAGCGGCAAGCAGAGCTCCAGACCGCAGGACAACACTGGTACCTTGGCTGCTTCTTAGCTGCCCGCTCGCTGCTCTGACTGGGACTGAGAAAGAACTTCCTTCATACTGACTCTTCTCTTTTCAGCCCTCTTTACTGAAATGTTTTGATTTCATGCCACTTTCCAAGAGAACTTTTTTGTCACAAGAAGGATAGCAGCATTGCATGCTACCTTCAGAATCTGGAATCTCACAACAAAGACCTTAAAAGAGAAGCAGGGTGCAGTGCGCTACTCATTTATTCTTGTGACAGGCCTTAGATTGTAGAGAGCATAGAAAACTGGCACAAGATTAATCAGTTCCCAAGACTGTATAAAATGAACTTGCTTCTTATGGCAATTTTAAGAGCCGAGGCTGCAATCTTTTTGGTCTTGCATCTGAACTAGATGCTTGTAACTAATAAGAGAAGTGTTTATTGTTATTTACCTAATATAGCCTCTTTCAGCCTGGAAGGTCCCAGATCACGTTACAGAATATCTGCTTCACCTGCACTGCCAAAACACTGCCACTGTTAAAAAGGGCTTAAAATAACAGGAAGGGGTGCTCGTGACAAAAACACAATGGAAACCCTCATTTTTCAGAGCAATTGTGAGCATTTAATGTTAATACAAAGCAAATTGAATCAAATTCTAATTTCACACCTAAAAGACGCTGCTATCATGAATAAGGTACTCAGCTCATCTCTATTCCTCTTCCAAGAGAAGGAAGAACCTGGCTGAGACTCGAAACTGCCATTTCAAGGAACACAGACCTACGTATACTCTCTCAAATCACCGATGCATGCACTTACAAGAATTATAATATACATCTTGAATAACTGCTTTACCTTTAATACTAACTGTAACTCCAAGGCATATCATGTCAAACATTTATTAGACTACTTTCATCTTTCCAAACTGCAACCACCCTAATCTCTACAAACATGTTGAACAAGGCTCTCATAATCAAACTTGTCCAAAGCACTCAGACCTTGACTCAACCTCTGATTGTTATCCGTATTGATAAGAAAATAGTATTTAAGTTTATTATTCTTTTGCATGCGTTAAATGAAATTGAAATGTGCAATTATGAGCAGCCAGATTTCTGTCCTCAGTACAAATACCACATCCCATCACAGACTAACTATATGCTTCCCTCAATAGAAATAATACAGAACAGACTGTTTATGTGACTGTAAAACATGGCATGAATGATAAAACTCAAGGTTTTAGTCTCTACATTAAATAATTATTGGATTTAGAAGTTTATTACAAAGAAGAAAAAAAAATCAGAAGACAGAAAGCAAACATGATTTCTTCCCCAAAAGCTTCTCACTCATTTTTAACATTATAAACTGTTTACACTTCTTTCATGATACTCTTTAAAAGGAATATATAAACATTGCCCAACTTGTATCTTGATATTAAGATAAAGGTTATAGATTATATTTAGCATCGAGGCAGAATTAGGCTTTATATGTGCCTTGCAAAGCTGACATTATCAATGTATTTTGAATTAGAAGTCCTACTGATTCAGAATAGAATCATGTATGAAAATTAATTATACAGTATGTATTTATTATATGTCTTATACAACCAGACGGGCTTTAACTACCATTCCTTTTTTTTTTTTTTTTTTTTTTTTTTTTTTTAATCTAGAAACTTTTTAAAAAGAAGCAATTTGAAAATTGAATTTTAGTTAGAGCAGCCTCTGGACTCTTCTCACAGGGGCACCCCTACAGCTCCCCCACCTCTACTACCACAACCTCGCCATGGAAGCCCAAAACAATTTTTGAGAAAACTTGTTTTCCATTCCCCTTATGTGATTTCTATTAACCGTTTCCCATAATGGGTTTACTATAACTGAGGTTATATTGTATTTTTAATCTTACACCTGCCTTATTATTGGCAGATTTCCACACTTGAGGCTCGCTTACTTCTCCTTCACAGCACCCAGCAACGCAGGACTGGCCACCTGCCCTCCCGCATCCATGCCTTCTCAGCTGCAGCCTAGAAGTCTAGAGCAGGGAAGAAAATGCAAGCTGCAAGTGAGGACATGACTGCAGAGAGATCACACTAATATGGAAGTACATTAAAAAACAACAACAACAAAGAAATCAATGAGAAATTTATATGGTGCTGGGATTTTAGTTTTAGATCACTTCAAACTGCAGCAATACACATTTTACAATCACCGTGTGGGTGAGTGTTAATACAGAGTTAGCAGCTGCATCACCGAAACATCCCATTTCACAATTCCAGGGTCCAATACAGCACCGAGGAGAAGCTTGCGTATCCATTTCAGTCCAGAGAAACAACCACGAGAGTGCAACAGTCTACATCAGTCCGTGTCAAGCACTGTGCATAACGGCAGATAATGAAATGTAATTTGGCCACCTAAGTTCTGATTCAGCTAGGGAACACCCTAATATATGTTTTTATACTTAATTACATATTATTACTTTTTTTTAAAAATTAGTTTTATCTTTTACACATGAAATTGACTTTTATAATATGAGTTTTTAAAAGACTAGCTCAATTTGATCCTCTTCTTGATATAACAAAATCCACAGAAGAGATGATAAAAATCTCTGTTACAGATGGAGCTGCTGTCCACAACAGCAAAATGGAGCCAGCTTATTGTGCAGAGCATCCGATACATGATCATCTTAATGAAGCTTTGCGCCTTGCATACAAAGCGGCTAAGAAGCCAGTTCCACAGCCCGAGGTCAGCAATGCAGAAGGCTCATCGCCAGTCAGTTTAGAGCTGTTTAAAATCAAGGCCCGTTGTAATCAAGGTTAAAGCTGTCACTGACTTCAGGGGAGGGAACTTCAAAACTCTTCTGTTTAAGTATCTCAGACTGCAAATATTGTAAGAATGGCTGAAAAAACGGTGTTTTCTACAGGCAACAGCAACGCAGCCCATAAAAAACTTTACCCTCCAAAGTCAACAGTTTAAGTGCACGCTGAATCGGACACGAGAGGTAAGGCGTTAGCAAATGCACCGCTGTACACAATTAGTTAATGAATCAGAGAATAAAATATGAGCTAGAATAAACACCCGCAAAGACATCTGACCCCAATGATAAACTCAATTACATATACTTTATAAGGCATAACTGGATTATGTTAAATGAGTAATAAAATAAATTTTAATCTAAGTGACAATATTACTTAACAGTACCAATTAAGTAACCAGGGCTTATCCTTTAAAAACAAGATCACTTATGATGCAAAGGGCAAAATGCAGTATGTAGTAGCTAGGACTACCCGTTAGCAATTAGCAGCTAGCACGCAAGTTACTTTTCTTTTTGTCTGTAATCCCGGGATGGCCAGCAGCCAAACCAGGATTACCTATCTTTTTTCCTTGACTGAAGGAACAGTAAATTATATATTAAAACAAGCAAGCGACCAAACAAAAAAAAACACCACCACCCTATCTTCAAAATCCATCTAGCACTTCAACCATGGTTATTTTCCTTTAATTTTTCAGAATTTTCCTTCATCTCAGAAGCAGGTATCAAAGCTGCTCCTCAGTGACTTATAAGAAAAATGACAAGAAACTCTGCCGTGTCACTGTACCTGACAAGTTTCTGCAGCCTATTTACTTTCTTTCACAATATTTCTAATATTTAAGTACCCAGAAAGTGCTACAGCAGAGATTTTTTCCCTATTAGTTTCAATTTGAGGAAGATGCATTTGATTTTATGGTCTAATAGAGAAGATCTGCTTCTGTCTACTGCAAGTGGCTATCCATACTAATTAGTGAGAAATAAAATACACATGACCTTTATTTTGCAAGGATATGAACAGAAATTAAAATCAGGACACTACCAAACTTGTCCACAAATTTCTACAAATCTCACCTTCTAGAACAGCTTTAAAGAAACCTGTGGAAACACAGAGTTATTTCACCAGTTTTCAATTTAAGTGTGATTTTGACATTTTAATGACTGCATTCTTTTAAAAATAAACAATGGTATTATATGAGTGTCATGTAAATGCAACTCAGGGTTGTCATCGGTTCATAAAATTATTTCAGAAAAACTGTTGACATCCTATGTTTTTTGCAGCATTTTCATAAAGTGCAGCTCTCAATCCATTCTTGAAAAGTAAGTATTTTAGCATTTGCATTCAAGTCCTCAGAGGTAAATTTTCCATTCATACACAGGGATTAACAGATTTCCATCCCTACACCGCATTACGGAATTTTATGCAAAAGCAGCTCGCCTTTGTAGAGGACCACAGGCCTCTGGGATGAAACAGTCTCTGGAGTACCGCATTGTTAGCGCTCAGGTTACAGAAAGCACCATGAAAAAACGGCTTTCACGCTGCGCTTTCTGAAACGCGGTATTACCCAGTGCAGTAAGTAATGAAGCCGAAATGATCAGATATTGTTGGGAACAATACCGCCGGCTGCACCGTACCGGTGAGGTCTGAGAAGGAGCACATTATGTTCTGCTGCATATTTCTGAGCCAGACCGACGAGGTTCTTTGAACCTTTACTAAACCAATTTTGTATCTGAAATATTTTCAGAACTTATCTCCCCCATTTTAGCACGTCAGACACAACACACTTGCTCGCTCCCGTCGGGAACAATGGGAGGGACTGAAAGAGCCGCGGCTAGGCACTCTCATTGAAAAAAACAGAGGATGCTGCAATAATTGTCCTGAGAGGCTAGAAAGGAAACAAGACTCTATGCTGACAGCTTAGCTCAGCGTGAACTCTCATTTTTCACATGGAGCTAATTAAAACCCAAAATTAGTTAAATATGGAAATGACACTTGCAAGCACTTTAGCTGAATTCTGGCAAAATCCCTCTAGAGTGCTGCGACACTACCTGCTGCTTCAAAACTCCCCAACTGAATTTCACAGTTAAAAGGCTGAGCAAAGGGAAAGCTATTACAGAGATTTCCAATTCAAAATGTGTCTGTAAAATTCCAAATTAAATTTCATGGTAGCCCTTTCAGTAACTAGGGACGTACTGTGCAGTCCAACGATACGGTGCTCAAGTAACGTCCCTGCATGCATTCTCTGATTATCTCACCTTTAGGCACTGTGCTGGTTGTGCCAGAACCGTGGAGCTCACAAGGACACTGGCACTACAATGCTACAGAGATAAGGCATGTACTGCTACGCTGGTAGTTATTTGGAAAGCACGGACACACAGCGCGTAAAGGAATTGCTTTCACAGTTTAACAGCAGAAATCTCAGAAAACCAGAACCCAACAACCAAAATATTTTATGCCTCACGATTTTAATTTAAATTTGTGAGTGCTAAACAGATATGCAGAGAAGGGTCTATAGTGCAATAAATTACCCTGCATATATATATATCAATGCTTTACAGGCAAGGTAATAATAAAAAACATTTCTGCATATTTAAATGGACATAAAGAACCAAGGGACTGGATATGCATAAAAGGTACGATGACTGACATTAGCTTTTTGACTAAAGCACCATGTGAATTCCATTTGAGTGCACGTGACTTGCCTAGCATGCATAAAAGCAAGGGTATTTGCCCAAGGGCAAATATGATTTCTGAATGCAATTTAACAAAACCCGCCCACGGAGCAGATCATTTTGGATCCATACCAAGGCATTCGGGATAGCCAATCACTTTGAAAACAACCGGAGCATTTGGATTTTATTGTTTTTCCTACATTCCATCCCTTTACCCTTGAGGCAATCCCCTCCCACTGGCCTGCAGCCACTGTTGCACCAACAAATTTCTGTCTCGGAAAGCCAGCAAAAGATGCCACGCAGCATGAAAGCCACTGTTACTCCCAAGTCTCCTGGCAGGGGGTATCGCTGCACCCAGCCTGCCAAAACCTCTTCCCTGGCAGCTAGCTGTATAATCTACGTATCACACCCAGGCTTTGCTAGTCCAGGGCCTTGAAACCATCTCAGCTTACCCAGCTGGAGGGGATCTGCTGCAGCTGCACCATCAGACCCTCTTATTTTATTGAATTTTGAATATGCCGTTTCAAAGCAATTCAAATGAATTCTCCCAAGGCCTCAGAACAGTAAAACTACCGATACCATCTGCAGCAGGCTTCCTAAATTTGAAGCATTTAAAAACAGGTGACAGAATAGGAGCTTTCAATGTAAGGACTGACACTTCTGAAAAGCCTGCTAAACAAACTTGGTTATGCCCCATTCTGGCAAGGGGGTAACTGCGTGGCTGCCAGCCCAGTTCTCACAATAGCACCGGCAATAATGGGAAGCTCCATTCTTAATTATTTTTTAATCATGTATATTTTTCCAAGTTAAAAGGAAGCATTTATTTGATCACCGAGTTTCCTCTATTTTAGAGCATCTACAGGAGTGGAAATAAAGAGCAGCATATGATGAATGTGAGCTGTTACCAAGCAGATGAATTAAGAAATCCAGAAACCAATACCTAGCAGGTTGAGGCCTCCTTCAAGTCGGTGAAATTCCCATGAGGTCATTAAAACACAGGTTGCCCCGGAGGAGAACATCGAAAGGCATGACTGCTTATAACACTCTTCCCCTTCAAGTGGTATTTTAAATAATATCAATTTCTTAGCCATATTCAATATCCTTAGCATCCCAGCAGATATCGAAATATATGTATACACAACATCATTTTAGTCCTGCATGGACACAAGGACTACAGTAAGACTGCAAGAACACAGTAAAGAGCTATTGTGTCGTGACCCTGGTTTAGAATTCTGCTTCTACAAACCAGCAGAACCATAAATAGCCAGAAAAGACAGAATACAAACAAAACAAAACAAAAAACTTGGTGCCCAGGGACACACGACACATGTAGCTACGCTGCGTCTCCTATGGATTCTGCACTGCCAGCATAGCCCTGACCTGCCAGCTAGGAACCCGCTCATGTTTCCCCATTCATAATGCCATACAATGCCTTATCCAGCAAGCGGAGGCAGAAGGTGAAATTCCCCACGCCCACAGCCCAATTAGGACAGCCTGATTGACAGGTACAAGCTTACAAACTCCTGGGACACACACCTGGCCGGCTGGCAGACCAGGAGCCCCAGCCCCTGCCAGAGGAAGCCGAGCGTGGCAGCCAAGTCCCCGCAGCAGCCGTGTCGGGGTGGCTGCGCTCCCAGCCGGGTGCCTCGCACCGCTCCGAGCCAAGTCTGAGCACTGGACAAAGGTTTCTGTTGTTTGGGTGCCCGTGTTTGCATACACAACTCTGCCCAGGGTAACGATATGGCAGGTAACTAGCAGCTACTTCTCGTCTCGGGGGTTTAACAACGCCCATATTAGTTGTAAGAGTGACGAGTGTATTTGGGGATCAGCGTTCTTAACAGGAGAAATTATTTTCATCATTTCTTCCCCCCTCATCCTACCTGAACACACCTATGGGAAAATACAGCTCGGTGACGGGAGGCAGAGGCTGCAAGGAGGAAGCTGGGGAAGAGAATTGCCAGACACAGCCAGACAGCTTACTCTTATCTGTTCAGCAAGCACAAAGTCAATGACTTATGCCTTTTAAAAACTCCCTAAAGAACTTACTAAAAAGAACAACATATATTCCAATCAACTCGTGGATGTACAGAAGTGCCATACTTCAAATCTGCGATGAACATTCACTCCCCAAAGTGCTTTATGCTATACTCAGCACGTGACACAAATGTGGCTAAGCACCCCTGGGACAAAACCCAAGGCATGCTTACAAAGGAGACATCCATGCAGACAACTGCTTTTGTCACTAACACCTCTGGGAAAGAATTTACTCAAGAAAAAATGAAGAGTGACTTAAAGGTGAGAAATTAAGACTGAGGATGTTCATCTTCAGGCACTTAACGTTATGTAATCATTCTTCTGTTCTTTTCCCTCCTCTTCCACTCAGAAAAAAAATCCAATAAAGTTTAAAAACTTGCAAAGGAAAAAAAAAAAAAAAAAAAAAAAAAGAGCCAGCAGCCTCCCTCTTTGCAGAAGGAGAAGAGAGGAAGGAGCAAAGGGGACCAACAGAAATACATTATTATTTCCATAACCAATAGACCTTCTGCACTACAAGTGGTGTTAGCCTGGGAATTGTGTGCACCAAGCAGTCCTGCTAGAGCCATCTTTGCCCTTGTAGGAACTATTTCAGTGTTCACACAGCACATGCAACAAAGCAATGTCATCCTGGTGACAGAAAAAAGCCTTCACATGCAGAAAGCAAAGGAGCAGAGATTATTCCCAAAGCCAGGGCCAATAAAAGGCTACAGGTTCCCAGAGGCTGCTGAGCCAGGTACCCCCGAGAGTTCACAACCTTGTTCTTGGAGCCACGGGCAAGAACAAGACTCCTAAGATCATGCAGCCTCAGTCTGAACTGCTACCTCATACTGAATTTCTTTGTAAACCGAGTCCAAAATCAGCCCAGAAGGGGCAGAAAGTCACCTTCTGGTCCTCAGTGGGAGCTGCACAGTTCTTGCCCTGTTAAGTGATTCTGGCCTTCTAAATAGTCTAAGCCATTACACAAATTCTTTGAGTTGTAAAACTTGAGTCGAGGTCATTTGCAAATGCAAACCTTGAGTTCAATTATGTTTTACCAGTGGATGACACAATTACAAGTAAAAAAAATACTCTTTATAACTCAACAGTCTTTTCCCCGTGGTTATCAATTTTTAAATACAGGGCAAGAAAAAAGTATGCTTTTGAGAAAATTCTGAGCACATAAATATTTCAGATCAATTCTACCGTACAGACCAAAAAATGTTTCTTTTAATAGTGCAATTTGATGTAATTGGTCTTTTGATTTTTCTTAAGGTACAGGAAATGCCAAACAGAAAAGTGCACATATTTCATTTCAAGATAAAGAGCCAAATTCATCTTGTTCGTGTAAGCCAATTATTTTCAACGTAGGGATATCAATGTGAAAAAGGAATAATGCAATCACAAATCAAGTTCATACAATTCTTTATGATAATCCATCTTCAGCAAATTCTCAGATATAACATAGTGAACCACATGTAGTATTTTATAGAATGTATTCAACAAAATATATTAAGTAAACTTACTCTCCTGCCCGTATCTTAGCAACTTAGCAACCCTTAAAATATCAGAACATGGGGAAGAAACCTATAAAACCTTATCCACAATGGGAGGTTTGAATTTTTAGAATAGCTGCACCAGCACTGATAGCCATAATTGTGAGAATAAATTTGCAAAATAGGGCCATGCTGCATACATTTCACCTGTAGCTGCAACCAGTCCTTTAGGTATTTCCTAATTAGCTGTATAATTTTCTAGAATATTCACTAGGTCTGTCATGCAAATTCAATGGCAAGGATATTATGGTTTCATTACAGAAGTTATTGAAACAAAAGTAACCCTGAATAATTTAAGTGTTCCCAGACCAGTGTTCCTGTGTGTCAAGGTGTCAGTAGCAGCACCAATGTGAACGGGAAGGAACAACGTGCCCCATGGCCCTACATCCTGGGCCTGACACCCCTCACTGCACCAGTTCGATTCTCTGTGACCAACTAGGGCCAATGAAGTCCACAAATGCATTACACCTTAACATGACTCAACTGGAAGAAAATCAAGAACAATGCAGGCTAACTGGAGCTCAGTAACTGCATGCAGAGCAGGGAACTGACATTTATTGCCTCAGGGAAAAATGCAGTGGGACTGTATGGAAGCCTTGGGACCTCGTCCACACCAGCGATGACAGAAAGTCCTTACTATTTGCAAGGAAAACTGATGTATACTAGTGTGCCCCCTGCAGCTTTCCTGTGAGAACCAAGAAGCAACTTTTACTCTGTGCTTTGGATGGGTCCCACAGCCGTCAGCTCTGTGAGCTGTGGGGTATTTCTGGGCCAACAGGACAGCGTCTGGCAGTGAGACCAAAGGAAGAAATCAGGGGATAAACCAGGCAGTCTTAACTCAGGATCATTCCCTCTGTAGCTTTTCATCAGCACCTTCTGCATAAGTTGGAGTTAATTTAAAGCATTGAACCCTGAGCTCCGGATTTTGAATATAAAAATTGTCCAGGAAAGCCTGGCTCTTCACCCAGTTACAAACAGTGTGAGATGCTATCTGCTGGGCTTTGTGGGGCTGTTTATCTGTTGTGGGCAAAATAAACGTATTGTGAGCTGGGAACTGATGTGAATTTGCTTCCTTCTAGCACCAGGGCGCTGCCTGCTGCCATGGCACACCCCACGCCTCGGCTGGGCCCAGACACAGGCCCCATGGAGCCAGCCTGAGGGCGGGCTCTCTGCCCAGCATGGGCCCCGTGACTGGGTTCTGCCTGCACCGCGCTTGCCCTCACAGGGCACCCTGCCCACCGAGCCCTGCAGCCCGGCCGGTTCAGGCCGGTTCTGGCTGCCCTGCCCTTAGCCGGCTGCCATAAGCCTTGCCACGCTGCGTGTTCCTCTAGTGAGTCGAGTGGTACGCTAGTAAAGCAGCACTGTAACCAAAAACACCTACTGTCATGTGGCAGGCAGTGCCAGTGGTGCAGTACAGGTGAATGTCAATGCAGAAGACCTGTAAGAAGTTAACTCTAGCAACAGCCTTTGTTACATGTGCTCGCTTTGTATTTGTTAGAAATACTGTCATAGGCAGAAAAGTAAAGAAGAAAAGAGTTATTAAAAAAAAAAAAAAAAGAAAAAAGAAAAAAGAAAAAAGGAGAAAGCTAAAACTACAACCTGAGCAGTTGCCAGTCAGACACAGCATCTTCACTCGGGTGTACCTAAGGCACTGACATCACGGGGACTGACTTGACAAAAAGTCCAAAGACAGAGACTAACAGGGCTGGTTTTCTTCCCTTCCTTCCCCCCAAAAAAACAAAGATGAGTTTCTTGTTGCTAGAACTGTGTTCTGATGGCAGCCTTTGTGTAGGCTGGAGATTTTGTGGTTGCCTACTGATAAGGAGGGAGTGAGAGAGATTTCCATCTTCATCATCTACCTTGTAAATTAATGGCGTTTAAAAAAAAAAATATTATTTCCCCTTTTGGAAAGTTTCTATATAACGAGGTAAATGATGTGTTCCTTCATTCACTCATTTTGGCGTCTAGCTGACGTAAGATACTTGCTGTGACAAAAAATGACAAAAGACGTGGGGCCTGGGAAGAGGAGGACAGGACAGGAGGAATGGAGGAGGGAAGGCTCAGGAGTCTTGCGTGAGCGCTGCAGACACTGAGGAGGTGGCACACGAATGCTGTGGATTGAAGACATACTGAATTTGTTAGTAGCATGGTACGATGCGTACCAGTGCTGTGGCGCCAGAATGCAAGCACTTGATGAGCAATCTGGAAAGCAGTAAAGACGTACCTAGCTGTTTCAATTCATACACACCAACAAGTAAACTTGTACATGTCTATAGTAATTATGCAGATAAACAATACAAAGCTACCCAAAGAAAGTGAAAAAAAAAAAAAATCTAAGGAGTAAAACTTTAATGGTCAAGGGGGAAAAAAATCAATCTAGTTTTATGAATCTGTGTGGTGGAAACACAACTGACTTCATGCAGCTTTACAACACCACTCCCAATTAATCTATATCAGGTTATATGGATGGCATCACGATCTTGCTGTCAAGATCCAATTATTGACTGTCTTTTCCAAAAAAAAAAAACATTTAAAAATTTTAAAGTAACTTGAGAATGGTAGCAAACAGAACTGTCAACAGTAAAAAGAAAAAGGTATTTGTAAGATTCACTTATCCTTGTATTTTATCTTTCTTGTCTAAAGTTTTCTAATTTTTTTTCAGTAGTAATTTACAAATTATTTCCCTTGGAATCAGTCGCAAGATTCCTGCAGATTCTTAAATGAGAAAACACATTTCCAATGTTAACAGTAACACATACAAAACAGAACTAATTCTACACGTGATAGCACTGAAAGGTGTGAAGTATCAGCTTTAGAAAAGGGATGAGTAAACCTGAGGTGGGAAAGGACAGATTGCTGTGAAAGCAGACAAATTTTGAAAGCTTCGCTAGTGTTTAGGATCTTCTCCCTCCAAAAGAAAATCAGTCCAAATGCAGAAGTAACACACTGCTCTTTTCCCTTGTTCCATAAACTTTTCATCAAGCTTTACTGGAAATTGAATAAAACTTGTTTTCTTTCCCTCAGAAAAGAGCATTAGTATAAAATACTTAATTTTTATTGCTATAATTTCCATCATATTAGACTGTACTTGAACTAATTTTATTGTTTAAAGGGAACATCCTGCTAATAGAAGACACCAGACGGATAGCCCAGAACCTAATATTTGCCTCTCACCATAGGAGCAGCACTGAAAGATTTCCCAAGTGGTCCAGCTTCACTCCTGCTCTGAAGGAACTGCTCCTTATCAGTGTCTATTCTGGAAATACAACATACTCTAAATGTGATGTGAACATTTAGGATTCTTTGGAAAGGGAGCGTACTGAATTTTATATTATTCCAGCACTTGGTGAAGAGCTAGTTAGTTACATTACCCACAGACACAAATGTTAACACACACAGATCTCTCCTCCCAAACTGCCTAAAAACAGGCATGAATTGTCTATCATACTTTGCTACCTTAATATACCTGAATCGTCTATCATACTTTACCAACTAGCATCATGGTTTCTTTCTCAAACCCGGTGCTATTCCTTTTGTTCTAGTTATTACAGTCTATTTAAATACCATGGAGCCTGATACTACTCTAAAAAAGGACACTCAAAACCAGCAGCCCCAAGATCCTTCTTTTTTCACAGCAGTGTAAAATACATACATTATTGAAACTCAATTTAGTCATCTGGGATGAAGGAATAACAACATTTACTTTCCCCACAGTAAAGTAAGCACTTGGAAGATAAATTAAAATTAAACACTACTGGTCTGCATTCTAAAAAACAGTGAATCATAGCCTTGACTTGAATCACTTAAAAAAAAAAAAAAATCTCGCTGAATTTGAATATGTAATGTTATGGAGCCAGAAATAAAACTTTTGTCTTTCAATTTCTCTTTTCAATTCTTTCTACTAGCATTATTTACCAAAAGCTAATTTAGCTGATTTAAAGTAAAATCAAGTCCCTTTTTTTTTTTTTTTTTTTTTTGGCTCCTCTGCACTACAATTAATCAGAAGCAGCATGATTCCATGTTTAATTTCAATCACAGCAGCTATTGCTTTGCAAATAAATAAAACTTACATTTTTTCATTGTTCTGAAATAAGATGCCCACTTTTTCCTAAGGAAAATAAAATTTAGAATAATTGTGGTTTCATGAAGTTTTGTTTAATTATGAGAGTACCACAGAACATGTTTCCCTTAAAATCCAAGTAATTAAAACTGCTTTTTGTTGGAAGACACCAGCAATATCTGGGTCAGCTAGATGTCCAGACAGTCAAGAATTAAATTGCCAATATGGAAAAACAATTAGAAAAAATAAAGAAAAAGAGACGATTAAAAGAAATCTACCAACCCCAACATCCACTATAGAGCTAAAATTATCAAATGCTATGAGGTCATATGTGGAATTCCTTTTGTAGATTTAGAACTCAGTTTATTTCAGTTTAAGTAAAGAAAAAGCTGGTTGTAGATTTTCTAGCTGGATTTACTAAAGCGAGAGTAGAATTTAGCCCCATCTGTTGCTCCTTGGCTAGGACACTAGTACTATTTGTTTTCCTAGCATGGTGTCCCACCCAATTTTTGATCTGCAAGCTCATACAACAGATTGATGTGCCAGAGAGACCCCGTGAAATGGTGTATGCTCCACTGCCAAGGGCAGGGAAGAAATGGATCGTCAAATCCAGGTGAACTATCTTTAAGAGAGGAGGAGGTGAAAAATCTGTGTTGCCTCCTCCCCTCACCACATGCTTGCAGAAGATTGAATCCAACCTTCAACTAGCAAAACAAAATTTTCCTTAAAGCTTTAGAGGTGCTTAGAGTATCAGTATTTCCAGCAGTTTTGCCCATAACTCATCAGCAAAGCACTGCTCTACCCAAAGTAGCTGAAATGTGAGGTGTCCTACCTCAGACTCAGGCTCGTATGCAGACAGCCTTGAAGCTGGTATTCAGGAATTGGGAAATGTTCCATTCCCAAAATCAAGGACACCAGCTTCCAAACGGCACGTTTTCAAATGCATACCGAGTCACGGCAAAGCAAATTCCTGTTTCAATTCTATTTCAATTTACCTGTCATGTAACTCCTGTTCCAGGAGTTTCAAGTGAATGTCAAGCAAATTGCGCTGTGTTTAAAAGCTTTTTCCTCTTCTGGCTGTTTACAGTTTTCTTCTGGTAAATATGGGAGGAAAAGATGAGTGATTTATGAATGCTCACTTTAAAAAGTCAAACAACATATTAAAGCAATACTTCATAGCACAGTGAAATAGAGTTAAGCAGATGGTTTTCACAGTGGTTTTATAGAAACAACATGCAGAGAGTTTTGACAGGAAAAAACCCTACAGATGAAGTAAACTGTTTGTATTAAATGCTGTTAAACCTGTATTTGTGCTAAAGCAAAAGATAAAACTTGTTCTGCAGAGATCCATATAAAATGTAAAAAAAGTGATGGAAATCACAGCTTTTCAACCTTGGTATTTCCCTTCATGAATATTCTAAGATGAGATTGAGTGAAACCCTGTACCAAAGCGCATCCTGAAACCAATACTGTTCCCAGCTTGTGTTACTATGACGGTGGGTTGTGCTGATCAAATGACAGAAAATCAGTCAAGGGGCAAGATGCATCTTGCCGTTTTCCTGCACGTCTGTAAATTCCCTGCTTTCAGTAATAGTTGCGCACTTCCTTAGCTGCAGGCCTAACTGGCAGCATTTGCCCATGGCTGCTTTGCCAATTGCAATGACCCAGGTTGTGCAAGCAAGTAATGTGCCCCTGAATTGAGTACGGAGTGTCAGCACGACGGGAGAACTTGGCTAAGTGAACACATCAGCAGCTGGATGCGCATCTTCAGGTGGTGCTTGAGGACGATGTATATTTTAATTTGTAGCCCATTTGTTGCAAAAATGATAGAAGTTTTAAGATATGCCACAGAGAACAATATGGCAATCTGAGCAAAGAAAAGGAAAACAGCTTTTCTGTATTTCTGAGAACAAATAGCTGTCTCTACCATCACATCATTGTTTTACTATTACCAGCTAATACAACAGCAGACAGAAAGTGCAGCTGCGGTCCACAGAATATTTGGCACTTCTGGCCCAAGCATAATCCCTCATGTAATGAAAAACCTATTTCTATTTCTGCATCCTCGCTACTCTTCATACTGAAGAGGCTTGCGTCTGTCTTCCATTTATTGAAGCTTATTCTTCATCTAGACAGCCAGGTCTGGTTTGTGTTAGAAATTAGGTTTTAAATCACTATTTTTCTATTATTTATTTTAGGATTTTCAGGAAGCCTCCAGAGGTGCAGAAAAATTCATCTTGTGAAAAAGACCCTAACACTCTTAATGAACCAAGCCCCAAATGCCTGGCCCATGTTAAAGAACTTTGATGTTTTTAAGGTTCAAAATAATTCAGGCTATAAAGATAGTAGTATTACTTCAAGAGTTAAAATGACAGAAAAGAGTCAAAAAAAAGTTTGAAAGTCTGCATGCAAAAGTAAGAATAATCATAATCCTAAGCTTTTCCTTAACAAGCAGTCTCCATTATGGGTTTTTCCTTCTCTTTTCTCATGTGGCTGGAGGCTTGCATTTCAATGATTAATGGAGTCTCAAGATGTAGAAGGAGATATCTATACACACACGTGAAGAAAGAACAGGTGAAATAAACTTCTGCCTCAATAAATCTTAGGGGCCTAAATTGCATCTCTCTTCTCCTTAAGATCGCTGCTGCCTTGTGGCCAGTTTTAACGTGATTCTCTGCATTTGTAGGTCTCATCTGGGCACTGCATTCTAACAAACGTGCACAGTTCTCTCCTTGGAGAAGCCCTTGTATGATATAAGCATGCTAACGCAATATGGCAAGATAAGTGGGACTTTAGTGGTGCATCGACTTGCTCTGATACACAGGCTGTGAAATTCATGACACCTCCTTGACTGAAGGCCTGAATACTATTTAAAGAATTTTGCATTTACCACAGACCAGCTTGAGATGCTCTCAGTTCACATCTGCCCTTATCATGACATTGGGACACTTGCTATGTGCTCCTGAGATTATTCCAACATCTATTAATTTTCTCAGCATATCAATACCAAAATCTTCCAGCAACCCTTTTTGCTCGTGGGGTATGCTCAGGTTTAAACAAAACAGCTATGAGCATACAGAAAGAGGCAGCAGATATGCAATAGCCTGACTGCCCTTTCAGAGTCTTTGTCTAAGCCAGGTCAATTCCTGCAAGACAAAGTACTACAAGAACAGATAATCTGTTTTCATCTGGCGATGGGGGAACCTATTCCACTCCAGTGGCATTTGTACATTAATACTTCTATTCTCTGTCTTTCCTCAGAAAGTATTTAGCAAGAAAAATGTGGGAAGAAATCAGCTGATCAACCAACCAGTAAATTAAAAAAAGCTTAAAATTAAATTAACTGCAGCACTGTTATGCATAATGTATATTACTTTTTAAAAATTAAATGCAACAGAGCAGGATAAATCTGGACATCCCAGAAGAAGAAAACACACCAATAAACACAGATCATATTGAAAGTTTTAAGCAAGGTTCTGTAACATTAACGTATGAGAATGAAATTCTTTTGCCGTTCAGGAGCTATATTAATACAAATGCTTGTTTACTGTTTATTTAGCAATAGCCAAGATAAATACATTAATAATGTCTAATAATCACATGGCAGGTCTCAATAGTGATTCTCTCATTATCAAATCTGCTCACCATACAATTCAATACATGATTTTTCTAACCACCTGCATTCTTTATTTTGGTGTTTAAATTCAAGCTTCTGATGTCAGAAATGATTATGAGAAATAAAGTAGAAGAGAATTTCCTGAATATTAAGAATATTACCTATATGCTGTTAAATAAAACAGTCTTTGGCTTTCCTATACCCGTCATGGTCAAATTCTGCTGTGGAAAAGAAACCTTCATTAATACTCAGTGAAAGGCCCACGTCTTAGAATTCAGCACTCGTCATTGTTCAGGCGAAGATGCCTCTCATCACTAAAAGCAGCCCTAACTCCTTGCAGTGACACGAGCTGGGGACTGGCTGGGGGGCAGCTCTGCAGGAGAGGCCTGAGGTGCCGCTGGCCGGAGAGCTGACCGCGAGTCAGCAGCACGTCCCGGCAGCAAAGAAGGGCAGCAGCATCCTGAGCTGCAGGAAACAGAAGCACAGCCAGGAGACCATTATCCCCATCTGCTCAGCGCTCATTAGTTGGCTTCTGCGATAACTAGAGCCAGTTTGGGCCTGCCCAGTTATGAGAAGGGCATCAGTAAACCAAAGCAAGCCCAGCAGAGGCCACCAGGGGCTGCAGCACTTGCCCTGCGAGGAGAGGCTGGGCGAGCTGGCTTTGTCCAGCCTGGAGAAACAAAGGCTGCAGGGCCAAACCGCAGCCTGGTGGTCCCTTCAAGCTATTGGGAAGATGGAGCCATGCTCTACACACTGGCAGGAGGATGGGATACAAAGGGTATAACGATTCATGCTGCAGATAAGGAAATACCGTGCACAGGCTGCCCACAGGCTGCCCACCAAGGCAGCACAGTCTGTGCCCTTGGAGGTCTTCAAGACCAGACTGGAGTTTACTGATGACCCAGACTGGAGTTTACAGAGGTTGGACTAAAGAGCTCCAGAGACACCTTCCAACCTGAATTATCCTATAACTGAGAAACCTAAATCTAGAGTGCAAAATTTGTCTCAGCGATCAGATAGACTGTCATGGAAAATAGTGTTTTTCTGATAATAACTACAAGGGTATCACACAGAGCATTAGTAACAAGGCACAACATAACACGAACATGGTATTCAGACTCACTGACCTTTGCAAGTCAACAACATTATTAGTGGACATACAGGCTACATAAAATAACTGAGTTTGTTTTCTTTTTTGGTACCTGAGTACTGAAGTGAGCTGGCAGCTCACAGATGCAGCAAGACCGCATAGAATTAAAGCCTGAACAAGCAAAAGCTGAAATAAACTTGAAAAATGTTTCTTAAACAGTTTTTTAGATTACTGAAAGGAGATTATTCACCACTTAATGTGTTGAAATTAAGTTTTCTGTCATTTTATAGTGACGTGTCATTCCTCATCCCACTGTTCAACTTTTTACTCCATAATTTCTGTAGTCTGTTACCCTACCATTTTTACAACCTGAATTTAATTCCTACTTTGATATTTTGTCTTCCTGCAAGTTCCTCAAATATTCCTATCTCTTTAGTACAATTAAATCTTTTATTTGTGTGCTTTTTTTTTTGTTTGTTTGTTCTATGGCTTTCATAATAGTGTTGTAACAGCTATGTTAGCTACACTTACCGAATCCATGTCACATCTTCTGATCTGCTATTACCCATTAAGCAAGTTATAATCCTAAAGCAATCATGTACTTCTACACTTAAACGAATAACATTTGTAAGCACACTAAGTGCAAACCAACACAGTCAGTTAACAAAGAAGCACAGCACCAAATAACCAATATAAATGAGTCTGTAAGTGATCAACTGGTGATCTCAGCATAAATAGCAGCTCACAGAGCCATGTTCCCCTAGGGAGAACTGAGACATTTTACACTGATATTGAACATTGACTTTTCAGAGAAAATGTCTGCAGATTTATTTGATAGGTACATCTGACTTAGCATTATATTAGCAAAATTTAATCTTCAATATCACTTATGCTCACCCTTCCTCTGAAAGATGGGCTCATTTCAGTATGTTGGGCCAGGTTATAAAGCACGTCTCAGTAAACTGTCTCAAAGCTTTTTCATCATTTCCCCCCCCCCCCCCCAATGTCCTTTCCTACAAGACTTGTTCTGCATCTGCTTCTCTCTGCTATCTCTTTGCCCTGATGATCTTTTGCCTTCACACCTATGATTCTGGGATTAAATCCTATACTACTAAAAAAATCTGTATTTGTGCTGGTTGAAGTAAGAACAGGCCATTATGAAACCCAGGATATTTCCTTCTTTTTTGGAGGGGTAGGGCAACAGCAGTGCATGTGAAGCACAGCATCACAGCATCCACAACAACAGCGCTGCTACAAGTCGGGGAAAAAGCACCCCCAACAAAGCCATTCTTGCAGCTTTGAATAGAATAAGGAAATCAAAACAACAACAGCAATTTTAAAGACTGTTTCTCTAAAATTTCCAGGTTAGCCACTGTTATCCTGTTACATCTCCTGTTTTAATGTTACTAACCTCTGCCACAGCATGCAGCAGCTAGACTGATGCATTGCTTTTCTCAAGTTCACAGCAGGATCTTTTAACTCATAACTACCAGTATCCATTAAACCCGTGGAAGGTATTTTTTGGGACTCATCTGGATTGTGTTGTGCAATATGCATTAAAAACACACACAGACACCCATGCAAAACCCCTCTGACACCCAACACAAAACATCATCTTGGTCTCCTGTGTCTTGCCGAGGTTTTCAAGCAGGCTTGTTTGTCTTGGTAGCTAAGCAGAAAGGGTTTTCAATTTCAAGTGCTAAGCACCTGATGGCACTTTGTGAGTTATAGAAACATTAGGCTCACTCTAGCTTCAAGTGCTCAGGTTTACTGTATGAAAATCCTCGGTAAAGACAAAAGGAGAATTGAACAGGCAGATAAAACTGCCCCTGCACGCTGCAAGGTAGCTGCTTCCATTATCTCTGAGATCTCTGCTAGGCAAAACAATATGTGCATTGCTTTTCTTGGAACAAATCTCTACATTGAGCTTTTATTTTTAACCCAGGAAAAGCACAGGCAAGCTATACCCACGTAACCTCCCGTAAAAATCTTCCTGTTCTTTGTGGCATTATGCAGAGACAGCAGGAGCACGTTGCTTGTTTAAGGAAAAACATTTCCTTCACTTAATGGCTCCCCCACACCTTTGGGCTGTGGAACAGGATGCTTGCTAGGCTGGAACCCTGCATCTAACGCTCCTGGAGCCAGGCCCTGCCATTCCCAGCCTGAGGGCTGAGTTTTGTTAGGGGAAGGGGGCAGCGGTTTGTCCTTGCAGGGCTCAAATCCTCCCTGCTCAGAGCTAGCAGCAGGCGAGCTTGCAGCGCTATAACCACTGCTTTCTATTTCCCAGGTTCACTGCTATCAGTCAGCAAGAATTTCTGAACGTATGACAGGCATATACTAAAAGTCAATTACTGCCCCCTAACTGACACCTATTTTCAATGCAAATGTAAGAACAGAACCCTCTGTCACCATCTAATCTCACAAGATGCAAGACTCAAGTGAAACTTGATAGCAGTGATTGGCAACCAGATGCCCTCTGCGTCTCAGAGGTTCTGTCTTTGTATGATTTTCCCTTTTTTCAGTTTTGGTTTCCAGAATGTCAAGCATATTTGATTTCAGCGAAGCTTGGACAAGACAAAGTCAGTGGTTTTCTGACTTTACAAGTGAAATACAACAAATGCAGCATAAAAAATCAAATGAAGCATAGGTTGGCCATTTGCCAGAAAAAACAACAACAACAACAACAAATCAAAATAAATCAGCTGGTACATATAGTAACCACTTGTATGAACTATTTTGATGAATCCTGATCTGTAGAATCAGGGTCAAAAAGACGATTGGACCTGTATCACCATCAATATCATCTAAATTCAAAAGTATTCTTCATGTGAATGGCAAAGTGGTATCCAGTCAAATTAAAAGCAATCAGTTACATATCTGTGTTGTGGGAGCAGTGGCATCAGCAGTGCTCTGAATGAGTTTGCAGGTGCAGTTTGAGTACTGCATTTGAGAATGGAAGAAATTAGAAATACAAATGAAAAAGAAACTTCACACAACCACTTGCATTAGCAAATATCTTACTCATTTTGGAGAAGAAAAAAATTCAAGTTGGTATCAACACCTAAAGAATACATTTTTATAAAAGCTGTGGTACATGCACATATTTCATGCAGAGTAAAGATGAGACTTCTGCTTCCAAGCCTAATTTCATCAGAAACACCATAAATTTTATTGTCTGACTGTCACAGAAACAAATGAATACTATTGTGAGAAAGATAACAAAATAAATTAACCATTTATTTGCCTAGATGTATTATGTCCACAAACTACCTACTATGATCCTCTCTAATAGCAAGAAATTTACCAAAATATTTGTTCTAAGCACCACTATTTTCAGGCTTTAATTTTAAATATGTACATAGTACATATATAGGAAATAAAAAAAAATAAGTTTTCATTTGCCTGAATAACTGCCAGAGAATCTTTGGCAATACAGCCTTTTCTATAGCACAGAAGGGAATATACTATTTCAAGTTTAGGGAGAAAACTGAAGTTTATCTGAAGCTTCGTGCATCTTTAAGGCCAAATAACACCGAGGAATAAACGCGCAGCATACTACAGATGCAGTGCAAACATGCTGTTCACTATTTGTCATTTTCCTTTTATTTTCCTGTATCATCTTGCACAGGATAGGAGTAGATAAAATAGCATCAACATTAAAATTATCAGTATGAGTGTGAAGATACTATTTTCATGTGGAGCAGCTTTGAACCCACTCTAGTTTTTCATTTCCACAGGAAACAGTAATTCTGGTAATTGCCCCCCCATGAAAGCGTAAATACTTGAAAATTACGTCATTTTTAACATACGAACATGTTGATGGTCAGATGGTCTTTCATGCTCCAAGTAAGATTGGCAGAAATCAGAGTAGTGTACGAGCTTACAAAAATATGGTATTTAATGTTTGGCAGGAGTTACTACTGTGGAAAATACAGCAGACGCTTTTTCCCCTCCTTACCCCTTTTTAAAAAATTGTTTTTCCCCTCCACTTTTTTTCTTTTAATTGTTTTTCCCTTCCTGCTTTTTTGTTGTTGTTGATTTTTCCCTCAAGTTTGGCATGAATCTAAAGAGCTAAAAACTAATTTAACATGACAAATGCTTTCATCACTCTCTTAACCTCTAAAGTGAACACTCTTGACAAAGAATGTGTGGAGCATATGCTTTCCTTCTGACACTTTATAAATTACTTCCCTGTAACTGGGTTTCATCACCAGTCCAATACCTTCAGTATGTCCTCATCTGAGAGGCTGAGTCTGTGTGCTTCAGATGTCACCCCAGGACAATGGGAACAACTCCCAGGCTTCGTGAAGTGACATGTCTCAAAGAGGATTGGAGACTATTATATCTACATCTTGGATGCTGGAATTTACCAAAATGATGTGAAATATTACCAAATTATGCTAAGTATTTCAGTAATAGCAGGCTACCGAAGAAATGGAGAGGTGACAATAGTGGCTTTAAATAAGCAGTTAACATTTTGTATACTATGTAAGGAATAAGTTAACTGAAGAACTTTTTTTTTTTTTTTTTTTTTTTTTAATCTGAAAGTTTTTTGCCTGTGTCTATTCCTGTAACAACAGCAAAAAAAGGCTTGCTTCATTTTCAAGCTGGTGAATCTGATACGTGTCAAAGTTTCTGCAGAAACTCTGTCATCGTAATGGAATTTAGACAGAAGACTACGTCTATGATAACAAACTGCACACACAGCACCAAGCATACTTTTCGCAGGCACATGCCACATCGTAGTAGACTGGTGCCACATGGACCTGCAGGTATTTGTCCCAAAAATCAGTCAGCATAAGTTCCACAGGAAGATTTTGGAAAAATTAGAGTAGATAATGATGGCACTGACTGGTCTATAATGGAGGAGTCTATCTAAATAGCCACACTTGGATTGTATTTTGTGATCTAAAAGATGAATCTGCATGCATCTTCCACACGAGAACGAAAAAACATATCCCTTCTAACAAGATATATTGTCACTATTTTGACAAATGTTTAACTTTTAAAAATAGCAGGATCATTGTTATTTAACATTCATCTTTTTGTGTTGCAAAAAGTTCCAAAGGTTATTACGCCCTGCGAATTCATTTGTAAAATTTTGTCATTTAATTCATTCTATTTTTATTTGTCTATTATCAGAAAAGCAATTGGAATGCCTAAATCACATTTAATATTATTTTTTATCTGCTGTGATACTTTTTTTTGCTTGTCATTTTAAATCACCCCTGATTAGAATTTTTTTCATGACACCCTTAATCTCCGGCAGTTGCCTGAAAATCAGGTTTAAATCTGCAGACAGCATGTTTTCAATGAACTGCTTCAATTCCCAATTCTCTTTTATAATAGGACAATCCATTTAGAAATCCTGAAGTCTATGCGAACTTCAAAGTATTCTTTCAATATAATTTACTTATTTGCCAGCATTGCATTTTTCATTTAGTCCCACAATAGTCTTCACTAGCATTGATAAAATCCTCTTCACAGAGACCAGAATTACTGACAAACCTAAAAAGCAGAAACATTCACTGCAAATTTTGATGACTTTTTTCTGTAACTGTTACTTTTAGCACATGTATCCCCAGTAATATGACCTCTGCTATGGTGGACAGCAAGAAATTTCCTTTGTGGACATATCCAACAGAAGAACATTATCAGAAGAACATTATCAGCACCTTGAAAGACTCTCCTAGGGTTGAAGTTCTGACAGCAAAATACACAGGGGGGAGTTAGCGCAATGTGGAGGGTTGCCTCCTGCCTATCTTGAGGGAACTTGAACAACATCCTACAACTTCCACCTCTCTTGGAGATTAACAGCTCTCATTTTCTCACTGTCCCAAAGATTAGGACAGAACTGGAATTTTGTTATGTTACTCATCTTGAAAACAGAAAAACATTTTTTTCTCCCGACAGATTGGCTGGAGCAAGACAGAGTTATTGTGTCTTCACAGCAGTTCAGGGCTTAGTAGGTCAAGAGCTCCAAAGTGAGCTGCAGCAGAGCAGACAGGTGGTATTTCACATTGCTGAGAGAGGATATTTATTTTTCCCAGGACTGAACTTCTGCACACGCCCAGGAGAAGACACCCCTCCAGGGAAATGCAGAACAAGGAAAGGTTTTTGAAATTTCTTACAGTAAGGAGATGATTTGGTGCCTCAAATCATACCATTGGAGAACAGCAGTCCCAACTATTTGATGGGTGGGTCAGCTCATAGTTGGTGGTCTTAAGCACATCCCTTCTGCCTTACTGCTCTTCTCAATGCACTGACGACAATGCAGCTTTTAGTTTTCTGTTTTTTCTTTTCTCTCTTTTCCATCACTTTAAATTATTATCACAGACGATCCACCAAATTTATTCAGAGGATTAATTACAGCTATTTTCTGGTTTTGACAACTACTCTTCAATTCACTTACTCTTTACTGTGTATGGCATGAAGCTTGTCAGGTAACTTCTCATTATTTAATCCTTGAGCCAACACACTTTCTAAAACCTGCTTTCTCATGCTCACTAGTCAACTCCATTGTGCTCATCATTCTTTAGTCAGGAAAAAAGACCTCAAAAACTTCTGTCAAAATGCATCACTTATGTCATGACTTGAAGTGATAGATCATTCATCAATTATTAAGGGTCAATGCATTGCTTTACATTAGCTCTTGTCTTAAATGTTGTAGAAAACTGTTTAAAGCAATAACCATGTTGGAAAGCTTTGCTTTAGATTACAGTAACCTTAATACCAAGGAAAAATGCATTTCATAATCCATCACTTCAAAGTTATGCACATGATTAAAATATTCAGCTTGCAGTATATCATTTCCATGTGCATAATCACTCAAACAGAGAGCTGTTGTATGATAACTGTCAAGTTCAATAAATCATGTGCTTTCCAATCTTTTTATTTATATATTAAACTAAGCCTGTTATTCTTCTGAGGTTTTCTACTGAAAAAACAGAGAAAGATGTTCTGTAGTATTGAGTATGTTGGGATGCAGGCCTGGCCTATGTAGACAGCAGCAATAAAGTAGTTAATCAGCTCTCTTTCACTCCTGGATGTATTAATTACCTATGGAAGATCATTAATATGAACAGCGAGGTTTCCTTAGAAAGCAGCATCTACCCTGTTGAGTTTGATGTATTTTGGTTTTGACCATATAACCTTTCTCTGCAAATGGAGGGAATAGGGAGAAAATTCAGTGCACCTTCACAGGGCTTTTGCATATTATGTATGAACTTCACTCTTCAAGGTAGCAAAGTTTCAAAAATGAACTGAAAAAAAATATTCTTAACAGGTATGGAAAGTATTTACAGAAAACATTGACAAGCTACCATATTTTTGCTATTTACTCATGGAAGCTAGAGAGTTTGTGCAGCATGCCCTTATCATCAGTGTATTGTTAAGGCACTGTAAAAGGTACAAAATATACATCTAACTGTTGTAGACCCTTTGAAAAACCTCCAATGCAACAGACAATGAGAAGGAAATTGGGGGAAAAAAAATAAAAAACAGGAGCATGTTTAAAAAAATCTGAAAAGACCATAAAAGAATAGAACCTAGTGTGGTTATTATTAATATGCTAATCAAAGAAAATAAGCACAAAATTTTGAATTCTCCCTATAAAACACTAAGGATGGGTGAAATATTGAAAATAACAGCACACCAAATAGCTTTATCTGTTAGTCAGGCCTAAGACGTATAGGAATTTAGGCATGCCAACAGATACAGAGTGAGACTTATCAAAAACAGTGTCCTGGTTTTGTGTTTTTTTTCTCTAAATGCAGTACACTATAGTAATACTTGAATTCAAACACCAGTAGCTTCTGTTACTCTTACGGATTTACTACCTAGCATATGTTTTTCCAAATATTTTAAACATAGGGTAGTACATCCAAAAAATCCAAATTATATTAGCCTCTTTTGCATACCCATGACATCTAAAATTAACACTGCACACTGAGGATCCTGAATTGACTTCTTGCTCTTACTCTGGTTATCACGGTGAACAGGACTTGAGAATCGTATTTTTCTCATTAATCAGTATGAAGAATAACAATTTTCCTTGCTTAGAAACTACACAGATTTGTGAAACAGATTAAACCAACCTTTCATCTGCTGAAGCCTCATTTGCTGACATAGCCATGTGATTTGACAGAGAAAATAGTCTTACCTATGAAATATGCTAGCAGGATGGCAAGCAGGACTGCAGCAGCAATTGCAGATAAAGCAGCACATTTCCAGCTACAATATTTGGAGGGTTTTTTCAGCTTGAACGCATTCCTGGAGAATGTATTTCTAGGTAACAGCCTGGGAGGTGGAGTATAAACTGTTCCTGAGGTCAGTGGGTAGCCAGGAGAAGAGCTACTGAACAATGGAGTCGTTCCAGAAGATGTCTTAAACAAGAAGTGCCTGGAAAAAAAAAAAAAAAAAAAAAAAAAAGAATGATAGTTTAAAACAAAATCTTGTAGTTAAGAAATAATATCTCATTCTTTCCCAGCTGCCATAATGCATTAAATTCAACAAAAATAGTAAAATGATTTTGTCTGAAGAAGTAGGGAGAATGAACACTCTCACAATCTTTTTGACACCAAAGCCTAACAACTATCACTAAAAAACTGCATTGGGATGTCTGCTGTCAGGATGTCTTCTTATCCTTTCCATGATTAGATGCAGTTTGACCAGATACTAGCTAAAACATCAACATGATGAATTATTGTCTTTGAGTATGTTGAGATTGTGTCTGGAAGAAGTGGGAGCAGTCTGGTAACGGAGTCATATTCAGATGTGACATCACTGTCGATTCCTTTTTGCCTGGGTTTGATTAGGACTAAACAACTAGTTCCATTACTAAATACCTGTAAGTTTGTTAGTTCAACAGAACATTTCACTTTATAAGAAAACATCCTTTCTGAATTCACATATTTAGATAATTTCCCTGGAGGATAGTAATACGCAGCAAATATTCTAAAACGTATAAATAAATAAAATTGAGTTTCATTATCAGCTTTGAAAGACGCTGCCAGAAAATAAATAAATAAATAAAAATTAAGAAGCACAATAGTCTTGTAGGTAGGTATTTTACCAGAATTAGAACTAAACATCTTTTTTTAAAAAAATGCTATGGAGTTGTGGTTTGAACAGCTAAAACTATCACCAGAATTACAAGACTCAGAGAAAAAGAAAAAGAAAAAGAAAAAAGAAAAAAAAAAAAAAAAAAAAAAAGACTTCTCAGACTTCAACTGCCCAGACACTTGTTAAGAAGAAAATAAGGGATGGCATATACTACCCAAAGAATTCTCAGAAAATGCTGCCAACTTGGTTCCAGACACAGAAAATGGAGAAAGCCATTCCGAAGCCTGGCTCCTCCAGGTTAACTTCTCTTTTCCTAGTCAGGAAGAGCTGACTACCAGCATGTTCCTAGTAAATGATAAGAACAGACGCAGAGAATAAAGGCAGTGGTCTTCAAGAAGGCCACTGAAAATACACCATTTTTTTAGGGTAGTTGTTTATAAAGTCATTTCATGAATATTATAAATCATTTAGTTTGACATTGCTTTTTTTGTTTGTTTTGGTATTCCCTTTCTCTTAGAGGCCCTAAATGACCTTGTCCATCCCACACAATAGTCAACAAAATTACAGTTTACTTCAGAAAACATTTCAGCCACCTATGGTAGTAGTAGTACTCACTTTCGTAACTTTTTATTTGTGCTCTGGAGACACCACAGAAAAACATTCAGACATAGGCACACAATCAGAAGTGGCTTTTAAAGCCTAAGTAACTCAAGCAGATTAATTAAAGCCTGTCTGACACTCGTTAGCAGAAGCAGTTTTAGGCCATTCTGCTGGCTCTGTGGTGCTGGGAGCACAGTGCTCCTCCATGACAGGATCCACGGACTGAAATGGAACAGAGCATGAGGAAGGATGGGTGGATAGAAGGGAGAGTCATGGTGATGCTGATCGGATGTGGGTTGCAGGCAGGCAGGCAGGCTCACCTCTCCTTCATGCCAACTGCATCTGCCTCATCCTGGGTCCCCTTCTCCTTACAGACCCTCAAGCTACAAGTGGCCCTTTCAGGTTTGGACCTCATGGTCCCACAACAGGCAGTTCTTGCAGTTCTTTCTTTTCCTGCCCCAAAGCAGGAAATCACAGAATCAAAGTGGAAATGGCACTGCCTTTATCTGAAATGTCAGGTTTTTAACCCAGGAATTTTATGTGCTCTTCAGCCAAGAAGGCAGATGCAGTACCAACAGAAATTTTAATATAAAGCATTGTTAAAGTAAACTCAGATATATAATGAAACTCTGCTCCCACCAAAAATGAATTAATGAATATCTAGATATGCTTTAATAGGACATGCCAATCATGTACTCTTTCATGTGAGAAGAAAAAAAAAGTAGAAGAAAATAGTTCCACCGTGGTCCACTTTGAGATAAAGAATATAAAGAAAACCAAAATATTTATACATATAAACATGACTTCTGTTAGATTGTTAAAACTGCTCAGAACTTGAAAGAAGCAAAAAAGGGTGAGAGAAATGGATCTGTGGAAATATTCCATTCCCAAAGCAAGAAAGAATAAAAATAACTGAATAAACAGTTTTGTCACAGCTGCAACTCCTTATCCATGTATTTCAAAAGCTGAAAGTTTACTACGTCTGTATGAGGGTCTCTGACAAAGTGGCAAAGATTAGAAGATAGCCATGCATTACTAAAGTACAACAATTACATCTTCAGAAGATATTAAAAAAGACAAATATTTTAAGATATGTTAAATACCGTCCACCAAGCCATTTTGGAAAACTGGCACTGTGTTCAGAAGCTAGAGACCAGATTAGCAGAAACACCCAAAGTTACATCAACGCACACCAGAATGGCTGAAAACATAATGGACAAAGTACTTGCAACCCTCCAGAGTTTTAAGTCTAGATTCAGCTTCTAATGGAAATAAATTGACTTGTCTCAACTCTATCCCTAAAACCAATGATCTATAGCTATATTTTTATGTGGGATTTGACATGCTCTGGTACAACCAATTGTCTGTGGACCAAAGCTGCAAAGAAAGAACATGAGCATTTATCAACATTAATTATGGTCCCTCAGAGGTAAGACCACGAGGTATTGTACAATGACTGCTTATGGAAAGATATTATCTTAGTTGCACCCATTCACTTAATTTCAAATAGATTCCATATTAGAATTAAATAAATAAACTCTACATTCTGTGTCTTAACTGTTCACCTATCAAGTACTGTAAAGAAAAACACATTTACCGCCTCACTTAGAATTAATACTTTGATTTAAATGAGGGCTGAACTTAAATTCTGAAAGCATGGGAATAAGTTCACTACTCTTAGGACAGTCTAAATTATTTGCATCTTAAAGACATTCCTACACTAGAAAACTGCAAAACACCGTCATCAGCATGCAATGATTCAGTAACATAAACATCCACAAAAGGTATGGATGGAGTTTGCATGCTGCTCACAGAAAATAAGCTAATACCAGAGCTAGCTCAGATCTCTCCCTAAGCACCCTGCAGCTCCCTGGGCGGGCTTGCACCAAGCTGTGTGCTGCCACTGCTCTGTTCCTGTGCAGGGGCCCCAGCAGAGCAGGGAGCGCTTCCTTACACGGGGCTTGGCGCCAGCAGAGAGGTGACATCTGTGAAAGCGGAGCTTGCAAGGGGACATTCGACCACAGTTCTGTGGACTACTGGTAAATGAAAAAGCTATATTTTGCTTTCTTCATTAATTCAGAGCTCTCTATAGCATTTATTTTCCCACAGGTCAAAAGGACCTCTGGTGTTCAGGGAATAGTGGTCTGACAGAGACTGTATTAACTTCCATATTCTTTGAGAGAACAATCTCCCTCCCCCCCCCCCCAACCCCCCCCTTTTCTGGCCAGATTGTCATGGCAGCATGCTGCAAGAATCAGTTGAGGAAAAAAATATCATTTTTTTTTGTGATGAAAAACTGTAATAGAAAGGAAGAACAAGATACTTTAACAGAAATTGCTTCCTTCACTCCTCATACCATCCTAAGCTCATTCTTTATGAAAAGAAGAAATACGGAGAGCTGTAATGCTTAAATTGTCTTTTTCATTCTAAGGTATTTAAAAGCAATTAATAAATAGAAAAGATACATACCACGAGAACAGTTAACAGATCAATTTATTGGTTCAAGGACTTAGAAATGATCTTTAAGCTGTGATAAAAATCACATCCATCTATAATTTTGTAACAATTTTGTGACATTTTTTCATTGCAGAAAAAAACATAATGAAATATGGAGCATAACATGCTGGATTTTACTGGGGAAAAAAAAAATCTAGTCGTCTAAGCCCTTCTCCAAAAGAGTAGCTACAGGACATTTTGTGTCAATGAAAGCCTCAAAGCATCTGCCAAATTCAGACAGCAAAGTTTCACGTCAGTTTTCTTACTTTCATACAAAAAGAAACCAAGACAGAAGAAAACTATAAACTGTTCTAATGCCTTTTACGCTAACAAGGAACTCTTAGGATTAGAGTGGTGCAAGACCTGGTTGCTTGCTTAAAGGTTTCTCAATCCTTCCCCAAATGAAGTTTGAGTGATTTCTGAGTGGGAGGTGACTGTGGGAGGTGGGAGAGCAGCCCTGCAGAAAGGGGTCTGGAGGTTCTGGTTTTGGCAAGTTGAACATGAGCCAGCAGTGGGTCCTGGCAGCCAGGAGAGCCAATTTTGTCCTGGGGTGCATCAGGCACGGCACTGCCGGATAGTCAAAGGAAGGGACTGTCCTGCTCTGCTCTGGTGCGGTCTCACCTCCAGTACTGTGTGTGGTTCGGAGCACCACAGTCTCGGAAGGACATAAAACTATTAGGGAGTGTCCAAAGGAAGGCTATGAAGATGGTGATGGGTCTGGAGGGCAAGACGTGTGAGGAGCGGCTGAGGTCCCTTGGTTTGTTCAGCCCAGCCCAGAGCAGGCCTAGGGGAAGCCTCATGGTGGCCTGCAGCTCCCTCACGAGGGGAGCAGAGGGGCAGGCGCTGAGCTCTGCTCTCTGGGGACAGCGACAGGACCCGAGGGAACAGCATGGAGCTGGGACAGGGGAGGGTCAGGCTGGGGGTTAGGGAAAGGTTCTGCACACAGAGGTCGTCAGGCCTTGGGACAGGCTGCTCAGGGCAGTCGTCATGGCCCTGAGCCCGCTGGAGTTGAAGAAGCGTTTGGACAATGCTCTCAGACACACAGTCTTTTTTGTGTGGTGCTGTGTGGAGCCAGGAGTTGGACTCAATGATCCCTTCCAACTCAGGATATTCTATGATTATAGATATATTTTCAATGGAGAGCAATTTAAAACAGACACATATGTCAATGAAGTGGACATTTCATAGAAGTGTGCCAATAATTCAATAATAAAACAATTCTGCAGTAATTCAGAAAAGACACATCAACACCAGGGTAACACTTTCACTTCTAGCCACTGCCATGCAACTCTGAACATGGCAGCAGCTGCCCAGCCTTCAGCCAAACTCTACCACTGGCTCCCAGCCTTGGAAGGGGTTGTCATTCCTTGAAGGCTAGGTTCTTCACATCCTGAGACTACATCTAAAAATTCAGAGTGTCATGTGTAAGTACCAGACCAGCTTGTCACCATTGTCTCCGCACTCTCAACAAAGACACAGTTGGACACACAGAAGCACAGTAATTGAAAGCTGCCTTGCAGGAAGGTGGCATGTTGTACAAAAAGGCAGGTGCCAGCCTTTAGGCACCCTGATCTGTCATTTTTATTAAATCAAAACAAACAGGCAACGTTCACAAAGCTGCAATCCAAAATAGAGTAGGTAAAAAAAGGCAAAACATTTGTATTGCATCCCAGCTACAGCATTAGCTTTGTACTGGGTACCTTTTTACAAGACAACCTGCATTTGATCTTAAGGATGTTAATTAAGATAGTGTTGGGTGAGCTTTTATAACCCACTCCAACTCATGACCCCGCTGGAGCTGCCCCTGACAACACCCTCCTGGGGCACTTGCTGCTGGTCTTAGAAGCACAAAGTATGATACAGCCCAGCAGCATCACCGGGGCTTGGGCTGCTCAGAAAGCCGACAAGATGTGACAAAAATCTGAGAGAGGCTGTATAAAGCTGTAGACTACAGAAAGAAGAAGGACTGTTGTGATGGGGATCATTAGGAGCTCAAGAATGTGAGAGGGAGAACACCAACATTGGAAGGGATAAAATATTAAGGGAAAAGGCCAGCAAGGACAACTGGGTTGAAGTGTTGGTGTGGTGGAGCTGGTGGCACACAGAGCTCAGCAGAACCATGGAGCCGCAGGGGCTACTCCTCACCTTCCTGACTGGTTCCTGTCCAAAAACAACTCAGGGTGCCCTACAACAGCCGGTGGGCATGTTGGCACTTAGCGGGCCAGCTGAAATCCTAGTTACCTTTTGCCTGAGTTAGCCAATAAATAATTACTTCACCCTTTAAATTTATGCGTATCTTTCCTGCAGAGTCTCTTTAAGCCCAGCTGAAGACTGACAGACCAACCCAGAAGCAAGGTGCTAACAGTTTTTCCTACTTACCTATCAGATGAATCTTTGCTTAAGCCAAGCTGACACCTTCCTTGTTGCACAATGCAACTATTAAAATCTGCACTGTTTTTTATTCTCCTGGTATGCAAAAATGAAACTGCTAACTAACACCTGGGAAAAAATAAAGAGAAATAGCTACAAATATAAACACAGAAAATCAGTCACTCCACTTATGTACTTACAGTAAAAGGGAGAGAGAGTAGGATCGATAATGCAGATTTGGAAAGATTTCGACAACGCTGATTCAGCTCAAACCATAGAGCCTCTAAATTCTTAAGTGGAAAAAATTGTATCATTTCTGCCCTAAAGTTCTGAGAAATGCGCTGCAAAGTACAGTCAAAGTGATGAAATCCAATAATGCCTACATTTGTTATTCCACTAATGATAATAATGACAACAGCATTTTGCATTTCAATAGGTCTGTTAATTTTTAGCTTTCTGCATCAATTAATGAACTAATTTTCAAAGCACTTCTATTTTAAAAGGCACACATGTAAGCTCTTCACTATCTCTTAATTCAGCTACTCACTTAACTAGAAATAAAGAAAAAGCACTAACAACAGGGCTAAATTAATAAGCCATTCGAGTCTATAAATAATAAAATCTTATAATAAGAAACTCAAATCTCTAAAATAATTTTGTTATCAGTCTACATGTAAGCGTAGAAAATAGAATCCTAAATCACATCATTTGGGATTAAAAAGCCACCAAAAACAGTAACAAAAAGAAACATCCTAAATATACATGTTTCTTCCTGTGCATCCATTCATGCTACCTGTTCATTCTACACAACTTAAAACTTAAAAATGCAAACCAACAAGATCATGACAACATGCAATTATCTGCAATCTGTAAAAACTTTCAGTTTATATGTATGTGAGTAGGAGTATGTTACACATATTTTCAGAACTGTCAGTAAGTATCTTGCTTCTGCAGTGTTTCCCTCCACCCTTTTTTCATCTCTTATCGGAGTTTACAGTTGTTATGAAAACAGCACAAGAGCAGCCTGCTAAAAATGACCTTTCAACAATGTTTTTGGAATTCCTCCAAGTACATGGCCCAAATGTACATGAAGTCTCTGTGGATGCTTTTGACTATGCTTTACTGCCTCTTCAAAATGCCTTTGATTTTCAGATAAGTCCAGAATCTCTCTACACAGATCCCATTTACGTGGAAAGTCTACACAACTTTCCTGCAACCTTCTGAAGCAGGAACAAGAAAACAAAAGTTTCGGTTCTTGCCCCAGCCCTCAAACTCCGGAGGACCAAAGTGCTGTAGCATACGTGCCTGTAGTTTTACAGTTTAAGTAACTGGCAAAAGAAGGCCACCTAAGACAAAGCAAAATCAGAGGGAGGAGATACTTCACTGTTTTAACCAGTTGTTTGCTGTACCTGATACATGCTAGAAATTTGCATTAACAAAAGAGATTTTTCACTGTTTTATGAACACACGCACCTAACTTGGTGTCGTCTACAAACTTACTGAGGGTGCACTCAATCCCCTCATCCAGATCATTGATAAAGATATTAAAGAGAACTGGCCCCAGTACTGAGCCCTGGGGGACTCCAGTAGTGACCAGAACATTTTACGTCATGTGTAAAGGTATCAAAATATTGAGACATTATTCAAAATAGGCAATTGTCAAGAGCAGCTGCAACTTGGAGTTTGTACAGTCAGAAACTTCAAGTTTACATATTCCATTCAGTTCTGTGGCTGATCTTGACACCATCTTCACACAGCATCTGACTTGAGCATTAACAACATTTTACATATTTAATTTTTCTAAAATAAATTTCTCAGCACTAAGTCCTTCTCTTCCCCTATTCTGTCCTTGGCTTTTTTTGCAATGCCTGCTCTAGCCTGTGCATAGCCACCACACATTATGTTTACTTCTCTGCCTCAAAGGTTGCTGCTACAAAAACACTGGGCACAGATGTTTCACTGCTGTGATGCTCTGTGATTGTGGGTTCATGCACTTCATTGATGCAAACTGGGATACAGCAATTGTTGCTACTCCATCAATTTTTCTCCCATTTCTGTCTTCATTCTCCCCCTTCAGGCTCACCCACAGGGTGACTATGTTGGAATCAGACTTGCAAAGAAAGATAGTTAAAGATAACAGAAAATGTTTTTATAAATACATTAACACGAAAAGGAGGACTAAGGAGAATCTCCATCCTTGACTGGATGAAGGGGGAAACCTAGTGACAAGAGAGGAGAGGAAAAGGCTGAGGTGCTTAATGCCTTCTTTGCCTCAGTCTTTAATGGAAAAACCAGTTGTTATCTGTATACCCAGTTCCATGAGCTGGTGGAAGGGGGTAGGGAGCAGGATGTGGCCCTCACAATCCACAAGGAAACGGTTGGTGACCTGCTACAGCACTTGGATGTACGCAAGTCGATGGGGCCGGATGGGATCTACCCAAGGGTACCGTGAGAACTGGCAGAAGAGCTGGCCAAGCTGCTTTCCATCATTTATCAGCAGTCCTGGCTATCGGGGGAGGTCCCAGTCGACTGGCAGATAGCAAATGTGATGGCTATCTACAAGAATGGCTGGAAGGTTGACCCGGGAAACTATAGGCCTGTTAGTTTGACCTCAGTGCCAGGGAAGCTCATGGAGCAGATTATCTTGAGTGTCATCACATGGCACTTGCAGGGCAACCAAGCGATCAGGCCCAGTCAGCATAGGTTTATGAAAGGCAGGTCCTGCTTGATGAACCTGATCTCTTTCTCTGACAAAGTGACATGCTGGGTGGACAAGGGGAAGGCTGTGGATGTGGTCTCCCTTGAATTCAGTAAGGCATTTGACACCGTTTCCCACAGCATTCTCCTCAGGAAACTGGATGCTCTTGACCTGGACTGGTGCACGCTTCATTGGGTCAGAAACTGGCCGGGTAGCTAGGGCCCAAAGGCTAGGGCCCAAAGAATTGTGGTGAATGGAGTCAAATCCAGTTGGAGGCCGGTCACTAGTGGTCACAGTACTGGGGCCAGTTCTCTTTAATATCTTTATCGATGATCTGGATGAGGGGATCAAGTGCACCCTCAGTAAGTTTGTAGACGACACCAAGTTAGGTGTGTGTGTCGACCTGCTCGAGGGTAGGAAGGCTCTGCAGGAGGATCTGGACAGGCTGGACCGATGGGCCGAGGCCAACGGTATGAAGTTCAACAAGGCCAAGTGCCGGGTTCTGCACCTGGGGCACAACAACCCCAAGCAGCACTACAGGCTGGGAGATGAGGAGTTAGAAAGCTGCCTGGCAGAGAAGGACCTGGGAGTATTGGTTGACAGTCGGCTGACTATGAGCCAGCAGTGTGCTCAGGTGGCCAAGAAGGCCAACAGCATCCTGGCTTGCATAAGAAACAGTGTGGCCAGCAGGGCTAGGGGAGTGATTGTCCCCCTGTACTCGGCTCTGGTGAGGCCGCACCTCGAGTACTGTGTTTGGTTTTGGACCCCTCGCTACAAGAAGGACATCGAGGTGCTCCAGAGAAGGGCAACGAGGCTGGTGAAGGGTCTGGAGAACAAGTCTTACGAGGAGCGGCTGAGGGAGCTGGGATTGTTCAGCCTGGAGAAGAGGAGGCTCGGGGGCGACCTTATCGCACTCTACAGGTACCTGAAAGGAGGCTGTAGCAAGGTGGGGGTTGGTCTGTTCTCCCACGTGCCTGGTGACAGGACAAGGGGGAACGGGCTAAAGTTATGCCAGCGGAGGTTTAGGTTGGATATTAGGAAGAAATTATTTACTGAAAGGGTTGTTAGGCATTGGAATGGGCTGCTCAGGGAAGTGGTTGAGTCACCATCCCTGGAGGTCTTTAAAGGACGTTTAGATGTAGAGCTTAGGGATATGGTTTACTGGAGGGCTTGTTAGTGCTATGTCAGAGGTTGGACTTGGTGATCCTGGAGGTCTCTTCCAACCTGGATGATTGTGTGATTCTGTGATAGGTTGAACCCCAGGAACAGACAAATATTTGAAACAGCAACATGACTTTTTTAGGGCTAATTTTTACAGATTGTTAAATCTTTAAATTGAACTTTGCTTAAATGATGCCAAATTTAGACCACTGCTTTTGTTCAACGGCCCACAAGATCTTCTAAGGAAACAGGGATTTCATAATCACCAGAAGAGTGGCCATTATTGTTTCTCCTGTATTTCAGGAGAAATGTTGGTATGTTATATTCTTCACTGAAGCCTAGTAAAAAATACTTATGAGCTAGCTCAAAGAAACTAGAAGCATACATATGAAATTATCTTTACAGCTAAAAGATTTTGATTGAAAATATTTTAAGTATGAGACTAATTATGAGATTAAATAATAAGACTAATTTCTATTTAATTTCATCTTTTTTTCCTCTTGGATTAAGTATTATTAATTATAATGGTACCAACTAAATTAATTAACATCAATATGAGGCACAGGAACAGACATTAGTACATTAGGCAATCTTAGACAAATATCCATCCGTGAAAGCTCTTCTGTTATCTTCATTTATGAGTCATTTCATTTCAACTGGCATCTGCAGATGGCCCTGTGAGAGGTTCCCATCCCAGAACTGAACCTTACAGTGCAAAGAGTGATGCAAACCTTTCCTGCAAAGCCATACTTTTCTCCCCATGCTCTGTGATAAAGAAGCCCTCAAAGCATTTCAACCTGTAAAGCAGAGTGCTGTCTCTCTAGCTGTCTGGAGGTAATGAGACCCACACCGGGATGTTCAAAGGTAGTACTTTCATCATTCATCCTCATTGAAAGCAATGATTAAAGAAGCAATAAAGGAACACCTCTTAACTGCAAAATGTAGAAACCAGCACTTTGGAAAGGAGGAGGAGGAGATGGTTTGAAACAGACTGCAAGAGGACAATAAAAGTTAAAGAGCATTAAACAGCAGCTTTGAGCCTAAAGGTAAAGCAGTTAAGTACTGCAGAAATGAACCATAAAAATAGCATCATGATATGCTACAGTGATACATTCCTGCATCCTTAGTTAAAGATATTTCAACCCTTCCATTATGGACCCTAATTTCAAAGAAAACGGAACAGTTATGTAGCCAAAGCAAGGCTCTGTTGCAGCCACAAAGCAGCACCAGACCAGGTAAGATACAATCCATATTTGCTTGCCTTGAACCAGACCTAAACACACCAAATCAGCACAACAAAGAATTCTGTATAAGCATTTTACAATATTTTAACTCCACCAAAAGCAACCAGCTACTACAGCTAAGCATAATTATGTTAAAAATAAAGAGACACAAGGGGTAAATGGAGACTTTTACCTCCACCTCCACCTTGATGACCATTAAGGTCTGCACCCATCAGCCCACCAGCTCCTGGGTCTGTGCCCTCACAGCTAGTTCAGGATAATCTTCCCAAGGACCAACCGTTTGTAGATGTAGGGATAATTACAGATAGGGATAGTAACTAACTGCCGATGACGTACCACTGGTGAAGATCAATTTTCCAAAGTGGTGTTTTCAAGTTGAAAGTTGGCCTGATTTATCAGCCTTTGGGGGCTGATCCTCCACCCTGGCCCCAAACAGCCTCACCTGGGCTGCCCCAGCCCCTCACAGCTCCAGGAGCTCATTATGGGTCGCAGCTTGGCTCTGTGGGTCACCTGCCTCCTGCATGGACACTTTGGCCCCATATTGCAGCCTCGGATCCAGCCCTGTCTCTGGCCCCAGCTCATTCTGCTCCTGCCTGGGCTCCCTGGATGGATCCTGTTCCTAGGCCACCTCTTGCACTGTCCCTGGACCCTTTAACCTGTCTTGGCTCTGCCTGCTCCCAGTGCAGTCTTTCAAACACTATCAGCACCATGGTTTCTGATTTCCTAATTCATTTATTTACACATATATTTATACCTGGTCTGAGTATCACATGCATGCTGTAGTATGCAAGAATAGAGACCTGGGAGCTTCATATTTACTTTAAATTTACTTACTTTGTCATCTGAAAAGTAATTAAAAATTGAGTATTTCATGAACACATTTCATGTTTGTTTGTATCGAATCAAGAGATTCAAGAGAATCATTTAATAAACAAACAAACAAAAAAACCACACCAATTTTAATTTACATCACAGAAAATAAAACAAATGTGACTAACTCCTCCAGAATCAATATTGAAACAAGAGATGGAGAAAGGATGCATTTGAAAAATGTGCTGTCTCCAAGCAGTCTGAGACGGCAAAGGAAAGAAGGGAAAAACATTCTTAGCAGAAAAAAAATAACAATATGCAGACACACGTTGCCATGTTCGATGATTTCGGTGCTTGGCACTGTTAGATAAAGAGACGTCTGGAATCTAAATTGTGATCTGATTTTTGTAGTGCTGACACAAAGCATTCCCTTCAGACAGCTCAGGTAACACTTTCAGTTTCATAGTAATGTGACCATTCGCATATTGTTTTCAGCCAAGAGCAGAATGTGCTGAAGGTTACCAAAAGGTGAAAACAAAGTTGAGAAAGCCCGTCCTGATAAAGGAGCCGCTGTCAGAGTTGGCTTTGTCTCCAGAGCACTCTGCTGCTGAGATGAACAAACTGCCAACAGGGAAAAACATTCAGGTGCAGTGCTCTGGGAAGAGGCACTGTTAAGTGGGATCAGTGCTCACTTCAAAGCAGAACCAAAAAATAAAGGCTGAACTAACAACTTAGCAAAAAGGTGTCATTGTTTTTTGTGGCTACTGGTATGAATTTAGAGTAAACAGAAAGAGTTACAGGCTAATTTGGAAAGTATCCAGTGATTCTGCAGGCATCAATTTCAGCAAAACACATTGCAAAACAGAAAAAAAGTCATCATCTTCTGAGTTAATATTCTTGTGATGAAACTTGTCATCAAGTCCTGTCAGGTGTGCAATTTCAGAAAAGAAGAAAATCGATCCTGAAGCACCTCTGGAAGAGTCTTAGAAGGCAGCGGTCCTGTCAGGAGGCTCTCTGACATCTCAATGTTTGCCTCTGACAAACGCAACTACGGAAAACTCCAATTAACTGCTGGGTATCTTGCAGCCTCCAAAACTAACAGCATTGCTTTGGTCAGCAACATGAATACATATGTATTCTCTAAGAGTTTGTGATACAAAGGAGAAGGTCTGAAGTTATTAGTGGAAGTGATAAACCTCCACTGACAGGGAACAGGCACAAAATCAGAATGTGAAAGAAGGAAACTTAGCCCAGATCTGGTTCTTGGGGATGCCAGTATTATGACAAAGAATCATCTTGCAAATAACCTGAGGAATTCCCTTCCTATAAATGTAAATTGGGACAATGTTAAGACATCAGAAATTATATTACAGCTACTGTTGTACCTGAGAATGACTTCATACGAAACCAGAATTAAAAGCATTGTTCTAATATTGGGCAATGAACACAGCACCACCTGGCCCAGGCTGAATAGCTGCAACAAGTTCATCCTGTGATTCTTAGTGATAAATAACAAATTCAGAACACCAAACCTTTTGGCCAGAGTTAGCTCCAAAACCTTCGGTAAGAAGGAATACCCTTCCTTTTTGTTTTTGGACATTTCATGCTTCAAGTAACTTGTATTTACTTTTCATACCCACCTCTTCTTCAAAGCATTTGTTTTGCTGTTTTAGCAAAGCGAATAAATGTGAATGACTCATGAATAAAGCCCCTTGTGGGCAGCCCAGAGCTGGGCGTAGCAGCACAGACTCCCTGTGCATTTCAGTCTCATTTTCTCCTCATGGTTCTGCACCCACTGGTGCTGTCAGCTTCAGTACAGCTGCACCAGCTTCTCCCCAGCTCCAAACCAAAAGTCAGTCTGTAATCAGACTCTCGAAGGACTGGGCTGAGACTGCTCAGAGATGTAACCACACCATGCCGGGCTACTGTGTGTGTAATTGGTAGAGAGCCTTAAATTCCCTGAAGGCTGCAGCTGAAACATAACAACCGAGATACTGTGACAACATAACAACTACAACCATTGCAAGAGCCGGTGTTACAGGCAGTCCAGCTGCTCTACCTGTGTTCTGTGTTTTAATACCTATCTCCCCAGGCAAGCAAGAACAGTCTCCTACTGCAATCTTATTTTTCACATTTTTTTTAAACTGAATTTGCTAGAATTCAGTAACTTTCTAGCATATTAGCAAGAGGGGCAGCCTCAGACATACAAATTTCAGCACCAGCACATGTCGCGTGAATGCCCAGCCTGCTCTGACAATCACAGAAGGACTCTGCTTCGTGTCTCTGAACAAGGACACAAACACATGTTCCTGCAAACAGCCCCACAATGGCTTATTTTAAATTCTAGGAGATCAGCTCTCTTATTCAAAGTGCAAGTTAAATACATTTGACATCTCCCACCCCAGATGACCACAAACGAGAATACAGAGAACCACAGCCTTCCAGGCACGCACTTATTCATTTGACTGACTGAAGTGCTGCACCTTTTAATTTATATGCTACTGTTTGCCCCATGGGCATCAAGCTGTTAACACGTACAGAAGAGATTAAAATGAGCTTGCATACTGGATGAAATATAAATGAAAATTACAGTACTGTCAGTCTTGAATCTGGGATTGTTTCTCAAGTCTTCCAAAATGCATAATTGCAAATGAGACTGTTTGTGACCTCAGGAAGGGCAAAATGCATAATTTTCCAGCAACACAGTCAACATGACTTACGTGCAAGCTCCCCCTGAGCCTGTGAGCAAGATATACTACTCTAGCACCATTAGCTGAGTAGACAAGAACTGTCCGAATGAATAATAAATGCTTTAAAATAGGACAGAGGAATGACAGAAAGATGTCCACCTCTCTGTCTTTCAATGCAGAGCAAATCAGAGTATGTGTATTGTACATATTCTGATGTGAGGAACTCTCCCTGTTGCATCAGCCAAACACATCGCAGACTCAAGGTGGATTAAAACCCCTCTCCTCAAGGAGTCAAGCAGTTTTCCCTGTGTGCTGCAGGATGTCGGCACCCCAGGGCTCCCAGCCCTGCAACCCACCTGGTCTCGAGCGGCACGTTGCTGTTGAGCACCCAGCTGTCCTGGAGCTGCACAGACTCTGGAGTGGTGGCCAGGTCATTGGGTGCGGGAGCAGGCGCATGGATCTGGTTGCGGCGGTTTGTGAGAGAGTTCCTGTTGAGGGAGTTGGCGGATGAGTGGTGGTGGGACAGCGAGTGGTTGTGAGGAGGAGGGAGAGGTGGCCTCAGTGTTGACTGGCTGTGATGGTTTGAGGGGCCTGAAATGGAGAAAGAGAAATAAATCACACCTGTGTTGATGGTATTATTCTCTTCAGCACTCCTAAGAGACTATTGACTAGAAAACAAAACAAAGCAAAACAACACACAACAACAGCAAGAAACCACCTGCAACCAGATAACTATGTCTGTGTGCCTTTTGAATGTGTAGCTACTAAAATGAAGTTAAATCAGATCACAGATTATTAGCGATTACAGATACAAACAGCATTTAGAGGCTGTATCGTTCCAATATTCTCAAAGACCGGTCTTTCTGGTCTTTCTCTGGAAAAAGGCTTCTTGGGGGAGGAAACAGGAGAGTGCTCAAGCCCAACCATTCTGTGCATCAACCTGGAGGAATGTTTTCCTCCCTGTTTCTATCAGGGAGTCGAAGAAGATGAACCTTAATGCATTAAAAATCGCTTTTGAGAATATGGTCTTTATGCTTCTATAAAGCTTAATCACAGATCTCAATCTGCTTTCACTCACTGTTAGTTTACCCATCAGCTTCAAAGGAACAGTATTCATGCCAGTGAAAGAAGATTAAGCTCAAAATTTGAAAAGACAGCACAATACAATGATGGTATCTTTCATGTTCTTACATGTGATCAGGATTTGGCCTGTTCTTTTGTATTTAGCAATGCCACAAACACGCATCAAGATCTGAAAATTATGCTAGTCCTTCAACCACCTTCATCGAAAAATGACAGGAGATGATTTGAGGAGATAAGGAAGGATATACACTATTCTCATTCTTTGAGTTTGCATGGATAATGAAAATAAATTCTGCTAAACAATAAGGCAAGTGGATTAAATTAAAAAGAACATGCGTAGAAAATAAAATAAGGAGGTATCTTTCTAGTATAGTCACTTTTCTAAATAAATGCAGAATGGTAAATACATTTAAATGTAATTCCATATGTTGCAATAATTTAATTTTAATAAAAAAAACACAAAAGATTATTAAAAACAAATACTAAGTGGATTATGAACTGCACGCTTTAGTCATTATATCAAGTTGTAGTTTTCTAGTGAACTATAATCAGAAAAAGTAATATCAGCGAAATTATAATGATGTATGTTTGTTTTTAGAAACTGAAGCACATTCTGTACTTAATGAATCAAACAATAAAAGAAAGCGTCACAAGGAGAAAACACTTGCAGCTAGACTGATCTATTTTCATTTGAAAGAATTAAGTATAGAAAAACTGTTCAAATGTTCAATTAACCGTACATTAATTAAAGCCAATATTTAAAAAAATAAAACTTGGAAAATTATTGTTCAAGCAGGGGAGCTAACCCCATGCGATGATTAGGCCACACAGCCAGGAACTGAAATAGGTGCCAAATTTCAGGCTCCGATTCCTGAAGTTTGGACCCCAACCCCTCCCAGGATCAGGAGAGGTGCCCAAGAGGGGAGGAGGCCCTGGCAAGGCCCCAGCAGCCTCCCTGCGGCCCAGCACAGCCAAGCATCCGCTGCCTGCCCCGCAGCAGCGGGGGCCCCTGGCCTGTGCCTGCTGGGCTCCTCTGCACGAGGCTTTGCCAAGAGAGATCTCCCAGCTTCTCAGACGTCTCTGTGGGCCTGGAAAGGCGCAGGCCGGAGAAGACCGATAAGAAGCAACAACACAGGTTTCACCAGACTTGCGTAAAGCAAGAAGTCAGCCTGTGACAAGATGCTTTAAGAATAGAACGACAATAAATTCTGGATACTTCACATACTGTTTTTGATCTGCATGGAAGCTTCTCTACCTTTTTTGAATGTCTTTTTCCTGAATGCTTATCCTGTGGTATTCAACCTGTTTTAAACACAAAGAAGCCAGTCGTGAACACAACCTGAAGTTTTTGGGCCATCACATGGCCTGGCCATCCTACTGTCCTTGCTTTGGTTATTTCTTCCACAAATTTGGAAGAGACTGTTTGGCCCAGCAAAGTTAACATTTAAAAGCTCCGTTTGGACCTCCTAAAACATCAAATGTCTAATCTACGCTAGGTCCTGTGCCATTTCCAAACAGCATGTGGAGTAAGACACAGCAGGAAGAAAATGTGTTTGGACAATATCCACACGCATAGAAGCTTAAGTGGAATTACGCTCCTAAAGTCTGTGTTCTGGCTTTAAACAAAGCATGTTGATTTGGATTTCAATAAATGGATCTTTATGAGTGATAAAATACAGACGTGCCCTTGTGTGAAAAACTACTTTAAAATATGTGTGCTCTATATCTTCTCAGCTCACTTTTGATTCAGCTTCTCCTTTTGGAGGATAAATAGTGAAACGTTGAACAAAAAAGTTTTGTTCTGAGAGGCACGGCAGTGCTAGCTGTACAAAGACTCTGATTCTTGCAACTACAAAATCACAGAGGCTCTTCTTAGAAGCGAGACAACTCTGTGCACTCTTATTAACGTACAATTTCTGTAAAACTAAAGAAGAAGGAACGGAATTCAAGCTACCATGAATTAATGTGCTACAAGACTCAGGTCCACACAGTATGTAAAACAATTCTGCACAAAATAAGCATTGTAGAAGTAACTGAACATATATCACAGCTGCAAAACCTCAGAACATCTGGCATAAGATGAATGTAGCAATTAACAGAATAAAAATCAAATACCAATATCAAAGTTATATAGGTATTACATAGCTTATATACATATTAAAACACATAAAAGCTAATATCTACATAAATACTAACAAAGAAACATGCAGACACACTCCTATGCATATACGAGAGTTAAAATCTTAATATGCTGCTTCTTCATAAATTTGTTTAAATAAATAAAAAGCAGAAATTGAACACCACTGAACTTGTCAGGGATATAAAACTGGATTCACATCTGACCATATGAGTGCTTCTTTGTTAGCATCTTTGCCTTGAGTAAAACTACAGTAGCAGTACCTGGAAATCTGTTAAGCTCAGAAGTTCAGACGATTAAATCACTTGTCCTGTAATAAAAGCTCAGCAGCATGAAGGGCTGGCACAACGTATCTTGCCATATGACATGCTCTGCGGCCTCTTGCTGATTGCTTTGGTATTTGGGAGCTTAAAGACAGTAAGTGACCTGATGGAACACATCTAGCTTTTCACATCACAGAAGAGATTTTATTTTTTAATATAGCAGCTGCCAATATTTGCTTGGGGGAAAATGCTGAGGAAATTATGCTGTTTCTGAATAATTACATTAATTAAAGGTTTCACCAGAATACACTATCCATTCTCCAACATTTAGGGTTTAAGAAATCTCTTAAAAACACAATGAAAATCACAGAACTGGAAATCTGAAACAGCAGTACCCTCCATGTTTTGGTTTCTGCCTTTTTTTTTTTTTTTTTTCCTTTTTTTTTTTTTTTTTATTTAAATCCACAAATAGACAAACATAACTAATTCTAATGAATTTTATTACATATTAAATGAGTGCCTCTGAAAAATCAAGGCCTGATGTCCATACAATCAACATATGATTCTGCAGAGATCTTGCTGTCGTCAAGTACACCAACTTTTCATTTAACGTGCAAGTTGGAAGCTGACTGAAGATAAATTACTTTCTAATTAAGTAATCTGAAAATACAAAATCTGCTCTAAGTATCTTTGAAGTAAGCACAAGTTATTTGGGTTTAATCAGAACCAAAATGCTAAAAGTATAGGGAAAAAAATGCTCTGCTCTGTTCTTTTATTCAAGAAAACAATTAAACAAATCAAGCTAGCTTGCACAGAGGTAACATTCAGCTAAGAAAGATGCAGAATGGCACTTGTATCCTTAAAATAAAAGCAATAAAACAATACTGGGAAGACAAAGGGGCCTTGAGTGCTGTGTGGAGCAGAGCCACAGCATCGCCACAACACTGACCTGTTCTGACACGGTCCGGGGAACACCACCCAGCAGGAAAAGCCCCCAGATGTGAGCAGGAAAAGCACTTGGATGTCACAGGGTTATAGGTACAACAGCGATGGCTGCGTGCTCCTGAGTACACACCTCTAAATGCTACTTCTCGGTCTCTGTTGCAGATCAAATGTTGCCTAGCACACCAAGTGACACTTCGGGCCTGCTTCAACGTGGTCACATTAATTTCCAAGTTCTTCCAACTCTTTGGTGCATTCACTTAACACACTCACTAAATGCACACAACACAAGGAAGTGAGCAGAACAAGTGAGTCTCTCAGTACAGAGATCCAACTCCTAGCAGGATGAGCAGTGTCTCTAACCGGATACAAGCAATCTCTTTCCTGCATCCATGTTCTTTGTCAATAATATCTCAAAAAAGTCATGGAGATTCTATCTTAGCTGTGCTGCACTATTTTCTATGTGATGATTAAATGCTAAAGAGACACAAACATATCCTCAATCCTTTCCACAAAAGAACTAATATATATATATATACATACATTATTTTTCTGAAATGAGCAATGATGCAGCTTATACCTAACCATTACAAACACTGAACATGAAAAGAGAATTAAGTTGATGCACTGAAAGATAAAATGAATAAACCAAAACCACAAAAAATCCTTGTTAGCCAGCATTAGAAACCCAGTCTTTAGCACTCCTAATTCTTTATTCAAATAACTCTAGCACTCTGTTTTCTCAAGGAAACCACATCATCTGCTATCACAATGAGTAACAGGTTTTTCACAGAACCACAGGGCTACTCTCCAAGCTAAATTCATCTTCAAAGGCAGATCACGTTACTCAGCCAGGGAGAAAGAGAAGCACTGAAGTGCCCAGGAGCAGAACACAGCATTGCAGGGAGCAGCCCCTCCTTGGCCATCTTGCAGCCAGGACATCAGCCTTGCAGCCTAGGACCAGGGCTCCTTACCAGCAATGTAGACTCTGATATATGCTGTGTATGACTCAGTTCTTCTATTTGCTTGAATTTTCTGAATTATTTCATGCAAGGCCAAAGTTTAAATGAAATCTCAATATTCTCAAAATGTTTTCAACATATGCTGGAAAGAAACAAGCTATCTTGCTTATAACCATAGATGTCATTAACTCTCTTGCTTGATATAAAACCAAACCGTTTGCCAGGCGTTCCTTCTTTTGTCCACATGTTTTTACAGTGTTTGAGACAAGAATAGCTTGAATGACTGGCTGTCATCCCAGACTGTACATTTCAAACTGAAAATTCAGTAAATGCGTGCTAGAAATTGTGAGTCACTTATCAGTGTCTGCCAGTGCACTGCAGCCATCTCCTCAGCACAATATTAGAATCAAAAATTAAATGTTCCTGTGGCAAAAAAAACAACAACCCCCCCCAAACCTTTTTGCTAACCCATGACAACCAAATAACCACAGGAAAGGGGAGAGGTGGTTTAATGGATGAAGTACTAGTCTGAGACTTTGTCATAGTTTCTATATCATCTGCTGACTGAGGCATCCCTTGAGCGATTGTGGATGAATCACTTGTTATCTATCTGCTTCTTTATCCATATCCTGCACAGGAGTGTTGAAGGTAAATTACCTTACCACTTACAAGGCGATCAGATACTACTGCAGCATGAGCTGGTAAAATGCTTTGTAGCTGCGGCTCCCAGCCTGCAGGGCACAAGTTCATCACACAGGAGGCAGAAGCAGCAGCAACCAAATTAACTTGGCCAGACCAGAGTCCTTGCTGTGTACACAGAGTGCGGCTGCTACTCCATCACGCTCCTGCCATCGGAGGAGCCACGAAGCCTCAAGCAGTCATCCAAGGGCCCGCAGCCACAGCCGACCAGCAGCAGCAGGAACACCAGCTTGTGCTCAGTGCTGCGGGATCCAAAGGGATGGCAGACTTGGTCTCTGCACCATATGGGTGGGATAGCTGTGAAAAACCAACATGCATCCTCGTGCGGGAGAAGACAACGAGAGACCCTTCACCAGAGTCTGACCCGATGGACTACATTTAGCCAGTTTTCTCAAGTAAGTTTAATCTACAGAAAGGCTAAAAACACTGCCCTACAAAATAGTACTCAGATGCGATGTACTAATTATATTTGCTTAAATACATCACTTAAATATGCATTACCTCACTGCATGAGGTGAGCCAACTGCATAAAATAATGGCTAGTCAATGGCAAAACACATTGCTTTAATAATAATGCTTTACATAGACACGGTATCCCGTGATAGCTTTACGCATTTATATGTATATACATATATATACATATATATATAAGTAGGCATGCTATTTTCCATTTTACATATCAGAAAAATGAGTCATGGAGAAGTTAGAGTCATCTTTCCAATTAAAAAAACAACAACAACAACATGCATTTCCCTATCAAGCTTCTCATTTAATTTTCCAATAATGAAACAGATATAAAACATATTTCAGAGAGACCAAGGGTGCATTTGTCTTCTTTAGCCTCGATGTCTGATTGCTGCCTGAAGAGGGCACTGATGTAAGAAGAACTAGAAAGAAAAGCATATGTATATATTTCTAACTGATAAAAAGTTAACCATTGCCATAGAACATGAAATCCAGAATGCTAAAGTTTGCTCTGTATGCTTGGTTCTTCAGAATGGAAGGAGCCGAACCCTATCTAGTCTTACCCAAACAACCTCCAAAGCAAACTCAATTTGATATACTGAAAATTACACCAAAGAGAAACCGGAAACAGACATTTTTCTGAACAACATACAGAAACTTCTGAGCAGAATTTTTTGGCCAGCAGTGTAAGCTGACAGGAGTACAGCTTGAAAATGGCTGTTTCCCTGGATGGTCCAAGGGGGAGACTGAACATTTTCCTAGTGACATAACAGTAATTGTACCATAATTACCAATTCATTGCAAATCTGGAGTTAGGTGCAATAAAGTCATCCCCAAAGCTATTACAGCAGTACTTTGGATTTTATATAACCCAGTTAGCTAGCACACAAAGCTGTTTTCCAAAGGTGTGGAAGAAATGCTAGTCGCAGATGTTTTAATGCAATACATTATTTTGACCATTTCAGAAACTTCACAGAACATATTATGCAGTAATAATATAGTATTTCCAAAATAATCTGAAAATTATTTATTACACCTGAAATAATAATAAAAAAGAGAAGGTCTCTGAAAATAAGTTACTAAAAGTAACTGTGTAAGACAGAAGATCTGATATGAGAAATTTTTGCAATGCTCTTGCACTGTTTTTTCTGGGTTAAAGAATTTTTTTCAGAAATATTTACAGTATTACTTCGTCAGCCCCAAAAAAGCATCAAAATAATAATTAAATACCCTTTATCTTTTAGACTGAACTGTCTGGTAATCAAATGGTGGCAGTAAACACTCATCTATGTGGATCATTAAAACATGAAGATGTACTGACACCAGTACATGCAAGGTTCCTGGGGAAGTCCCCCAGGACAGTTCAATGTCACAACTCCAGGGACGCCAGAGTTATGTGCTCTCTGGTCAATCTGTTTCACAAAATGCAGAACAGGTAAGAATAAATGGTGTAAACTATATGGAAAAGTGTAAGAATGGTGCATGATGCTGTAGTAAACAAAAGCAAATATAATAGAATGCGTATGTTGCATTGAATCAGATTTCAGTAGGTTATTCCTATTTTAAAAGCAGGTAAAATACAAATGTCTACAAGCAAGAAACTTCTCTGCCTCCTGTAGGGAACAGCAAGCTGCAAGCATAGCATGACTAGTGTGTCTTCCAAAGCAACTGAGATGGGGCTCTAACTCTTTATTAGTTGGTGTGGGACAAAAAAGAAAGTCACAAACCATTGGACTAAAAAGTCCTACAGAAGTTGCCTGACTTTTCAAGGTACTGGAGAGTTTAACCTCAGCTACCATGGACAACAGGTTCTGTCATTCAGAAGATGAAACCATGAGTTAATGAGTACAAATGAAAGGCATCATGAGGTGATATATGAAAGCCTTCCCACAGTTTGTAACTCAGCAGTAAATGAGCCAACTTATTAAGCTAGAAGTTCGTATAAAAGTTTTTAATTGGAGATTTTAGTGTGTGTTGAAAAAAATCATAAAGTCAGACGTGGAAAAACAGAAAAAAAATCAATACTAGAGAACCTCAGCTAGGAAAATAATCAGTCTTTGTCATTGGGTGCTGCAGCTGGGACATGACTTACCAAAATACACCTGATGTGACTGCCTTCCAGGGTGAGACCCCAGGCCCCTCTTCTACAGCCCCGGGGCTGCGCAGGGCCCCACAGAACAGCCCCCGGCACGGTCAAACGGGGGGACTCAGCTTGAGGAGGCTCGGGACAAAGCTGTGGGGCTTTCAAAGGGTTATAAAATACATACACCTGATCAATTGCTAGCAGTGAAAAAAAAAAAGAAAAAAAAAAAAAAAAAAAAGAAAAGAAAACAGTCACCATCAACCCCTGGGACCACACTGATTCCCCCCCGCTCATTTCACGCAGCCCACCTGTGATTCCCTAACTGCAGTGCAGCAATGAACTCTGGCTGCCACTTATGATGTGCACAGTTCTTACCTCTCCATCATGAAAGAGGCAATTGAATTTAAAACCAGAAGAGCTCATTTAATCATACTGGCTGGCACCTAATGCTGAAGCCTGTCCCCAGTGTCAAGGAGACAGCAAATACCAGAGTCCCTCCTATTGTCTATATGCCATATGCTTTCTTGAAAAACAGTTTCACCCTGGGAACTCAAAGCAACATCTTTTATTTGTCTGTCTTGGTTTCAAGGCCATGAGTATATTTTTCTGAGAAGACCAGAAATGCAAAGAGACTCAAGCAAAGAGCCACAGAAACTGTTGTTATTAATTGAACCGTGAGGGAAGAGATTCCATTTTCTATTTAAGGCATAGTGATGATAATTGAGTTATGTAGTATTTCTTCCTTCAGAGTATCTTAGACCACCACAATACTGAATTTGTATGGTGAAAAAAAAAAGAGAAAAACAGCTCTTGGGTGCAGTGCTGCATTCACAGTAATGACAGCAACAGTACTAAAAAAGAATTTAAAAACAAGAAAAAAAGATGACTGATATTTATCCAACTAAAGTCATAGGAGATACTAGATACTAGTTAGGTACCAAGACTGCAGTTTGGCCAAAACCTCTGGATAAACATCTGCCACCCTGCAAAAATTGCTAACAGCTTTACTGAAGGATGACAAGTAATCAAAATCTATGTCTGAAATCTCTGCTCACAAGCGTGTGGATTGCTTAAATCCCTTGGACAGAAAAGGTTCATGGCAGTTAAAGGTATAACATAAGAGATGAGTTTCAGAAAACTCACAGACCAAGGGCAAAACTTTTAGATGCTGACATTGACTTGTAAAACCATGACAGAGAAGAAAAGGAGATAAGGAGGACTGCACAGTAAGTCAAAGAAGTCTGCTGCTTTGAGACATAGGGACAAGGCAGGAATGAAGGAAAAAGAAACTATTTCTTAAGAGCTCTTAGAAGAGCTCTTAAGTCTTCTACATAAGAAGGAAGCTCCTTAATGATTACGTTATATGTACAGGTCAGTTGTACATTGGCAGGTAATTTGGCACAATGTAAGCTGATCAGTAGGTCAGAATAGAAAATGCTAGAACCCCTCTTCTACACTGTATGCTGTTTGGATGCTGTCATGCTCTGGACTGGATTTAGTTTGGCTCATTTTGATCAAGAGTTCCCGCTGTCCATGTGGTCTGAAGCAATCTCAAAGGACAGTCATTGTTTGCAGCTCTCATGTCCCCATTAGAAGGGGATGCACATTTGCATCAAAGCTTCTAATCGGTTTTCCCTGGAAGAAATTATGTTTGTGCAAGCCAGCATTTCCCAGTAAGCCATCTCATCACTGTCTAAGGTAGGCAGCCAAAGGAGTCACTTCAGAACTGCAGCACTGCTCCAGCACAAAGCACTAACATGGACACCGCCAAGCTCATTGAGAGTCTTGTTCAGATGTCACTGCCTTACAGTTTGTCACTTATCTATCAGTTAATCTGTATTTCACATAAGGAAAATTCACAAGAAGAATAATTATTACCCACCAAGAAAGACTCTAACATTTTGATTCATCTTTGTTTTTAAATGAATGAGAAGTTTACTGTCTGTTTCAGTGTGTAAATAGAAAACATCCTAAAAACGTTAAAAAGAATAAGCTCCAGTATTAATTTCATGTGGGGTCTGTCAGTTGTGCAAGACACTAAAAATTTAGTAGATATTAAGTTGCAATTCTGTATTTGAAAAACCCAATGAGATTACTTTGTTTTGATATCAAAACTATGACACAATGACAGCACGATCTTCCTATTGCTCAACTGACATGCAAGAAAGATGCTTGTCATATTAAATCTTCAAAGCTACCTACAGAGTTATGCTCAACACTTGGGCTTTTCTGCATGGCCATTTATCAACTAAATTTTAAAAGGAATATTCAGAAACAGGAGTCAAGCTTAAGAAATTACAAAATCAAGAGGATTTTTTTCCTAAATATCTCTAGTAATTTAAGTAAAAGTTATCGTCATTATGTTATTACCAGTAAATTGGTGCATCTACAGTTTTTGGTAGCAAGATATTTATTAGGTGTCCCTACTTAACACGTAAAGAAACTAACAAAAATAAATATAAAAAGTAAATCTTATCTAGCTAAAGCATTGCCATTAGATAACTGTTACTCTCTCCGCTGATAACAGCAGCAGATTTTTTTTTTTAATTGTTTTAAATTAAGATATTCATTCATTTTTACTACTTTTGCTCCTATTTGCATGTGTGAAAGATTTTCATTTACACTCATTTATCAACTCAGGCAACTTCACTGACAAGGAAATTCATTCTGACAAAAAAAAATCAAACTGTCTTGAGAAGGTTATCGCTGATGTTGGTACATGCATATGCCACCTAGATCAGGAATAAGTATGATCTTTTATCAAACGCAACTCTCAAATATTATGATTATCTTTGACATATTCACAAAGGCAGATGGATGTCCAGGTAGCAAAGATCTTATTTTAAAGTAGTATTTCTGAAAGAAATACTTCCCACAAATGTAGGAAGGCAGAAGAGTTGTTAAAATGAAAAGTAAAGCATCGTATTGAAAGAAATCTTAAAAATCAATAACCCTGGTTCAGTGTTAAAAACCCAGAACATAGTTCTTATCTGTCAAAAATGCCTGTAGTGAGTGTTACATATACTCGGTTGATCACTACTTACAACCACACCATAAAAATAATAATAATACTTAATGTTCTTTAAGATACCTGCCATGTGTTTTTCATAAAGTGCTTCCTAAATGAAGCTTCATATGGTATGGATATTAGCAAAATTCGGAAGGCATATAAAATGCAACACAGGAAGTAATGAACTGATATTGAATCATGTGTCCCAGTCCTAGTACCCTGGTTCTGTCTTGGTCTTTTCCCCCTCATAACAGACCCTCCTTGTCTGGTATGTTCATTTCTCTGGCCATAACAAAGTAAAACACATGAAAACTAATTTGAGTGGTTGCTAAGCGAAAGTAACTCATGCTTTAATTTAGCTGTTATTTCAAACAGTTTGTTTTTCCTCATGCAGATTAGATATTTAACTAATATATTTCAGTAAAGAGAAACAGTTCCATTTTTTACATTAGCCATATCTCTAAATGCAATATACTGCTGCAGGACCTTTTAGGCAACTGCCTCGAAAAACGAAACAAAACCAACACACAAGAAAAAACGCAGCTGATCACAGGTTTTGCAAATTATATGTAACACAAGTCCTACCCATTGGAGAGGATTATGTTTGTAAGCTGCTGCCCAATTAGAACATTTTAACAAAAACATAAGAGCAAAGCTATCCTCTGCAGGGCACGAGAGTCTATCATCGTTAAAGCTTAAAGACAGTTCTATGCATATTTTCTGCATTTTCTGAAGTAGCAGTCTGGAACAAAACCCAAACTACACATCTGTGTAGGATACTGAAAGACATCTTGATGTGGTTTCACTATTTCAATTTACTTGCATGTTTTTCGATGCAAATGCAGGGAAACATGGCAAGCTGTGCAATGATGGGAGGGGAAGTGAACTCTGTTTTGCTGTACAGTGTCTTTTTATTAACTGAGACTCCACAGAGCTCTAAATTTATGAAATACTCAAGAAAAAAAAAAAAAAAAAAAAACCATTATTAAATTATTCATCAGTGATAAGACAATTAAGAAGCAAACTAAAGGGGCGAGCGGAAGCTTGGTCCTGAGGGAGAACAGCTGGTCCTCTCATTAAAAGTATGTTTTGGCAGCAAAATACCCCCCCGAACAGAGGGAACCTGCTGCTAAAGCAGCCTCAGAGTCAAATTTAGGAGCAAGTGACAAGAAAGACTCATGTGAAGAGTAAGGTGGGTGTACACTGGGTGCAACTCCACCTGGTGCAAGCTGCACTTCCCTAGCTTCTGGCAAAAAAGGTGCCGCGATTCGATAGCACTCTGGAGCCACCACATCAGACGGCGGCCTCATCAGCCACCAGGCAGCTCCGTGCTGCTGTGCAGAACTGCACTGAGGTAAGGTGGGGAGCCTCGGAAAGGTGTCACACACTGCGTCAACGCTTACCGCAGGCTCAACGCAGCGGTGAGGGTGGCAGCTGAAGCCCTAAATTCCCCCCGGCCCTGTTTCAGATCCCGTGTTTATCAACCACAACATGTGGGTTTGTAGATAAAGGAAAGGTCCACGAGCTGCCCGAGATCTTCTCAGGAGAAGGCCCTCTGGAAATGCTGACCGTGAGCAGCGTCCGGCTGCACAGGACCAGCAACCCATGGTAGGGCGGGCATTTCACCTTGGGGCTACAACGGTGCAGTGCCACTAGAAAGGGAAGGGCACGGCACGGTGTGAATGGCACAGAAAGCCTTCCAGAGGTGGAAAACAGAAAAGGAACAGGACAGAGAAGGGAAAGAGAGCAAGTTGGCACAATGACTTTCATGGAGGGAAACAGCACGCACGCAAATACAGCAGTGTCCTGCTCTAACAGTCTGGTTACAGTGCCAGAGCCCTGGGGGTGGCTGAAAAATTCATCATTAAATGCTGCAATGTTTTGGTGACACAGAAATGCAAAACTGGATACTTCATCTTAATTTTGTACAATCTTACTTCCCAGTTAGGTAAAACACTGCTAAACAATTTCCTCCCTTAATGCCACCCCCTTTAATCCCACACTTCCCTCTGAGCATGGCGTGTCTTTACAGCTAGAAGCAGCAACATGCAATAGCTTTTTTTTTTTTTTTTTTTTTTTTTTCCCCTAAACAACTAATTCTGCTTAAAATTGTTACTTGCATTCATACATTCTTACATAGCATTATCTCAGTCTGTTTCAGAACCTGACTTAGGTTGTAATAAAATGCAATAAATGAAATTTCTTTCAAAACTCTGATCTTTCTGTACCTATTTGTTCATTTTGGTCAGTTGACAAAACAAACATTTTAGCCTTTCCTGCTGCTCCAGATATGTCATACTGAAGTGCATTTTGCATAAAGAGAAATGGCATGCCACTAGCTTTGTTACATTTTTAGGGTTATAGTTATAAATACTTCAGATGATGCTCTAGACAGGATCTCAAGCAATGCAGATTCCTCCTCTTCAAACGAACAGCAGAGAAATTTACAGATTCAGTCTGAATCTGTACCATATTAATTTACATCAGCTGATCAAAGAAAACGGAAGCAAAGACAAGGTAGATTTCTAAAATGATGGGATATATACATACCAAGCTAAGAATTAATTATATGAGGAGAGGAACAGTAGGCCAATAGATATAACCACGTAGCACAGAAAATTATAAAAGACATTTTCCTATACACATCATTTTTTTCAACACTGCAGCTTTTTCAAATCTAAATTATTTATTTTTTGAAGAGCAGTCTTTGTTTAAAAAAAAAAAAAAAAATCTGCTAATAAAAAAAAAAAAAAAAAGACCTATGGTCTTAAGCCATGTTAAAAAAAATGTTTTAATCCTGTCACTTAAATGTACTGTTTGAAGTGTCAGCCTCATCCAGAGCAGAGGCCATTAAGGAATTATGTTAGCCCCAACGCTTCATGATACCATCTTCAGAGTCAACCCCATTCAAAGCAAGCAACAACAAGACAAAATTGATGAACTGATGCTTCCACATTTTCTATACTCCTCAAAAAAAAAAAAAAAAAAAAAAAAAAAGAAAAAAAAAGATTGCTGTTTCCTAAGGTAACGTGAAGGGATCTGTCTCTCCTTCACGCATTAACAATTAATACGGATCCTGCTTACAGACATCTGTAATGCTTTGGGCTGTATTTATGGTGTGATAACTGTGTCATTTTGAGACACTGCACACCAAGATGATAGAAAGACACAGCTGAACTGTTCACTCATGCTCCTTTCTAAGGGACAACACTGTTATCTTGTTACAAAATACTGCCCCGAGCAATAAAAAGTTTCATAAATCTTTTTCTACCAGTGTTGTCAGCTTCTATTTTTGCCTGTGGCTGAATGTGATTATCATCTGTTTTCACCCTACAAGAAAACAAAGTGATCCAGAATATAATGACTGGGGAACATTTTGGAGCCCTCCTGAGCTGCAGGATGTTTCCAGCTGCTAGCATAGTTGATAACGGACTTAATAGAGCTAATGATTTCTAATACCACTAACACAAGGCTATTTTCACAGTGGGTAAATAATGACTCTTTTGTTTTGGAAATAGTTAAGGAGTCATGTAGATGTTTGATAAGTACATGATACAGTGTAAAGGCAGCAATATTTGGGTAACTAATGGTGGATTACACCAGAGCTAGGAGATAATATATGTTTCTGTTTCCTTTTAAAAGACTTAAAAGTTTATAACCCTGTTAACACCACTGTGACAGCAAGGAGATTTCACTGTAAACAATTACAAGTAATGTTTTAATCTAAACATAAAAATGCATCCATTTGTTTCAGCATACTGCATCTTTGTTTTTATGTTTGTAATTAATATTACTAGTCTTCACCAGAAATAAAATAAAAACTAATTGGATAGTAAAAGAAATTTTCTTGAGGGTTGAACGCAAAAAAAAGCCTGGATGAGACAAATGATGAATACCACGTAAGCCCACGGTATTTTTCTTGATCACAACTGCATGTGTTTCTGATGAGGATTAACAACATTTACCTGGTTCACTACTCTCCCAGAGATACGAACATGTCCCCATTGGGAGAACCCCACTCAATTTCTTTTGTTTCTAAGAAATCATACACAAAACTTCCCTCTGGTAAAACATGTTTCTCCTTCCCTCTCCCCTTCTCACCAGAATGATACACCTCTGTATGTTGCACATGCACATATTCCATTTTTCCTTTCAGAAATTTGAACAACATTTCCAACTGTGGGCACTGCACTGAGCGCTGGGGGCTTCGTGCCCTGGCTCACTGCAGCATCCTGTGGGACCAGCGCTCTGTGCCCCCCCTCATGGACCCTGACCTACCCCTCAAGCAGCTCCTTCCCCATGCCTGCTTCCCTGCTGAAGCCTGCAGCCGTCCTGCAGCCCCACAGTGACGGGGCAGGGGAGGGCTCGGGCTGTTGCAGGACACTGCCAGCAGCAGCAGGACGGCCCAAGCACCAAGGTAGAGCTGTGCCTCTCTTGCACTGGTTGTAAAGCCAAACTTACTGTGAAATTTGGTGCTGTTGAATGTGTGGCCATTAGCAAAGAATTTTAATGCCTTGTGAGTCTGAGCTGCGCTCACTAACAAACGAGATTAATTAAATGGGATTGTATTTCAGCGTGCTCTGTGTTCCTGCATCACCCAAAACTGGTGGCACCGAGCTGCTTACAACCCAAACTTCTCAACAAGCAGGAAGAAGATTAAATATATTTCTGCAAAGTATGGCATAAATAAAATAATTCAAGCTAGACAGAGCTCTTAAAGTCAAAATGAAAGAAATAAAAGTACTTCATTATAGCCCAAACAGAGAATAACAAACGATATAACATAGCAAAGCAATATCCACTCATTATAAATGTTACAAATTTTAGGAAAGCATATGATAACCCCTACTGCGATTCATTTCCACATATCTTGCAACGTTACAGGAAGCAAACAAAAATAATTAAGTTTACCAAACAGTATTTCAAGGTAGAGCTTCTGCAGCTAAACTAAATGCAAACTTAAGCAAAGGGTCTAATACAGCTGCTGGTGTCAAACTGAGAATGCAACCACTTCTCTCGTTTGTCCCTGCCATTGTTTCATTATGACGAGAAATTGTGGGCTGGAACAACAGAAATATTTTATGGTCTAAGAGCTAATGGTAGATTTTGTTTGTGCTGGTGAGACAGCAGTTCTAAATGACAGGTCAAACATGCAAGCAATACCACAAGATTGTTCCACATCACAAATAAATCAGGTTAAATATTATGAAAAATAAATCTAGCAGGAACTCCGGGTTCCACATCAGGTTTTGTATTAGAAGGCCAAGAAATACAGGATTTGCAAATTCATGTACTTGACAGACAAGAGCAAGCCAATGGGTTAATCACAAGAAAACAATACGATGATCAAGTAATGTGACAGTTGCATTCGCTAACTTTAATGACTTGCTCAAATGTTACTTCTCCCTTCACATACAGACATGGAAACAGGAAAGACACTAGATGCAGTCATTTATGTATTCTGAATGCTAGTGTCTTCAGATAATAGTAGGGACTAAATTATTTACTAAATACTAAGATTCAGAGTTAATCAATTTTTATTCTTTAAATAGCACTCAATAAGACAAATTCAAAATCCGTTAGAGACGAAGCCGGAGCATACAACATATAGCTGCTGAATCTCTGATAATTTGAGAAACATGTCAAAGGGCTGATGCATACTTCAAACCAAGAATGCTGAACAACTTGGAGAACAAGTTGCCTAAGTTGCTCAAAGATTAAGAATTATGTATTGTAATTAAAATCAGCAATATCAGAAGGCAGAGATATAGTACATGCATTAATGTATAAAAATTGAAAAAGGAGGATTTGGGAGATGAAGCTTTTCTGTATCAATACAGGAGTTGTAATGCCAACTAAAAAGTAGATTTAAGCTTATAGATCTGGAATTTACAATAGGAATAGATGGCTGAAAGTAAAATGTAATAACTGGACAGGAAATAAACCATTTTCATTATTTAAAAAATGTTTATGAAACGGAAAGAAGTTAAATACAGGGTACTTAACAGAGAAGGTCTTGAGAATTGAGACAATATAAAGGGATCAAATATTGCTAAGTCTAAAATTCTTACTTTGATAAAATATATAAAAATAAAATATATTGTGAAGTCCTTCAAAAGGAAGTAAAGATACGTAACAGGTGGCAGGACAGGAGATGGAATTCAGCATTGACAAATGCAAGAACAACTTGAAATTCTTCCAATAACTACTGATACTAAGCTACCTACATGAATGCCAAAAGGAAAAGGTGTGGAGGGGAGAATTTTTGTAAACAGTCCAATGAAAATAATTTCAACGCAGTAGATGCTCCAGGATAACATTCTACATGCATAACGATGAGAGAAAAAAAAAAAAAAAGCAACATATCTAACATCAAGTGATTGCATGCTGCATCCTTATCACTGAAGTGGAAGACAATCAACAGCTGACTTGCGACATACCCTGAATTACCATGCATAAATATGTCAAGTTAGAAAATACTGCATCATTCACTCACATGGTGGGGAAGGTGTTATGTGCTATCTTACATCCATTCAGCCTCATTCATGCCTAGCATTGCAAAAAAGCAAAAAGATAATTTTAAATGTCTATTTAACGCAATTGTTCTCTGTAAACTTAAGTTAGTATTTAGAATGGGAGATGTACAGCATCCTCTGCTGCCGACAAAACTGATTCGCTTGGTGGGTGCAGAGGAAACTCAGGACTACCAAGGACCTTACTGCATGCCCCTGGAGGGCACATGCACTGCTGCTCTCTAAGATTTCTCACCCAAAATCTTGTAGAGCCCTGCGTTCACATCGTTGTACCAGGGACCACAGGACCACCACTTCCCCAGTGACTGTGCCCTCACAGTTTATTCTTGGCTTATGTTATGTAGACTCAGCTATGAAATCTTACTGATTCAACCAGAAAACTAAGAACTGGAAAAACTGCAAGGCATGCAGACACACCTTTTTGATGGTCATGTTTTTGCTGAGTGAAGCCAATATTTAAAAGCAGTAGTCTCCTCCAGTGAATGATTAAACTAGTGCTTTAGTGAGATGTCTGATTATAGAGCTTGAGAACAGGCCCTCACTGTAATAAGTAATATCACCATCAGGTGGCAAACACAGAATTTGGCTTGATGAAGTGATATGTCTTGGACTAATAAAGGAACAAAGTTGTCTCAAAAGCTCGGGGAGCCAAAAGGTGGCTTGTGCCTGACTCCCTGGGCACAAAGGGAAGCCATGAGCACAGACACTTGGTTTTAGATTTGCCAGTCAGATACACTTGCTAGTGAGACTGCAAGCTGGACACCTTCAGCATCAAACGGGGGAAAGAGGACCCGTGAAGACTAGCAATTTAATATTCAAAATGAAAGTGCCTCGAAGAACATGCACATGCTCTTAGTCACAGCCTGGCTTCTCTGTTGTGAGATCACCTCCACTGCCAAAACAGAGCCAGCAACACGTTTCTCTGCTGAAACCAAGCAGGCAGGGAATTCAATTACCAGGGTACGAGCACAGCCAGATTCACTGATCAAGCCTTAGTTATTTCATACGGGTGCAGAGATGTTTTGAGAGATTGCAGACATCTTTTGTGCAGAGGTCAGGTTCTTGGTGAGATAATACCAAACTAAATGCCTCTGCAGATGGTTGGCTGTGCCACTGCTAGAGCTTTTCCCGTGAGGAGCCAGTGCCCAGCGGGGATAGCAGGAGCCAGGCTGGTGCCCTCAGAGCCCTGCAGTGAGTAGCAGAGATCTGGTGGTCCAGGGGCCCTTGGGCTCAACCCCACAAGAGCCTCAGGTTATCAATGGGACTATCCCCAGCTCCAAGGGGAGAAATCCTGTGCCCGGCTTATCAGCACAGTTTTTGCCTGGACATGCATGTATAAGTGGAGCTGGAGCTTCCTGATCAATCCAGCTGCTTTGCAGTATATATAATTCTTTTCACTCATGAGTCAAGCCAGTCATTGGTGTGTGTTTCTCAAATCAATGCTGCATCAACAGAGTGAAATAAAACCAAAGGCTATTGCTTAGGCACAGCCTAAGTACTTACATTGCCACCATAAATGATACACAATAATACAGTCTTCACTTTTACAGCACTTCACAATTCCTCACTGTAAGAGGAATGCTTTTTTACCTTTTTTTTTTTTTTTTTTTTTTTTTTTTAATTCATACCAGCCAGTTTGGATGCAAGTATAACACATTCATTCTTCAGATATTGTTAGCTGACACATCTGATTTTGTAACTTCAAGCAATTAGAAGCCCAGTGCAAATGCAAATATAGCTGCTGGTCAAGGAAATGCTGCATGCTAAAAACAGAATAAGGCATCTCTAGTTCATAAATTAAAAAATTACAGTGCTACAGGCATTGTTTATCCACATTTGCTAAGACTGGAAGAGACAGACATGCTGTCTGCCTCAGTTTTAAGGGGGGATGTGGAAAAACAAAAAAGAACCTCATGATTCATAAAAGCTAGAAATAGCCCACCATTTATTTGTGGTCCCTGAACTATCTATCTGGAACATCACTGTCAGGCTTGTGTGGGCATCCTGCTGGGTTTCTTTCAATCCACTACCACAAAACAGGAGCCTTCTGAAAAAAGGAAAATCTATTTCCTTTTTATTCTTCCTTCTAAACACTATGTACTCTTCCAAACTGTATTTATTTTCTTAAAGTAAAAACAACAATAGCTGCTATGTGAAAAGAAAAAAACAAGGGCAGAAAACGTAAGCAGGAAATGCTGTCACCGACAAGGATGCTGTGCTGGAGGAAACACAAAATGTATTCAGTTGTGTTGACATTTCATGAAGTTAGAGCTACCAGAGTTGGGTGAAGCAGATGAATATTACCTTTGTTTGTCTTTATATATATATATCTATATATAAAATATATATCTCTACATAAAACGTATGTATATACTTAGATAAATAAAAATAATACAATATATATTGCTGCTAAGTAGCTCGATAAGCAGTTTAAAAGCACATTGCATTTCCTTGTGATATTTCTCCTATTCCTCTACCAAATTTTGACACAGAGGTTTCCTCCCCTAAACATATTCATCAGCAATGTTTCCTACCGAGCAGAGATTGTCTGCAAGTCAGTCAGTATTTATTCTGGGATGTATATGAATGCAAAACCATTTTCTTTCCCCACCCCGTTCCTCAGCACACTGCAGCATGCTTTCCTCCTGAGAACACGTTGCATGCTACCATCGTATTTTGTAACAAATGGTGAACTCATGGTGCATGAAAATTACCCCAAGCTAAACAGAAGTATCAGTGAGGCCCTTGCAGGCTGCGCACTGGGTCACCAAAGTCGAGAGGGACATGTGAAAAAAGGACCAGGTAGGTACCCTGGTTACCACACTTCTGTATCACTGATTATTTCATTAGCTTCCCATTTTCAGCTTTCATACCTAAATTGATCTATTGAGTATTGCAGAACACTTTTTACATGACTGCTCTCTGCTCAGCTACTCTGATTGCTCTCATTATTCCTTCTTTCCAAGAGAGAGATTCATTACTCAGTACGTAAACCTCACTCATTTCGAGCCTGTGCTTACAGCTCCAAATCTGTCAGTACACACATATTATGACAGTATTTCTTATACACAGAACTACTCCACAGCCCAGCTTTTTAACCAAACATGTTTCGGGAAGGAATTGAACACAAACAGTTAAAATGTTTATTAGAAAGCAAAAAACCCACGGGAAGATTCGCAACTATGTAAAGCTCAACAGCTTCTTGAGGTGTCTAGAAATCCACACATTTCTGGCCTAATTCTCATTTCATCATTTCAGAAAACTACAGCAAAAACGATTGTTTACAACAGCTGTAAACCTGAAGTATCACAGAAAGAAGAGCACGAGCATGCCCTCCAGCCGTATTGCAGCACTCCTTGGACTTGGCTTAGCCCCCTGCTAGGAACAAGGAATAACATCTCTAAAGCGTAATGCGCTTCCATTCTGCCACTTCCTACCTATTGCCATAATATTCTTCTGTGAAAATCAGATTTATTTATTCACAGGCACTAGCACACCGTTGCTTTTGTCAAAACTAGTCTCACACACACAGCCGTCTGCGCGTTCCTCTAAACGAACTGGCACGGCAATTAAGCTCCCCCAGCCTTTCAGACGGGGAGGGAAACCATCGCACTTGCTAACACAAACTCTGGAGGCGTAACACTAGTGCAAAATGACTGCATCTCTGTGTAGAGGGAGATAAGGGAAGTGACACAGATTAAAACAAATTGTTGATCCATACCAGAGAGGAGCTAGGCAAACAATAGCAGTAAAAGCATAAATGTCAATTTGGGATGATAAAGGATACAATCTAAATGTAATATGAGAGGCCTCCAGACAAAAGGAAGAAACAGAAATTACACATTACTGAGGTACCAGATGCAACAAACAAACAAATATGTAAACACACACATGAATACGCATACGGCAAAATTCAGATCACAGGGCTGATTGCACAAGCAACTAGATTTTGTGTTAAAATACTAAGCAACTTCAAAAGTTGGACTGCCAGATATGAATAACAGAATCTTATGTACAGCTGTGGTAATTTTGTTTTCATTTTGAGTAATCCTCAAGTATCCCGACATGCCTTCCCCTCCACTCTGCATCTGCATCTTGACAGCACAACTGTCCTCAAGATACTGACACCAGTGCCAGCAGATCCTTTCCTGCAGGAAGCTGGCTCTGTCCACTGAAAATAGCTGTCAAAAGGTTTCTCTAATTGCTCTCACCATTTCCTTGCTTCTTCCTCTTAACATGCTCTCGTGCCCTACAGCAGTTTGCCAAATGAATTATGGTTTCAAAACTCATTTAAATAATCTTATGCTTATTCTAGCCTTGGCATTGGTGACAAAACCAAATACTTTCATCCAAACTATGACCTAAAAACTGGTCAGTCACAGACAGCTGTTAAAAGACCTATCCAAAATTCAGGTGAGGTCTACATCAGAGTCATCCTAGGCAGTAATATTGCTGTGTTCTACCTGAGAGCATAGAATGATCCCAAACCTTCTTGTTACGAGAACATACAACCTGAGAAAGTTTAATTTAACTTAATACAGCAAAGTTCACAAATAGGAATGAATTATCTTAGCTGAAGCAACACCTTAGTAAGCAGTTTCTACAACATGCTACTGCAATGAACATTTCATCAGTATCACCACCCTGGGAGAGCTCATTTATGATTTTGACCAAAGATTTGGGGGCATCAGCATATACATAATAACCTGTCAATATGAATAAATTTTTTTATGCGAACAAAAAAACAACCCAAAAGCCACTTAACAAAATGCACACACAGATCTATACAGACACACACGGCTTCATAGAAATGTATTTGTTCAGTGTAGGTACATGTGATGAAGTGTAACAGAGGTGCTGCTATGGTGAACTGTGAGTGTACATTGTCATATATTCTACGTGTCTGGAGGTAGCACCGTGCTCCAGACTGCAATACCAAGTGATAAAAGTGACTTTCTTTACAGCTCTTCATTGACTCAACTTGCTTAGTGTAGCATTTCAGACTGTTACCTTCAAACGTGCAGGGACAAGGGGAGGTGTGAAAGAACAAGAGCTCGCAGGCAGATGTGTTTCTTATTCTCCATTCCTGAAACGCAACTCCTACTTGAAATATGTTCTCTAAATATTAGGTGAGAGATTTTATAATAATGTAGTAGGGCATTATTGCTGTTACATTCGAGTGCTTCAAAAGGATCTCTAAAAATAATGTCAGTAACTGTATTTCAAAACAGTAGCTGGCTATCACGCAATTAAATTGCCTAACATCTTTCAAGCCTAACTCACTTTTGGTTATTAAAAATGAACTGTCTTAATCACATATTATATAAGATGCAGTATTTTTCTTTCAATTTTTTTTTTTTTTCCTCCTGTAGAAATGTGAGCTCCTAGCTCTGTTTTAAAGTTTTCTATTAATTTAAATTTATTTTTGTTTATAACCCAATGGCAAAGATACTTTGTATTTTTAGTATTTTAAGTTTTCACCTGTATCTTACAGAAACATTAAAAATAATGCAAGTATTTCTTCATAGTGATTTTTTTTAAAAAAATCTTATTCTTAGAGATGTAAATAAAGGTTAATTTCAGTGTAGCTGCTACTACTACAGGTTTTACAAAAAGTAATAGATAAAAATTTGAATGAAAAAAAGAAATGCATAATTTTTATGTCAACATTTCTGACAATTTTAGATCTGTCTTTACATCCCATGCACTAAAACCTCTGCTAATTATTTACCTTTTCCAATATGGCCTTCTAAAATATCCTATTTTTCTTGCTTAGAAACATCCCCAGACTCCCTGGTCATCATTTTACAGTAAATGCATTGGCATGGTTTTGCTTTGGAAACTGTCTTACACTTTGTCTGGAAGACAGACAGGAGGAATATTTGGTTTTGTCCCTATTGAAGAAAACAGAGCAAGGCTTTGTTTGAACAACAAGAATATCCTGTGCTTTGCAGCAGTGATAAGGCACTTGGTAGTGCCTTCTCTGTGTCAGGAAAACGCTTCTTGCCATCCCTGTGTTCATATATACAAAAGCTTTATTTCACTTGGAAAATTTCATGTTTTCAAAGACTCTGCAGTTGGGTGCCCGCCTGGATCCAAGGAGAGCCTTTCCTTTCTTCCCTGGCACCAGAGCTCCAGGCTGCTGTAAACCATATGTTTATGACAGACAATACACCAATACCACACTGGTACCACATTTTTTCAATGCACATGACAACAAATACTAGCAAAATGATTAGGATGCGGTAGTAGCCCCCTACCCTGCACTGCACGGACTTGACTAAGGGCCTGCTCACATGGGTTGGTGGCAAAGTTACCAGCAAGGTGTCTCCGCAGCAATAACTGGATAGAGAGGAAAGACCACAAGTGGCCAAGCTCTTGCCTCCATGTGCTCCAAGAGCAGCACTGCTCCTTTTCCCAGCAATCAACTGCACCAGCTGGGGCACCTATAAGTGTGTGGAAATCACAGACAGAACCTTGGACAGGGTGATGCTGGGGTAGAAACATGCCCATCTGCTGGTGTGCTGACATCAGCGCCTCCCATTCTGACCCTAACTTGTGGCCTGTGTTCAAGCCCTGCTCCCCCTCTCCCTACAGAAGGGATCTGTAGGACCAGGGCATTATGGAGAGGAGAGTAGAAGTGAGAGAGAGGTCTCTACTTGCAATCCACCTTTGCCGCAGAGATTCATGAGACGATGATGATGAAAAACCTCTCCTGACGTCAGTGCTGTAGAAGACATGGCTGCACACTGTGCACTCTCCAAATCCTGCCAGGCAGAGCTGAAGGATCCTGCTGTGCAAATTTCAACATGGAGATGAGAACCTGCCTGCAGCAGAAGCCACTAAAATAGGCTATCTCGCAGAGACAGGACACTGAAATGAGCCTGAACAAGGGCTGAGACTTGTCTCCAACTGACTAGTCAGAGAGCATTCCTACTAGTCTAGCATCTGCCTAGCATTGAGGGCTAGGAGATCAAGAAAGGACTGAGGGGGGATGAGGAGGTGGGGAGTGGAAAGCTCTCAGTCAGGGAGGTGGAGGCAGGGAACAACACAAAGGTGCAAGGAGCCAGAGGACAGAAAGATGGACCTAACAGAGAGAGTAGAGAGAGAAAGAGACAGACTTAAAGGTCCCAATAACTATAAGGAGTCTGAAAACTATTGAGAAAAGAAGGGGGGAAAATAGGAAACAAACAACCCCCCACATAGGCAGACAAGGAAAAAGCCTGGAAGTCAGAGTAGGAAGAAATGTTAGAAAACGAACAAGGAAAATGAGCATTAGGACTGGACAGATGAGCAGATGGTGTGTACTGAACACTGCAGAACCACTGTGGTGGGGAGGTGGGAGAAGAGCCCCACGCCCCCAGGGGAACGAGGGGACCAGGACATGCTCCGGCTGCCTGGGCACTGCTTCATTCCCTAAGAGACCGCGCAAATTCAGGTTGCACACATCACCTTGTTTCTGGCAATGAGCAACCTTCTACGTGCCTGATTTTGCAACCTGCCTGAGTTTAAGATACCTGCAAGATCATTTTAAGACTGTTTTACCTTCTTCCCCCCCCCCCCCCCTTTTTTTTTTTTGGTAAAACAGATAATTACTAACTGTGAATGCTTTAGCTGATGAGCAGGAACCAAACAACACTGTTGTTTGTGGCTGCGACCAAACAACACACAGCTATCAATTTCTTTGAAGGTTATCCTTATTACTTCTCATCACAATAATACTAAATAAGCTATGTATACGTACTGATGGAAAACAGACTATATTTGTTATAAGTTTGAATTTTTATAAGACATTTCCTGAGCTGCTTTGTTAGCCAGTGAGTTGATCTTAATTTCACATTGCCACCAAAGCAGTGACAGATTAACTTGGAAACTGTGCCCAGTGCTTGAAGTGCTGCTGGATCATTTGTCCTTACTGAATGGAAGCAGATTTCTGCATTATATCATGCACTGCTACTGGTGCCACGGTTTTAAATATTGTTCTTTTCATCACTCTTCGTCAATTATCCTACATTCAGAGGATTTTTTAACTAAGTAAATATTCCTGCATGGTAAATGTCAGAATTAGGAGAAAAGTCCTGAAAAGCCAGCTTATAAATGGAATTCTGATTTCAGCAAATTCATTCTTCTCAGATAGCTACATTTCTAGAATAAATTATCATATCTAATATCATTACCTGAATATAGCCAACCTGTTTTGTAAAGGGTCTTGGCACTGAATGATGATAGGCATCAGAGGTTTAATGTTTAATTACTGAACAGAGTTTTCTGGAGAGTTAGGTGCTAATATCATTCACTTGCTGCTGGTGGCTATATGGCAGAATATTGCAATCGTTACGAACTGTCAAGGAGAAGTGATTCATAAACTTTGCTGTGTGCTACTCAAATGCACAGCTGGTGGGAATAAAAAATGGACAGCTATTCATGGCAGTAAATCCCAAAGAGAAAATGTCTGACTTTAAATAGATAGGAAAAATAAATAAGAAGTCCTAATGAGAAGAGGAACAGGCATTTCTATACTTTGTGAAGTCCAAATCACAAATTAGTTACTGATATTTCCCTTAGATGTGTGTATTTGAGAAGCTAAGAGCAATCTCTGAATCACAGGTGTTACTTCAGCTAAAACCAATTTTCAGGTTAATTAATGAAGGTACTCTCCCTGCTCAACAAGGAGAGGAAGAAGCTGGCCTTGCCTTCTTAATTTCATACTCCCTCAACGAAAGCCAGCTGGTAAAGGGACAAAAGAAGGGGGGTGGGGTGGTGAGGATAGAAGAGGGCTCAAATGTATAATTTTCAGTATGCCTTAAACAGAAGCAACACAGTCCATGGAGAAACTGCAGACAAGCACATCCCCACCCACTCCCAAGGGCTGATAACTTCAGCGACCCACTGACAAAGGTTGTGTGGGGAACAGCAGGTGTGGGCGACTGCTTCCAAGATCCCTTGGGGCTTTTTTCCCCAGTCTGCTCTTTTGTTCCAAGCCACTGAGCAAGCTAAACATAGTGAGTTCAAAACCCACACAAACACTCACAAACAAGAACAAAATATACATCTGAGCTTCCCCCCCCCCAGTTTGTCCAAAATTGTTATGAATTCAGAGTATAAGGCAACAGCCACACTGCTGCCAGGATTTCTGAAGGCCCTGCAACTATCAGGGCTGATGTTCCCCAATCTTTTTGCAAATCCAAGTTCTTAGCACTGCAATTAATAATGTTCACTTCTGAAAACAATTTTAACAGGCAGGAGTGCACAAGTTGCATTGCTAGATATGCTGAACAGTACGAAGAACAAAAGCTTGTTGTGGTTGCAACGAGAGGTCCAATTTCTATGCTACGTAGTCTATTTTTAAAAATCTACACTTTTGAATATTTACATGCCTATTTGTATGCATGAGTAGTTGCATAATGTTTGAAAGAGAAGGAAAAAAAAAAGAAAAAAAAGAAAAAAAAGAAGAAACCCTCCTTTCATATGGGAGCCTAAATGGAGATTAATTCCAGAAAATCTAAAGCTTGATTTTGGATATTGAATACATATTTAAATTTGCCTGTCAGAGCTCTGTTCTCCACACTCATCTGTTTCAATCTAGTTAATGAAATAACTTTTTATATAATAAATATCAGGGAAATTAAACTATGGAGTTAACAGTACTCATTAAATAATGAATCAATGCAAGTCTTGCAAAGCACAGAGCTTAAAGCTGTTTGCAAAAGAAAAAGAACAGATGCATCAGACAACCTCTAAAAATGAAGCAGAACCTCAACCTTGTTCAGGAAAGGTGCTCACTCCTTTCCTGCACCTGCTGGCAGAGGGCCCTTACTCGGACACTGCTGCAGTAAGGAGGAACTGAATGATTCGCTCAAGTTCAACACAACTAGAGGAAAGAAGACGAAGTGGGAAAAACCCAAACCAGTTACAATACTTCACCAGAGAAAGGGCTAGCAACAGGCATGACACTTTTTAGTGTTAGGTCAGAGGTTGGACTAGATGATCTTGGAGGTCTCTTCCAACCTAGATGATTCTGTGATTCTGTGAAATGTGGTCCAGAGTGCTCAGCAAAAAGGAGTCAGTTTAGGCTTGCACATGAAAAGAACCCTGAGCACCGCAGGGCGTCATGCTCCAAAGGAGACGCTGACAGCAGACCCGAAGCCCAGGGAATTACAAGCTAATAGTGGCTCTTGCAAATCAAGAGTCAGCCTGGTGGTAAGCAGTGACGGAGAATTACTCCAATGCACAGGTCATCAGTGGGGTTCCCTGGCCAGCTATGCCAATTAAATCCCAACTGCTCCCAGACCACACACTCTCTTGGACACCCTCCTGCCTAACGCTTGTGTACCCATGGGGGAGTCTGGTGCCAGGACCTACCAGCTTGTGAAATGCACACTGCTTTTTCCCTAGGGTTGCATGATTTTCATATCCACTCTGTGGGGCAGCACTTTCTCAGGAGCACTGGAGACGATGCGGGGTGGGGATGGCGCAGCCCGAGGCTCCCACAGCGCTGCTTCAAATAACGCTGCTGCTGCCCTGCTGCTGGCCGAGCAAACAGAGCAAGTCCTTGAGCTGCGTGGAGGGGCATGGAAAAAGGCAGTGCCAGACATTATGCGTTACTGGTTACATGCACCGCTCTTCCTCTATTAAATGTTATTTGCAAAAGATCTAAGCCTTTAAGTAAATCATTAACAAGAAGAAAGTTTTCTGGGGCTCTCCTGAAAACATTCAAAGTCATCTTAATCTGATCTTAGTCTTGGGAAAGGGAAAAAAAGAAAAAAAAAAATATATATAGTCAAATAAATATTATGGTAAATGCATTTAGAGTGGATAGATTTCTTTAAACAAAATAGTGACCAGACTATAATCTGTCCTGTCTATGTAAGTGCTGGACATAAGCGAGGAAACAGTATGATTCCTGATATTATCTAACCTTACTTTTCTGCAGGTATGCCTGCAGTTCAGAGCGTTACATCACACAGTCCCACAGGCTTTTCTGAGCCTGATCTGTACTTCAATACCTCTGCAGTTCTGCTTCCTAACTGGCAGTGACCTAGCAAGAGTATCCTACATATCCTACAGCACGTATATAGCAAAGGCTGTGAAGAAACACCTGCAGATGTTTTGAATTTTTATAGAACTTCAAAACACGAGTGAAAACCCAGTGAAAGTACCCAGAAAGAAATACATAAAGCAATATATATATATAATATATATATATATGCTTATATATAAACATACAAAGGGATTTCATGTCCACAATTTAACAGAACTCAAAAGGAAAAAAAAAAAAAAAAAAAAGAACGAACAGGTTCCTATCTCTCTACTTACTTTCAAATAGCTGACTTCAAAAAAGCACCATGTAAACATCCTTTGGATTTCCATATCTTGACCTTTTTTCCTTAGTTTTAAACTTTCCATTGTGCAGAAGCAAGCTCGTGTTCTGCTTTAATTACAGTACAATTACTTTTGAGGGAGAATAAGGAGATCCTTTGTTGGTAGTTTGCAGAAGATATGCTAAAATTGTCTAGCCAGCAATGTTAGAGCATTTGTCATTGATAGACTGACACTGGATGAATTAAAAATTAACAGAGTTAAACTGAAAACAAAACGTGCCTTTCCAAAAATTACGCTTGCAAAAATTACCACCACATGCCTTTTTTCCCCCTAAAGACGGTTCTAGGAAAATGTAAGTTGTACCAGCTGATCTAAGGTATGACCACATTTCCTTTCAAACAGGAATTTGTTAGAAATCTGCAATAACAGCCAACAGAGTAGAAAAAATATAGCCTTAGTAGCTAATAGTACTTTAAGACTCAGCAATACAAGTGCTTCTTAAAACTGCATCCACTTAAACTGTTGTTCTTCTGGATATTTCTGCTTGAATTCAGCTTATTCCCAAACACATTTCAATAATTTTCCAACAGCAAACCAAACAGGCATTGCTTTTGAGCTGCAAAACATTACCAAAAGACCCCATACAGAAGTATCTTAGATATTTCTTACCAAAATTTGGACCTTATAGAAATCAGCACTGCTTCTTACAGGTTGGATCCCATCCCCTGCTCTATGGGCCCAGATTATTTCCAGTACAGATGTGGTATGATGCATCATTTATATAATTTACAAAACTGATTATAACAACAAATTGGGTGAACTTTCATGCTCTGTGTGAAAGCATGTAGCAGTTCTGTAAATTAAACAGAAAACTGACATACTACATAGCTTTTCAGAACATGGTTGTGATTTGTAATGAATGTTGCTATAAGTGCTTCGTAACAGCATTTCTGTGCATCTTTTTGCAGAAATTTCTTGAAACGGGGTGTTAAATTTGAACAGTACATTATGATTGGCTGTTTTAAAAAAAAAAAAAATCACCTAAAACTTACCCACTGCTGTCTCCCAGGAAATTGTGACAGATTCTGCAAGAAGCCTGGGACCTGCATGCATTAGAAATTCTCTCCTGCATGGTTAGCAGGTGTGGGCTATGTCAAATAAATTTATTGCAGTCTGTGCTAATAACCAAAATTATAGAAAACCTAGATGAAAGTGCTCTGCATCCAGCTAATTTGAAGCTACCTTACGAGACAATAACAAGCTTCTAACAGTTTTCCGCTTTTTTTTAAATACACTAATTATGCTTAATGTTCCCTGTCGCATTAGCTTTCATGGTAATTATATTTCAAAACTTTTGCAATTAGGGTACAGTTAATATTGTGGAATATTGCAATTATTTTTCATTGTGACACCTCTATTGAAAACTGGTGGCATAATGATCACATTGTTCAACTAAATCAGAACTGTAGAAATATGGCAAATGAACCAATTATACATTATTATTTCTAATTACAGATAATGCCCTTTTCCTTTTGTCCAGAAGAATTTCTCGGATACCCAAGGCTCTTCCTACCTTTAAAAAGATCTACATGATTTCTCCACCTTCATTTTAAAAAAATATACTAATTTATAGGTATAGTATAAATATATAATGTGCAGCACACATATGCATAAAATTCAGGCGCATGGGCATGCGTGTATGTGTACATCAATACATGGAGAAGTAACTTAAAGCTGATACGCAGGTTCAGTCAATTCTGGCTATAAATGTAAATACCACTGAGTTGTACCCAGCATGTGTGAGGCTTTTACCTACAGATTAATCCTCAGAGCGAACCTCAAATGCATTACAAGTGCACTCTGCAGCTTTTCTAATTCAGCCCCGTCTTGCCCTAAACTGCATTTCCTTATTTCTGCTAAACCTCCCTCATGAATAAACTCGAGGTCTTTGACCCTCTTCCCTGACACCTCTAGCTCTCCTATTCATGGTGAAATCTGAACATCAAGCCCCCCAGATTTACACCCCTGATTTTCTGCTTATTGTTGCTGAATTCAACAAAGCACAATGGCGACAGCAGATTTTCTCAAGAACTAGTACATATCATTGTTAAACTTTGGGTTTTGCTCCTGGGTTTGGCAGAGTTGATTTGTAATTGAGTCATCCTATAGACTGGTATTGCACAGAAGTACACCATGAGACACTCTGCAGAGTAGTCAGAAAGGAGCTGCTAAAACCAAGCAGCCAGCCAGGAGGCATTTTCAACACTTTAGCAGTTCTGAGAGTAATCATCATTTACCAACATTTACATTCTTTGTATTGAATTTTAATCAAAGCTCGCTTAATTAAGTTTTCATTTAAATTACAATAAATCAGTGATAAATAAATCAACAATCAAATCACTGACTTCAAACAGAGAAGACTTTTACCAAAAACACTGGCTTGCCAAACCCCACCATCTGCACGTTTCCCAGCTACCAGCCTAATGAATTTCAAGGTTACATTACTGAGCCGGAAGCCGTCATTTTTAGCCAGCAGAACACAATACAAATAAAACATGTATTAGTTGTCACCATTTCCAGCATGAAAAAAATCTGGAAACAGGTTTACGTGACCCCTTGCTCCCCTCAACAATGAACAATATTAGATTAAAGCAGAACAACCCCAAAGATTATTTTAGGCAGAAATCTGAAAATTGTAAATCTCAGCTTATTCAGTACTGTGAAATACATTAAAAAAAAAAAAAAAAAAAAAAAAAAAAAGTAAGACTTATTTTCGGTAACCTGAACAATGAGCACATTTCCAGAATGAACTATAACTGTCTCCTCTGACCCTCTGAAACTGTAAAAACTTATTTAGTGATTAAATGAGAAATCTGACACAGAATATAATTTTTAAGAGCACCTCAAATCCTGCCACTACTCACATCTCAGTTATCACCCACCTTTCCATCAGTTCTTGGCTTGTATTAATTGATGTTTTTTTAAAGCTTGTGTAACTTGATTTTTTTGGACATAGTACTTTTCATGCAAAATTTGTTTCCATTAACCCAGAGGTACAGTCTCCACAATCCACCAGGTGTTGACAAAACACAGAACAAGCAAACTGAGAGCAAAGCATGCTTCTCCCGCTGCAGGTAACACCACTGAAGTACAAACATACAGGAAGGAAAAGGTGACCCACGTGGTTTGTGCATTTTCAATATGAAAATCACCTATATATTATACAGGTCTGCATGCTGAATATGGCTAATAACCAAATGCATCAAGCAGTGTAAGCATGTATTAAATAATATATTTAAATATTATATTGAAATATTAATAGCAAAATATTATAATAGACCTGAAATACCCTAATATTACAATAGACCTGAAATACCCTAACAACGGGGTTATAAATAAGATGTTTAGTGGTCTAAAACCAGAGATCTAATTATTTTCCTCATGAAAACAATAGTAAGTGTTCAAAAGTCAATCACATTTTTCCTAAACTAAAGACTACATCTAAAGTCAGTGCTAAAAAGTCCACTGTATTTGTGATTTAACTCATCTTTAAAGACTCCTGATATTTTCAGCTTGAAATTCAACCGTAAGAGCATTCTAAAACAATAACCATTCTGCAGGACACTCTTGTTGTTTGTTTGTTTTCTATGGAATAATTCTGTGCAATCCTTTCAAAATTTTCTCATCTCATTACTGATAAAAGTTTTAAGGTGATGATCACCATAAAAAGGGCTGTAACATTTTGAAGACTTATGAAATAAAACCAATATTTATGTGTAATGATTTAACAGCTAGTCCATCCCCTGCATGTGTATCATGTCTATTGGATCAATTTTCTGGAGCAGCGAAGCATGTAAGCATAGGTGTTAATTACACTATTCCTCCCAGCGACCGTTTTTTCCATTGGACACTAAAGCAAATTTTACTGGCAACTGTCAGCACATTGCATTAAGGAATGGAAGGTTCCTGGGGGAATATACGCATAGGGGATATAAAATGTACGCTGTGTCGCGTACGCTGGTAATGTAATATTTGAACATACTGATGACAGTCGAAAATGCATGAGTAAATTTCAGTCATGTATTCCATTACTTTTTTAGAAGAAACTTGAATATTCCAAGTTCAATTAGAAATCCACTGCTGTTTGAATTTGCTTCATTGCACAATCATTTTTTTTTTTAATCTGATGTGTTTTGTTTGTACATTGATAGGCAATTTTATTTCCTGCAACCTTTAACATGCAGTTTTAATTCTATGCAAATTCCTGATTAATTGATTAGCCCAACATTGCCTGTGGGAGGTTGAACAATTCTCTATGATGACAAAAGCAGAGCTGTATGTTGCTCTGAGCCTGTGATACTTAAGTACTCCCAAAGTGAGTATCACTTGCTTTTTTGGTACTCTTCCAATACTCAAAAAAGCAACTTAACTTTATTATCAAAAATAGCAACAGCATCATATTTCTTTCACTTGTCTCATCAAGATTCAACTGATTTTTTTCCCTGGTGATTTAGTTTTCATCAGTATAGAATCTCAAAAATCTCATGTAAAGGATTCAACAGAGAGAAATGGAAGTGAAGGACCTGAAGTCTGACTGTAAATCCAAAAACTTCTTCCAATTTCCACCTCTATGTCTTGTCAGAAGTTCTTAGAGAGCTTCTGTGCCCTCCCCAGTTCTATTGACTACTTCTCCTTCCAGCAGATTTGTTTCAGAAATATTTAGATTTTCTCAGGAAAACAACATCTAAGGATTCAGAGTGCTTCCAAAAGTGCAAATATAGGGAAGTATATACAGTGTCTGCCGTGTTTCTTGAAGAAAAGGGTCAGAGAAGCCGTAAGGGCGCTGATGTGGCAGGAGTGTGCTGCAGACACCCTGACCACGAGAAATCCCCAGTCTTGGAGCGACTCAGGGAAGTCTGTGTGCCAGCGATCCTGGGTCTTCTGCGGGGACTTGAGCTGCAACTGCTTGCCTAAACATATAACGTTTGCAGTGGACAGCCAGAAGATTATTATTACGATGTTGTTACTTTAACCTTTATTATTATTATTATTATTAAATGCTTTTAACATTTTCAGCTAAAGAAACACGGCATAAACATTTCTGCAAAAATTAAGACCGCATAATAACTATCTGTATTTTGATATGGATCATTCAAAGTAGAATTGGTTTTAATATCCAATTTAATATTCAATTTTAATACTCCAAATTGCTTAGCAATGAAAATTCAGCTACAGAGCAGATTCTTTTGTTGGTTTATGTATTGTAATCATAAAACAGTGATTGTCACAGGAAGAACTGCTAAAAGCAGCACTAGGAATGGAGTTAACGGCTCAAATGAAGTTTAAGAACAAAATAGAAGTGGGAAACTTTCATTACCTGATTTTTGATGAATAGGGTAACAAACAAGATTGCACAGCATAAGAACCATTAGAGAGTGTTTAAGCATGGTCTACTAACGCAGACTACTAACAATTAAAAAAACAAAACCAAAACAAAACATCTGGGACTACAGTAAGAAAATATGTTCTCTGTAATTTCATGAAACCTGCTAGAGCAGGCAGCTCTGTGCTACAGGTTGTACCACGTTTGAGGAATTTGCTGTATGACTGCTCAACATATTCTCCATTGCTATGAATTTTACTCATGGGAATATTTAGCAATGTTGACATATTGTTATTAAATTAACATCCTCTCGTATCTTCAGCCAATTTCAGAGTGTAAACTGAAGGTGGAGAAAGCATCAAAACTTATAAAATACATATGTGCTTTATACAGAGCTTGGCAATTCCTACAGGAACGTAGCAGCCCTGCAAGGTGAGACTCCTGCTCTTGTGGCTCAGCTGCAGTCCGGTTTGTGACATTTGCTCTGTGTTTGCCTGGCAGTGAGAAGAAAAACTTCATCTGAAAAAGGGAACACAAGCCTCACGGTTGTTCGGGCTGGGGATGGGGGGGGAAGATGCTGAGAGGTTTTGTCTTAGGAAACATGGTGTGGGTTGGGTGTGTAAAACTATGGAAAGAAAAACTTATACATTTTTTTTTTTTTTCTCCTCGTGTTCTTTGATAACACTATGCTAGAAGTGGGGTCTGAAATGTTATAACTTCACCATGATATTCACAGACTTTTTAGAACCTTTCTCATAAAGCAACCTGAGAAAATATCCTGGAAACTCAAAATACTTAAACCACAGATTTTTTGTGCAGACTGAAAACCAATGGTGGTATTTCTGTAGGTCTTACTAATAGAAGTCAACATGCTAGAGCATTAATTCCTGAAAAAAAAAAAAAAAAAAAAGACAGCTGTGATGTATTTGCTCATTAATTAACTAAACCTAACAGACTGGTTATTAAAAAACAGTTCAAGATAAAGATTCTCAAAAAAGATGACATGATATTCAATGTATGTATTTAAACATCTAGCTAAAAAAGCAAGCAAACAACAACAAAATCAGCCACCCCACACCTGAAAGAAGACACATCAAACCAAGTGAATTTTGGTTTGCAGACACGTTGGGAATTTGAACTGAATCTCCCTATCATATGCAGAAAGTAGTGCTCTATAGACAAACCTATACTACCCTAAGAAGAAAGCATTGAATGCAAAGGCTGTTGATCCAGCAAGTCTGACCAGTACTAACTGGCTCAAAGAAATTTCAATGTTAAATCTCAGGAAGTTGCAATCACCTTAACTGAACTTGACTGAACAGTTGAAGTTCATGTTCCCCAGAGGAGCTGTCTGTGATGTCGGGATTCTGGGTCTCAATGAGCAATCCCTGCACCTCCCCAAAGCAAAACTGCCATCGTAAAGAGCTGTGAAACAGTAGCAGTTGCTTTGTGACAGCGGGATATTAATGGAAATTATTCAAAAAAAAAAAAAAAAAAAAAAAAAAAGGCAAGAAAATGACACAAGATTCTCTAATGCATTTGCTTTTCTGGCATGGTCTCCGAGGAATTAAAGGATGAAGAACGTGGAATCTTTCCAGTTGTCAACAATGAAAAAGAGAGAGAGAAAAAAAAGGTATTTAGAAGAATTGTTATGTGGCTGGAAATAAAAGTGAGGAAATAAGTTCTGCGGGCATCTCTGTATTTCTGGACGACTCTTTCTAGTGATTTGTACTATACAACTTTTCTTTATAAATGATTTGGAGGAAAGGGCTGTGCTACCTGTGTGGATGGATTAGGCTTTACTTGCTGACAGTACGCTTTTTAAATTTGGTTTCTAGCCAGTCTCTGCAGTCTTTTCTTCAGATTAGTTTTATAAGTACAATCCCTCACCAGCCTTTCTGCCATATGAGAGCAACCAATTCTCTGCTCAGACACACTGGTCTCCAAAATCTCATCATGCCTTCGAGTCACTGCCTCAAATCAGAAACTCAGTCCTGGAAATTCTTCCTCTTCTTTAAGGCAGTCTGGTTTGCCTTGCACCCCCTCTCCAGCTGCACAGAGGTATAGCACACACAGGTATAACTGACTGGCCTTGCCATGTCTACCTGCTAACTGGATTTTAGCATAGACATTCTTTACCTGGTTTCTCCCTAGAGCAATGAGATAAATATTCACGAGTATGCAATTAATTTTTGCTACAATTTTAGCTGAAAGAGATCGGGGAGGAGGGGAGAAGGGATTTGGAAAATGCAAAAACATCTAATTAAAACAACAGTTATTTCATTTTCAAAATGTTGAACCATTTAATGTGGAAGATCTTTAAGCAAGTATTTCATTTTAAGGATTTTTTTAAAAAAATATTTCTTATTTTCCCTTAACCCACACTGAAAGGGATTTAAACAAAAAGGTTGAAACTACAAAGGCACATCTACTTTGGAGTGAAATTATTCATCTCTCTCTTCCTAGCCAAATTTACAAGCTGACAAGTTCAGATTCTTTTTTTCTTTCATTTCACATCAGACTTATAAATTGCCTTTTTTTTTTTTTTTTTTTTTTCCCCCCTCTGCTTTACGCCCCTTTTTATACATACCCTTGCCAAGTAAAGTCAACTCATTCAAATCTAGAGAGGGGTTAACCTGAGCTCTGTTATTCTCAGAACTGTATATACTCCTCAGGAAACGTATAGAGTGATATTCCTAGAAATACAAGCGATTTATCTCAGAAAACGTGTTGCTGAAGTAGAACAACTTTTGGAGAAAGGCAAAAGAATAATCCTAAGTACAGAATAGTTTCCATCAGAGGAAAGGATCCGATCAGGACAATTCAAAACCAAACTACGGCAGATGGAAAAGATGGAGAACTGTGGTAAAGAATAATAATTATTTTTTTCATATTTCAAGAACTAAACAGCATCCACTAAAAACTATCAGGAGAAAAGGTTAAAACAAAAAAGGGAAAGCAGCTTCTCACCCAAACTATGGACCCAATTGCTAAAGGATGTTGCAGAGGCCGGAATTATTGATGTTTCAAAAGCTATCAACAATCAGTGTCAGGGCGTTCGCTACATGATGGTGCTTGGTCAGGCTGCTGACCTGGCAGCTTGTGCTGAAGGAAGCAGAGCCCTCCACGTGCCACAGAGGGCAACTGCAGGCGGTACCTGTAAGGAAGGCACCGGGCATGATGAACCTCAATTCTGGCTGCATGGAATTGAGCTCACGTAGATCACACAAATGTAAGAATATAGGAATGACCAATGCATAACTGAATTAGGCACACTTCATGTCATGGACAACTCAAGCAGGACCCTTGTGCTTTAGTTAGTTCCCATAACTAAGGGTGGAGATATGTTGAAATGCAGTGCTGCGGCTCCAAGGTTTCAGCTATGTTGAAAACACAGGTGCCAGGAGCTGATGGAGTTTGTTTCTCAGGGTCACTATGGATTTGTACATGCACTTCCACACCATCACAGTCCCAATCCTCATCCTCACCATGTAATGGAATAATTCAAAGCCATCATTTACCAGTTGGGCTCTAACCGCACAAACTCCCTTCACTTGGCTTTGTAAATTATGCTTTCAGAATCCTGAAACTCACACACTCATGAAGATTTTACACCTTTTCACATTTACTGCTCCCTATTATTGACAGATCTGTATTGAGTGAAAAATTATCTACCTGTTTGTGGGAATAAATATTAACACACAGGCTCAAAGCCTACGTCTTGCTAGACGGATTGTTTTAAGCTTTGTTGAGGAGTGCATTAACTGAGGGGTTAGCTTGGTGTCTGGTGTGCAAAACTCCCAGTGATTCCAGTAGAAAAAATATTTTTAAGCCCGAAATAATAGCCTGTACATTAAAGATTTAATTCAGTGTACAGCACTAAAGTCCAGGTTTTTGAGTTCTTCTTACATATTGAAAGCTAGCAGTTGGGACTTCTCCTTTTATTCAATTTGAACAGCAGGAACAGCTTGTATAGTTTTCTGAAAAGTGAGAGAAACAAATGAGCTACTTTTCTGCCTCCATTTCTTTGTATTTGAGTAACCTGCACTGGCTCTAAGAGTGAAGCTATATTTTACTTGATTTACACATGTGCAAGTGACACAGAAATGGATGAAATGCCCAAGGTTAAAGACACCTTAGGCAAAGTACGGCAGAACTAGGAGATGGAAACTCATCTGACAACAAGTTCAAGGTCTGTAACAGAAAAACACACGACGACAAAACACAGCTGTTCTCCACTCTTTTATCCCTGGAAATTTAATATAAATCCAAAGTACATAGTCTAGTTAACAATGAAGTAACCTCAGTTCTTCAGAGGAAGGATTAAATTACCATCACAAAAGCTACTTAGCCTGGAACCATCACTACCCTATACCAACAGCTGTCCCCTGCATTTGGAACTTTAAGACCAAGGAAGATGTTTCAAAATAACAAGGTCAGAATTCTTTTTTTCTTATGAAGTACTGAGACAATACAGAACTTTTCCACTGTACTAACAATGGAAGTTTGGGGGCATGGTATTTCACAGTAAGCAAGTCCCTCTTTGGCAGATTCGTGAGAAAGCAACAGAGCAGGGTAAGAACCCCTTGCGTGAGGGTTTTGCTTTACACAGACTGCTATACCTGCACTGGTGTTCTAGTTATTGTTCTTAAATTAACAGATCACCAAGGACAAGGAGTCCTCTCAAAACAATACAACTTCCATATTAAGTTGGATTTTTTTTCCCCTTTTGATTTACTATTTTGTTGAGATTCCAGATACGTAAGATGAGCACAATCTGTATTGCTATAACTATACAGATACCTTCATGTTTTTTCTTGTGTGGTTCTATTTATTTATCTCACAAATCGTTAGAGCTGACCTGAGTAAAAGGAGAGAAAAGCTCAACTACTGAAAAATCACACTGTTACAGCCCTATGATACCCAACACAAATGTATTAAACAGAAAGGAACTACTGTAAAGGAGGGACAAGTAAGGCAATACCTTGGTGGGGCGAGGCAGGGACCAAAGGAGAAAACAGCACCCTACATAGACAGAAAAGGTCACCGCAATAAAAGCAACCTACGGAACTAGGAGCAAATGCAGCACTGCTACAGATTGAAAGAAAAACCCGGAATCCAAGGAAATGGAACAGAGAGATGTGCAACTCCATTCATGCGTGAATGCCACAGATTGAGCTGTGGAAATATTTGGGGAGCTGGCAAAAAGGAACAGGATTCCCCCCATGACGTGATGTTGATGCCTGACAAAGCAAGCATTTAGAAGGCTGGTAATCAAATCTTACAGTCATTCAACTCTTCAGGTTTTCTGTGTAAGAATCTGGCAGAAAAATAAATGGCATACATCTGTAAAAGAAGCCAACATTCTTTGGCTGATTAACTTATGTGAGCAAAATAACCCCTCATCTCTAGTTTTAGTATGCAATAAGAAGGAATTGGTCACTTCAAGGCTTACACTGATCAAACTCCTCCTGTTCCCAAAGCTTTAGAGCTGTGTAAGCCAGCTGTACACAGATGTGATGCGGGTTAACAGCCTCAGGACAGACAAAACAAAGCTACAATGCCATGCTCAGCTCTGAACACATCACACCACACTGAAATCTCTGAATATTTAACTGGCCTCCCAAATAAACCCCATGGTTTGCATTTTGATCATGCTCCCTCTAAAAGGGAATATTGGTAAATCTGCATCAAAATAAAGCAGCTGTTTAATGGACGAACCACACACTTCACATTTATACCATAACGGTGGCTGCACAAGGTTGCTGCTGAACTTGAGTCTGGGAGAAAGACAAAATCCTGGTCTACAAAAGGATCATTAGCAAAACCCAGCAGAAAATGCAGTGATGCAAGCAAAAGACTCCTTTTTACAATATTGCTTAATCCATTTAAGGAATTGGATTAAGAAGTAACAGAACATACTGTGCTGGGGTGAGCTGTATTTTTAGTAGAGGGTTTCATCAATAAAGCTCTATCTGCAAACCCTTTCAGTGTAAATACGCCCAGAGGACAGTAGGGCTGCTGCAGGTAAACAGTAAAATGACGGAGTTCAGATTCCTTTCTTTTTATACTGAAGGGATATAAAAGACATGCTTGTGAAAACTGAGGCAAGGAGTTAGGTGTGAATCTAAAAAAAAAAAAAAAAAAAAAGAAGAGATAATAGAATAATTAATGAGCACCGAACAGTTTCTCCAGAGATGTGGCAAGTTCTCCATCTTTTGTAGTCTTTAATGTAAGATTGAACATTGCCTACAGGAAAAAAAAAATATCGTAATTTCTATTGATCATGTCATGCTTTATATGAAGACAAACGCAAGTTTCTAAAGATGTTAACACCTGGCCAATCAATGCCACATTTACAGATTTGTCTTATGCAGCACTGAAGTTTAAAAGCATATCAAAAATAGATACTGTATAACTGTAAATATGTTCAAGTAACTATATAACCAGGAATAACAATTTAGTGCTAGATAAATTTACAATTTATCATTTAAATAAAGCAGGTCTATAGCTTTGCCTTATCAAAAAGAGGAAATCTGTAAGATTGAATATTGACTCAGAAAGCATCTCCTTGCCTTTAAGATGCTTGTAACAGCATATATTTGGACTTATAGGGAGAAAGGATGAATAGATTCGGATTTTCATTATTACTAAATATAAACAAAGAAAAATCCAAACAACTCTTACTAAGAGCAAACAAAAAATTCATGGCACTTCTTGTGTACAAATATTGCAAAGAATTCTCAAAAAATCATATTGTAAATGTCAGGTTTTCAGTTTTACTGTCTGAAATGCACCTGGCTTACACGTGCTTGATTGATCACTTTGAATCAGTCATCAAATTGTGTTGGTGACCGTTAAAAATGTGAAATGATTTTGAAATGTTGCCCTTCCATGTGAACAGCTGCAGAATCCACTCCGGAAGTTGTTAGGACTCTGTCATTGCCAATGAGAAAGGAGGTGTAATTCAGAAGATTTAAACTGTATCAAAACATTATTAGAAAGCCTGAGAAATTATTTTCTATACAACATAACTTAGAGAAATAGCATTAACAAGAACTGTTATAGGTGCTTCTTCTTTTATACAAATAAAGGAAAAGGTACGTCACCTGAACTCAAACAACTGCTGGGCTTAGCATAGGGAGGGGGAGAGAGAGAGTTAAAATTATTATATCAACAAGACCTTCCAGTTTTCAAGCAAGGCACCATGTCTAGGCATTCATTTTCTTGGCACAATGGCATGAACAACAATATCCAGTGTTTAAATTTCAAATGTGTGACATTTATTGGTGACCTCAGACTAGCTGCTAGGGGACAAAATAAGGCTCAGCAATGAGAAAAGCCAAGGCCAAACCGGCCATATTAACTGAATTATTTCCTGGCCATTATGGGAGGTATCAGAAAACAGCAGAGTAACATTCTGGAGAAATGGAACCCTGGAAAGTTACTGCCCTTACTGCTTTGCTGTGCTGCTGCTATTACAACAGGCTGCCAGTTTAACACAAGCATCAACGTTAAACTCAAATGGTGCTAAGGAAAATCTCTGCAGCTCTCAGTACCATGGTGGGCTTAAGAAGAATGCAGAAACAATAGAATTAGAATCTGTTCTTGATTGTATAGCTTTTTGTAGTGCATTATTATTATTTTTTATTACCACACAACCTTCTGCTTGAGATTTGTTCATCTGTTATGAATTCATAAATTAATAAATACAACGTTTCTGCAATATCTAAAAGCTAGAATTAAGTCTTCTGGCTGAAATTCAGACATCTGCTAGCATCGTCAACATATGCTGCACAGATTAGCACCAACAATATCAGTAATAGTTGCAGCAACATGGAACTAATACTTGAGAAAAAGTACACCCTTCAGTTTCAATATGAAAACACTGATCATGCTGCTCCTCCACTTTCATTCCAGCCCAAAGCTCTAAATTTAGACTTAGTGCTCAAGAAATTCAACAAACAACTGTGAGCGGCCATTCAGGATTTAGAAAAATTAGGTATTAAAACAAATGGCAAAACAAAAAAATAAATGTAAGGACCTTATAGCTAAACACACAAACCCAGTTCAAAATAATATGCACAGAAAGAGGCTACTGTGTAAAACCTGAAAGCTAGGAGCCATTCCTCAAAGCATAAACACTGAGAAAACAACAGGTTTTAGTTTCTGTTCAGTCCTATCTACTGTAATGAAGAAATCTTTATTGGACTTTGTCACCCACTGAAGCACTAAGGAAAGAATTTTTCAAGTTAGTTTTGCTTTCTTCTACCTCTGAGACACCACATAACAGCCATGAGTGCCAACTGGGAAAAATCTGATAGCACCAGAATTCTCAATAATAATAATAGTGAAACCAGAAACAGACACACATAATTTTCTCTTAATTTGGAAACAGAAATTAAAACAATCAATCTGCAACTCTTGTTTGCACTGTTGTAAAATGTCATCTGAAAAAAAATGCTTATGGTATTTCTGTGTGAATATATTGAATAGGAAGGACTGTTCCCCAAATAATTGTATACACAGAGGTAATACAAGGCTGCCTTTTGGAAGTAGTGATTAGCATCAATATAAAATAATAACAACAGTAATTACTATTGGCTCCATGGAACCTTAAATGGTTTCAACTGTTGCTGACCTAAGCATAACTTAGCAAAGTCTAAAATGAAATATTCTGAAAGATTCTGGAAGAAGTTTCAGAAAGAGATGCTGAACTTTTCACAAATGCATACAGTTGTTATGAAAGCAAAGTGATGGTGGTTAAGGCCAAAACTTTTCTTCCTAGTTTCTGTTCCTCCCATATGACCTCGGAAGCCATGCAGAGAATGAAAGAAAACAAACACACAGGTAAACAAAGTAAAACAAAAGAACAGATCACAGAATCACAGAAAGTCTAGGTTGGAAGAGACCTCCAAGATCGCCAAGTCCAACCTCTGACCTAAGACTAACAAATCATCCCCTAAACCATATCCCTAAGCTCTACATCTAAACGTCCTTTAAAGACCTCCAGGGATGGTGACTCAACCACTTCCCTGGGCAGCCTATTCCAGTGACTAACAACCCTTTCTGTAAAGAAGTTTTTCCTAATATCCAACCTAAACCTCCCCTGGCACAACTTTAGCCTGTTCCCCCTCGTCCTGTCACCAGGCACGTGGGAGAACAGACCAACCGCCACCTCGCTACAGCCTCCTTTCAGGTACCTGTAGAGTGCGATAAGGTCACCCCTGAGCCTCCTCTTCTCCAGGCTGAACAATCCCAGCTCCCTCAGCCGCTCCACATAAGACTTGTTCTCCAGACCCTTCACCAGCCTCGTTGCCCTTCTCTGGACTCGCTCAGGCACCTCCATGTCCTTCTGGTAGTGAGGGGCCCAAAACTGAACACAGTACTCGAGGTGCGGCCTCACCAGAGCCGAGTACAGGGGGACAATCACTCCCCTAGCCCTGCTGGCCACGCTGTTTCTTATGCAAGCCAGGATGCTGTTGGCCTTCTTGGCCGCCTGAGCACACTGCTGGCTCATAGTCAGCCGACTGTCAACCAATACTCCCAGGTCCTTCTCTGCCAGGCAGCTTTCTATCCACACATCTCCCAGCCTGTAGCTCTGTTTGGGGTTGTTGTGCCCCAGGTGCAGAACCCGGCACTTGGCCTTGTTGAACTTCATACCGTTGGCCTCGGCCCATCGGTCCAGCCTATCCAGATCCTCCTGCAGAGCCTTCCTACCCTCGAGCACGTCGACACACGCACCTAACTTGGTGTCATCTGCAAACTTACTGAGGGTGCACTCAATCCCCTCATCCAGATCATCGATGAAGATGTTAAAGAGAACTGGCCCCAGTACCGAGCCCTGGGAGACTCCACTAGTGACCGGCCTCCAACTGGATTTGACTCCATTCACTAAGACTCTCTGGGCCCGGCCATCCAGCCAGTTCTTAACCCAGAGGACGTGCGCCAGTCCAAGCCATGGGCAGCCAGTTTCCTGAGGAGAATGCTGTGGGGAACGGTGTCAAATGCCTTACTGAAGTCAAGGTAGACCACATCCACAGCCTTTCCCTCATCCACCCAGCGCATCACTTTGTCATAGAAGGAGATCAGGTTCGTCAAGCAGGACCTACCCTTCATAAACCCATGCTGACTAGGCCTGATTGCCTGCTTGCCCTGCAACTGCCGCATGATGACGCCCAGGATAATCTGCTCCATGAGCTTCCCTGGCACTGATGTTAAACTAACAGACCTGTAGTTCCTCGGGTCTACCCTCCGGCCCTGCTTGTAGATGGGCACCATGTTTGTTATCTGCCAGTCAAGTGGGACCTCCCCCGATAGCCAGGACTGCTGATAAATGATGGAAAGCGGCTTGGCCAGCTCTTCCGCCAGTTCTCGCAGTACCCTTGGGTGGATCCCATCTGGCCCCATCGACTTGCGTACATCCAAGTGCTGTAGCAGGTTGCCAACCATCTCCTCGTGGATTGTGGGGGCCACATTCTGCTCCCCATCCCTTTCCACCAGCTCAGGGTACTGGGTGTCTAGAGAGCAACTGGTTTTGCTGTTAAAGACTGAGGCAAAGAAGGTGGGCGTTAAGCACCTCGGCTTTATCCTCATCTCTGGTAACTAAGTTTCCCCCTGCATCCAGTAAAGGGTGGAGATTCTCCTTAGTCCTCCTTTTGGTATTGATGTATTTATAAAAACATTTTTTGTTGTCTTTAACAGCAGTAGCCAGATTGAGCTCCAGATGAACTTTGGCCTTTCTAATTTTGTCCCTGCACCACCTCGCAACATCCTTGTAGTCCCCTTGAGTGGCCCGCCCTCTTTTCCAAAGATTATAAACCCTCTTTTTTCTCCTAAGCTCGAGCCACAACTCTCTGTTCAGCCAGGCTGGTCTTCTCCCACGCCGGCTCGTCTTTGGGCATGTGGGAACAGACCGCTCCTGAGCCATTAGGATTTCTTTCTTGAAGAGCGCCCAGCCTTCCTGGGCTCCGTTGTCCTTCATAACCACCTCCCAAGGGACTCTGCCAACCAGTGTCTTGAACAAAGTCAGCCCTCCGGAAGTCCAAGACAGAGGTTTTACTGGTCCCCTTCCTGACTTCGCCAAGTATCGAGAACTCTACCATTTCGTGGTCACTCTGCCCAAGACAGCCCCTGACTACCACATCTCCCACCAGTCCTCTGTTAGTGAACAGAAGGTCTAGCGGGGCATCTCCTCTGGTAGGCTCGCCAACCAGCTGGGTCAGGAAGTTATCTTCCACACTCTCCAGAAACCTCCTGGACTGCTTTCTCTGGGCTGTGTTGTGCTTCCAGGATATATCTGGGAAGTTAAACTCCCCCACAAGAATAAGCACTGATGATTTTGCAACCTCTGTCAGCTGTATGTAGAACTCCTCATCCACCCCCTCATCCTGGTTTGGTGGTCTATAACAGACCCCCATCAGGATGCTTGCCTTGTTGGCCTCTCCGCTGATCCTAATCCATAGAGACTCCACCTTGTCATTGCCAGCCTCAAGTTTGACGACATCAAAACACTCTCTAATATAGAGAGCCACTCCACCACCCCTTCCGTGCTGCCTGTCCCTACTGAAGAGCCTATAGGCAGACATGGCAGCACTCCAGTCATGAGAGTGGTCCCACCAGGTTTCCGTGATGGCAACCAAGTCATAGCCTGCGTGCTGCACAATGGCTTCCAGCTCCTCCTGCTTGTTGCCCATGCTGTGTGCATTAGTGTAGATGCACTTCAGCTGAGCCTTTGCCTTCTCCCCCAGCCTAGCCACTGCTCCCCCTGGCACACCTCCAACAGGCTTTGTTTCTTCCCCATCCCCCTTCTTACCTAGTTTAAAGCCCTCTCAATGAGCCTGCCAGCTCCTGGGCCAGGATCCGTTTTCCCCTTGGGGACAGTTGGGACCCGTCTGCGGCTATCAGGCTGGGTGCCGAGTAAAGCGCCCCGTGGTCATGTACTCAAAGCAAAGTCAGCAAGAGCAGGTTGCTGTGCCCAGTCAGGTTTTGAGTATTTCCGAGGACACAGACTTTGCAGCCTCTCTAGCAACCTGTTTGATCACGTTCATGGTGTACTATTAAAACAAACACACATCAACAATGAAAGCAAAACAAAACAAAAACAACCAAGGACAACCCAAAACACCTTCTTATATTCAAACCATAATTTCTGTATTTTCACTTGTACCCATTGCCTCTTGCCATGTCAGCAGACACCACTGAGTAGAGCCTGGCTCCCTCTTCTTCCCCATTTGGTATTACTGTACACTGGCATGATTCCCTGACCCCGTTCTTCTCCAGGCAGCCCAGTCCCTGCTCTCAGCCTCACCCGGTGCATTAGCTGCTTCAAGCCCTTGATCACCTCAGTGGCCCACCCCAATGCCAGTAAGTCCACCACTCTGGTATACTGGGGAGCCCAGCACAGACCCAGCCCTCCAGATGCATCTCACCGGGATGATTCCTTGACCTGCTGGCAGCTCAGGCTGCCGCTGACCTTCCTGCCCCAATGGCATGTTGTTGTTGGCTTATGGTCAATGTGTGTTGGCTTATGGCCTGCAGGTGCACTTCAGCCCCCAGTGCATGCTGCTGCAGGGGTTATTCCTCACCAGGTACAGGACTTGGCACCTCCCTCTGTGGAATTTCCTCCAATTCCTGTCAGAATTTTTAATGGTCTCTGTGCTGAGCCCAGTAAGTTGCGGAAGAGTTCCTCTAGCAATCCAGCAACTGGGCCTCGTGCTGGGATAGCTATGCATGCCTAGACCTCTGATGTACAGCTTAAACCCATGGTTTTCTGGCAAAAAGATGAAGATGCTGCCTACTGAGATATCCAAACCCCTTTATTTAGTCTCTAAGTAAGCCAAAGTCAAGCCTTTACGAGAAAAAAATTGATCTAAGGATTCTAGATTCTTGTTGCTACTACTTTATTTTCTATCATGTAAATTGGCACATACAAAAACCACTTTCTCCATTCAGTATGGGGTGATACTTAATCATCTGTATGATACTTAATCATACAATTATTTTTCTATAGAATTAATTTATTTCTTGAAGATAAATTCTTTGGTATGGGTTTACATTAAACACTAGAAACTGGAAATATGTTTATTTGATATGCCAGATTGTAGAGCACTTCCAAGCACTCCCAGTGCAGGATCTCTAAAAAAGACCTCCGGCTACAATGTATTAATGAAAGTTCTGGCTTCCTTCAGGGAAGAAAAAAAATAAAATAAAATTTACCTACTACAAGGAGGTGGTTTAATGGATTAAATTACACAATGATTATGAAATACTATAAAAAGGTATCATCTGTCGATTGCAGGAGAGCCTTCTAAATATTTATACTGAGTATAATGAATATTGATATTTTACATAATAAATTACAGTAAACTGAGGTCATAAACACAAGTAATTGATTACATTTTACTTCAAGTCTAACTCACAGACAACACCAAACAATTATTTAATTCAAGCCAACCTGTTCTTCCATTCCCCTCTCGTTGCTGCCAATAACTGCTTGTGAAAAATCAAAGCAAACCCTGTCTTCTAAGTGATGTCCAAATTGCTCCATGGGCAACTCTTACATTGAGCCAAACGCTTTATATTATTTTCTCTGAGCTAAAAAGACATGTTTGCACTGAAGAACTGGGCTCGATCCCCATGCCAGTTAAACTTCAGTACCTTCCTGGGAAACACATGACTCTGTCTAATGAACATTCTCAGGGTTTAGAAGCATCCTTTTCCCAAATTCAAAATATTCCCCAGACCATTCTGCATCTACTTTTTCATTGTTAGAATGGTTGAAGATGATGAATGCATCCAATTATGGCTCCATTAGACTTATAACTATTGTGCAAGCAGGTATATCCTAGGTGCTTTACTCAGTCTGGGGGAAAAAAAAAAGCACTCTCATTTGTTGGCATTCTAGAATTTAGTTTAATAACTGTAAACCTTACACAAAGTACATTTGAAAACAAACCTGCTTGCAAAAAAAAAAAAATAAAATTCTCTGTAAGACTGCAAAACAGCCTATTCTATTGTATTGCGCGTTAAGCCATCACAATGCCATTCCAGCAAGATGAGTCACCTTACATTGCTAGAAAGAAAATACATAAAACATATACAGGGAGAAGAAATAAACCTATTGTTACTGTTAGCTCTAAGAAACCATCCTAGAAAATGGTATGACAGGAACTGACCTTCTATTATAAGGAAAAAAAAATCACTAATGTTTCATGTATAAAAGGTCTCATTTCCTTCTATAATGTTTGTGTTTTTCAAAATACTATCAGCAGGTGCATCAGCTTTCAAAAACCTCTTGTCCTTCATCACATATAATTGTGCTGCATATTATATTAAGAAATACAAGTGGAGGAATGTAAGTGATGGGAGTTCAATTAAAAACAGCATAATATCTGTTGCACAGAAAATGATTCTGCAACTGAAATCAGGTTTTAATGAGAGGAAAAAAGGAATACATTTTCACATATTTTTAATTACATAGAATTTCCTCAAACATGATTTTTAATAACATATTCCATTAGGTTAACATCATATTTAAAGAAAGTGCATTTTCTGATTTCATTTTAAGTCTGATTTTGAGCAATTATTGTGTCATTGTTCTGCAGTAGAAAGGTTGAATTCATTTACTGTGTGGTTATGCTAGTTATGATTGATGTCGCTTCTCCAAATGATAAACCAATCACCCCGATGATGTAATGTCATTTTAAGAGTGCTATAATCACATTTCTTTCAAACTAGAAGCTCTGATGAGTTCTAACAAAGATTTATTGTAGATTAAAGGCCTTCATAATATCAACAATAGATTGCTCATGTGATGGAAAATTTGATTTATTTATTTATTTATTTATTTAAAAAACACAAATGAATTTTCCAAACCTATCAGGAATGGCTATTGTGAAGGGCACAGCATGGTACATATGGATGACTATCACCTCATATCCAAGAGGACCCATCTTAAACTTGTTGAGGAGAAAACCTATAATTGCAGAGGCTCAAGCAAGCATAAGTGTACAATCAAGCAAGAAACCCATATAATGTAATCAGTCTTCTGCAAGTATTTCATCTTCAGTATGCACTTTGAAGACCACTAAAAAGATATTTAAAAGAAGAACCTAGAGAGTGGTAGCAAATATTTATTAATGAACATATATTACGTGGAATCTAAGCCTTAAATCTAAATATCTTCAAAACTTTCTTTTTAATCCAAACCCAAATATCCAAACAAAATATTTGGTTTAATCTAGTCTCTTCAAAATATCTGGATATCTGTTGCTAAGTTTACAAAGGCCCTCAAACAGATTTAAAAAATAAAATCATAGAAATTAAATGAAAAAGCACAGTCTACATTTCCACATCATGTAGATGGTAAAAGTTACTCTGAAAGTCTTTAAAGGATGAGACAAAAAGGTAAGCTTTTCCAATCTGAAGTGTATGTCACTGTCTGTGGTATTTTCTTGTAAACTCTCTGAAGGAACCATCTTGAGAACTACAGAAAAAAATGACAGTTAGAAAACACTTATGAGTTGGTCTAGAAGAGCATGTGCTATAAAACAGTCTCAGTGCTGATCAGTTATGCTTTTTTGTATGCCCTGAAAATTAAAAGCAAGCCATAATATAGTATGCAAGAGATTATTAAAGAAGAAAATTGAATATTTTGGAAGAAAATGTTAAAACGCAGAAAGAACAAGTCAGACATACATAAGCAAATCAAAACATAGCTGAAGAAGCCAAAAAGGTTCCTTGTGTCAGTCCATAGTAACAAGTGTGAAACACAAAGCTTTAAATTCTTCTTTAAAACCTTTTCAAATAAACAATGACTAGCATTTAAAACTCCATTAAATTTTCAGATGTTCTTTTACTGCAAATCCCTTTGTTTGACTTGATAAGAAAAGCCCTGCTGGTTCACCCTTGGTATTTACAGGTGCTGCTGGAAACCAAGTACTTAGTGTTCAAGTATCCTTCAAGTCTCTATTTTTAGTTCATATTCTCTGACTGTGATTTTCTTCTACTTAGCAACCCTCAATGTCTTTCTCTTCCAGCCACTCTTACCATTCCCTTTTAATCCTTCTGATCTGTTTGACTGACTGCATCCTTTAATTAAAACGTGCTGTTTTTGTTCCTTATTCCTTTATTCTCTTTCCCCCCTCTCTTTTTTTTTTTTTTTTTTTTTTTTTTCAGTTGCCAACATTCACCTGTTCCTGAGCTCTGAGAAGAAGCACACATATCCCCAAGAAGTTACTCCTGACTGGTCATGGTCCATCACCAGCCTGCAAACCAGAACTGCATTCTCCATGAGCATCATTTTCCTCTGCTCTGAATTTCCTCTGCCATTTTATTGCTGTTAATTGGTCTCACAATGTCCTTTTGTGATTCTTCACAGTCTGATCTTGTTCTCAGAGCCCTGTCATCATCTACCTTTCCTTCCCACAGCTCACCATCTTCTCCAGGTATCTTCAAGGACCATGAAAAATCACTGGGAAACTCCAGCCTCTGCTTACTGCGTTTCCAGCTACTTATCATGCAGGGACCTTCCCTCTTACCCTACATTAATTTAGTTTCCTTAAAAGCACTAAGTGACAGATTTTGCTGAGAGCCTTTTGAAAATACAAACATACTTCATCAGCTAAATCACCCTTACTCACAAATCGCTAACCCCTTCAAAGAAATCATGGTTTCTAAAACAGTACTAACCTTTACGGAAGCTATGCTGATTCAAAAATAGAATGTTATCTACATAGCCACTTTTTGTTTTACAGTTTCTACAGTTTCTACTTAATTTCCCATTTTGAGGTTTGCAGCTCCTGAGATCATCCCAAATCTCTCTAAAACAAAAACAAGCAAAACACCATATATTTTCCACCCTCAAATCTCAAAACAAAGGTAACATGCTCAATCTCTGAATTATTATTTGTCCAATTTAAAATATCTGAGATAGCAAAGGGATCATAGGGCTAAAGGACAGTTCAGGTTGGAAGGCAGCTCAGGATGCCCATAATCCAAGCTCCTGCCAAACCAGGACAGCTCTGAGGTCAGACCAGGTAGCTCAGGATTTTAACTGCTATGTTCTTGAACCTCCAAGGACAGAGACTGCACAGGCTTCCCTGGGTAACCTATTCCAATCCAATGCTTAGGGACAACATTTTACCTTATATCCACTCTGAATCTTTTATTTTTTAACTTCTGCCCATTGCCTCATCTTCCCACCACACACCACCAGCCACCGTTTACAGGGCATCATTTATATTGACTATGTATGCACCCACGAAGGCAAAGAGTTCCACACCACACAGTGTACCCAATACTGTTCAGACCTGTATTGTGCATTAGAAAGAGACCTTGAGCAGGTCAGAAACTGCATTTAAGATATAACCATTTAGAAATATGAACTTAGAGTTTCTAGTTAAATAGACAGAAACTGCACAACAGATGTTTATGTTCAAAAATATAAGCCAAAAAATAAAGCTTCTTTATTTTGATTAGAATTCTAAAAAGGGATTGCATTTTCATTCCTCAGTTTATTGCCTGTCAAAATGAAAAGGTGTTTGTTTAAAAAAAATTAATAAATAAAGGGAGAGAAGGGAAAACTTAAGCACTACAGAATATATGCCTGATAGCAGAGCTGCAAATGTTTTAAATCAGGGTCCTGAAAAACAAAAATTAGTTTACTGAAAATATCAGTATCTTGGTTAAAGGTGACACTGATATTATAGGATGAGATTCTGAAACAAGAGCAGACACGCAACAGCAGAAGCAACACACATGTTCAGATACAGACCCTTGTCACCTATATCAGGAGCTGACTAGCCTACGCAAAACAAAGGACCACTGTGTGTATTCCTCTTTTACCAGATGCATCCATAAGCCATAAACCTTATTTGAAAAATAAATTCCTTTAATGAAGCATTCAGTAATAACTATACACTGCTTATAACACTCTTACAATTAAAAAAGTCTCTGTAGTAAAACGGAGAAAAAACATATATGATATATAGTGCTTACAAAAAAGTTTCATGAAACAAATTTTTTGTTTGCCTCATTTCCATATATGCTCTTAATTTTGAGGAGATGCAAGAACATGTGCAAAAAACTATAAAAACAGCACAAACATGTCACAAACAAACTCCATATGGTTGCAATTTTTCTTACCACTGCTGGAAGCCTGCTGTGGCCCTGAACATGCTCTTAGCAGATATGAGTTAGGAGAGAACTCCTCATCAGGATTGGTGTCCATGATTTGATGGGACGTGTTGCTGTCTAGCAATGGCATCTGGCAGCTAACTGGTGGAGGATTATGAGAACTGGGCAGCTGAGCAGATGGGAGAAGGCTAGACGAGGATGTAGGTGGAATGGGACGACCTGGGAAAGAGGACACAGGGATCAAAGATCAGCAATGAATGTAATGAAAAAAAAAAAACAAACAAGTAATTTCACTGTAACTGTCCAAATAACACACCGCTGCTCAGAGTCACAAAATCTCTCCACTAGTACAAGCTCGTCCGTTGCATCATACTGAAAGCATTGTGAACAGCTGGGCTGTGAGCTCATTCTGGACATCCCTCCCTCCACAGCACCAGGCTGTTCTCAAATTGTTCTCAAACACTGCAACATGTAAGCACATCAGCTATACGTTTTCACCAAGTGAATTTCCACAGCAATAGTTCTTTGGCTGAATAAGACCAATGAAAAAGAGGACTATAACAAGCTGAGCCCTGGAATTACAGCACATGTCTGTAACCACCTCTGAATTTTTCTATTTGTAGACATGGGCTAAGCTGTAACATGCATTGGAAACACCAGGATTTCATGTCCTTTCATTCTCATTTCTTTCTACAATGGTGCTGTAGGAAGAGAACTTTAACTATGAAACCCTGTCCTTAATGTGCACTCTACAGCTCAGCCCACTGTAACAACATGTACTAGGTTAATTAAACTAGTGGTATCAAGTTAGCCAAGAAATAATAATAATTATAATTCTTACTTATTCTTTGCTTTTGTGAACTTTGCTCTCATAACTTTATATCACTCCATTCCATCAAATGCACACAGATGAAGCCAGCTTTTTTTCCTTTTTTTTTTTTTGGCACTGCCTATTAGAATATGACTAGTTATAGGGATGAGAGGAGTAAGAGTAACATGCATTCTGACTTCTGCAAGTTTATCTAGTGCATCGGAGAAACTGTTCAAGAATAATTTATACATAGGAAAATATGACCTCTGTAATCCTGCCAAAGTCTGCGAGGCAGAGAGAGATCTGCTGCATGCTAGCTACAAATGTTAAAACACTGCAAAACTATATAAAATGGTGCATCCTTATTTCCATGACTTTTAAAGAAACAGTAACAGAGCAAATGCATGCTGGCTCTTCACTTGATGACATCTCCTTCATTTTGGAACCCCTTACTTTATAGGAATTACACTAAGGTTTATCTCATTAAGAAAAAAAAAAAAAAAAGTGAAAAAATTCCCATGACTACATATTAATTATATTTGGGGAAGAACAATCAACTGAAAGTACCCATAGACACTATTATACTATTGTTTTTATTTATTTATTTATTTATTTTATTTTTTTTCACTGCTTGGTACCAGCAAATAGCATGAACTGCTTTCCTACCTTTGAAAGATTTAAAATAAATAAAATAAAAAATAATATTAAAACGACAACAACAACACCTTATGTAGGCAAGGGACTGTTACACTTTTTTTTATTATTATGATTATTATTTTAACTGTGGATAAATTGATGATAACATCAAATGGGCAAGTTATCATGTGGCATAAGGAACATGATATTATCACGTGTTTAAGTGACTCCACAGCAACCCTCATCTACTCTTTTTTATGCTAGAGAAAACTCAATATGAATTGAGTATTTTCATTGCAGACTTGCATTTACCAGGAATAATTCTAATATTGATGACATGAGTAATTACTGTTATTACTCATGATTGTGCTATTCTTACGAAACACTACAGCACATAACCTAAACATTCAAGGGATGTAGTTGAGAAAAAACAAATTATTCCTTTGCAATATGTAAGAAACAAGCAGCAAGACTGGAGGTTTGACACACCTCTGACAGGAATGTGACGCTGTACACACAGTGCATTTAATTCTCACATTCTGGCTCTGCTTCAACATCATGAAATTAAATGAAGAGATTTTACATATTAAAAATCCTCATTTATCATATCATAAGGAAATACATACTCTTATAAAAATGTTGTACATGTGAGGTGATGAGATAAAACAAAAAAAAAGACTTTACTTTCTGTGCACATCATATACAATATTTTAAAGAAATTTAGGTCAATTCTTTTGTGGAATGTATTGAGACAACAACAATTCTTTTGCCAGAAAAGCTAATCACGTCGTTACCTTCATGAAATAACACAGCCCAAATCCCTGAAGAGAAGGTAACATTTCTAATTACTACATTTCTGTTTGTAGCCTAGATGAAACAGAAGGTATCAAGTTGTTAAAACATTGCATTACTTTGGTGGGAAGTTGGCTCCTGAGGAAGGTTTGTCCAGAAGTATATGTTAATTGAAAAACATCAGTGTCTGTGAGCCATGGAACCTATTGTCAATCTGTCTTGTGGTTAGATTTTCTCATAAGCTGCCAATGTGATTAAAGCTTTTCTTGTAGTTGGGGCATTCATGATCTTTCTGTCAGGTTGATTTTGGCATCTGCTAAACTCCCAGCACTGCCTCTCTCTAGTTGCAGGGCTCTAGCAGTGCTGCTTCTCTCTCTAGGGCTCTCCATCCCCCTACTCCCTGTAACACATAAGAACATCTTAAAACACCCAACCTTCTGTAAAATTTGATAGGAAGTGAACCAAAAAATTACTGAAGAGAAAACAGAAAAACACATGTGCAGAGAGATACTTATTAAATTTTGTTTCATTAGGAAATGAATCTAAAGGGTAACTATCTGCAGGACCACAGCTGAGGGATTGGTTGTAAAACTATTGAAAAGAGTTGAACATACACAGTCAGGCTATAATAAGCATGACAAAATGACAAATAACATTTGTTACTATACGTTCTTAAGATAAAAATAGTACGTTCAATTCCATACTGCTGAATACTATTCAACAGTATTGAAGATTGAACTTTGTAAACCTGAAGTTCCCTGACATATTTGTGTTTCTGCACATACCTTAACATATTTTGAAACCTCCCATCTCTCAAAATGATTTTAACTTTTCATCATTTCACTATGGGACACACATTACGCTACAGTATTATAAAACATACTGACATATGGGAACATCAGTCTCTTGTTACACAGCTGCTTTCAGAAATCAAAACTGTAATGTAAAATAGGAGTTGGTACAATTTATATCTACTCTTAATGTGCTAATATGATAAAGCTTCTATAAATAAGATTTTTATCTCATCGTGCATTGACAGAAATCCTATGTAATGGATACTTACTTCTATTGACAGCAGTAATGCAATTATGTAATATAACCAAAGAAAACACACACAAATGCTACAAAAGGGAAGACAAATTCTAAAAGCTGTTGTATTACAAATTCAATAGGGAAAAAAAAAAAAAAAAGTTGTTCAAATATCTGTTCATATATATATTCATACTGCATATACTCGTGTGGCACAAAAAATAGTGAATACAGTATGCCTGGGGCCCTTTTCAAAAAAACCAAGCAAACAAAAAACCATTAAAATCTTTTAAATTTTTTTTTTTTTTTTTTCTTTTCCCCTTTACTTCCTCCTGTCATTTATCTTATTTTTTAAAGTGAAGGATAAACATGGTAAGTCATCTTCTGGAGGATATTCTGATTTGGGATGGCTTTGGGCTTCCATGCTTCATGGCACCTCATTCTGCAAGGGCCTTCTTGCTTTATTTTTAGTCTATCACTTAATATTCTCTCCCCACCCCTGGTAAGATCATATAGAAGACAAACATTGGCATTATTTCTGCTTTTTTCTTTTTAACAGAGTCACGTCTCTCTTCATCAATCCAGGAAATGACACCTCAATTACTGCTCCATTTTAAGTCCCTGAGGCTTAAAATCTGCCTTCAAGTCAACGTTCAAAAATCAGGCCATGCTTGTAGCTGGTAATGATGCCACAGGTCTGCAACCATCCCCTGCAATGCACCCACAAAAGCTGAGTATGCAGATCAGACACTGATGTGAAGATTTCTTTTTAAGAAAGATTTCTCGTTAAGGACAGCTTCACAGACAGACAGTGGTTGAATAAGGTGCAAATGAAACAGTGCTATGAACTCCAAATTTCAAATTCATACAAGAATGAGGATAAGGCATTGCAAATGTCTTGAAAAGTTCTAGGGGTGTGAAAATTAGAAAATTCTTTGGAGCAACATGCCAGAGTGATAAGGAGTGATTGGAGCAAGGTCAATGTCTTTTTGTTTGAAGATGAGCTTCAGGAGGGAGAGGACTGCATACAAGAGATCTTATTAGAAGAATAAGGCCAAGAGTTGTATCACACTGGGAGAGGAAATTCATGTAATGGACATCAGCATTCAGACTGCATTGGTGAAGTCCAGAGGCAAAAATAATGATGTAAGCTCCTCGGATGTCTGAAGTCCTACAATGTAGCATTTAGTTCAAAGCTATCACAGTCATTCTGGCTGCATCCTGCTTAACCTTTCAAGAATCTGCAGGGAAGAATGCTGCATGAAACCAGGAACTTAGATAGGATTCTCTATCTGTCCCTGAAAATCATTCATGTTGACAACAGTACATGCAACCAAGTCAAGCTTTCCATTTAGTCCAAGCTGATGATGCAACTGAAACATTCATGAGTATCCAAAGAATTAGACAAAAATACAAAGGGCCTATATCTAAAGAAACTAGTTTTACAGATGAAGAGTTGTAGAAAAAGGAAGAATTTGAGGTCCTTCACACAAATACAGAAATATGGTTCTTTAGGGTATGTGACAAGCTTTGCTAGAAATCATCTAATTGTGCTTCAGTAGATGTTGGGCATGTCTGGAGGCCAGTAAGCGATAAGTGGCATCAGTGCATGCTTTGAGTTGCAAACAAAATGTTTGCAATTCCCAGATCTACCAGAGCCAGGTACTGGGAGACGGGCAGCAGCCTCAGCTGCCTTCTGATCACCCAATTGTGCACAGTGCTGGGGCAGTGGCTGACCATTGCTGGTGGAAAGCACCCGAAGAATTTGTTTCAACTCTGAACTCCAGGATAGTAGTTTACATAACTGTAATCACAAGTGGTAGTTTACCAGTTGCTGTTGTAACTGGTCTGTACAACAGGAACAGAAGTGAAATTGAGAACACTGAGGGGCTTTGTTCTCTGACTTGCTGGATGTCTCAAAATTCAGACAATCCTCGCTGGCACCTTTAAGTATGCCTCAAAAAGGAAAAATGAGGCTGTGGTTTTGGAGCTTTTCCGTTGTGACTCGACTGGAGCAGTGAAGCAGAGGAAATTGCCTAGGAAGTCTATCACTGGCTGCCAAGTCCTGCTCATGTCCTTCCTAAACGACAAGTTTCTGGACTTGAGTAATCACTTCATGTTTTAGAGGGAACGACATTTCCTTTTACTTACATCTAAACAGGCTGTTTAAGTGATGTCCCTGACAGCATCATTAGCTATGAGACCCAAAAGCACGGCAATCTCCATCCAGGGAGTCCGTGGCTGGGTAAGTGACAGGGTCAGAACGGGTTACAGGCTTACTAGTGGGAACCTGCCATGCATGGCCATAGTGTAACACAGCAACAGGGCTACGGAGAAGATTGTCTCAAGTCCAGACACTTCTAAGACAGTTAAGAAGAATTCTGTTCATCTTAATCACAATGATACATTTGGGAGAGATATTGCCATTGCTGTTAGCCTAAGAGACCACAACTCATTACCAGGAAGAAAGAAGGACTGGCTGCAATCACTCCTAGCATTATTATACATACATATGAGACAATCAAAGAAGAGAACCAGACTATTTATCAGTTTCTGAAGGATTTTTGAGATGTGCTTTCCATGTTCCTTCCTCCTCCCTCAAAAGATCCATGGAGTTTTGCAGGTGAATAAAATCCACGTGTGTGTGAAACTCTGGCCTCTATATTCCACTACGGTGCACGACAGGTAGCAGGGAACATGTCAAAAATTACTGAAATTTAAGATTTTTGACATGAGTGGCCATGGTGCAACACCCATTACAAAAACAAGTCTTGAAAAGCTTTAAGCAACCCCTTCAGTTAATTGTAATATTATTACCTAAAAACAACATAATAGGAACAATGATCATATATGCATATATATACATACATATATGTATTTAATACATACTTTTACCCACATACACTTAAGCAGTTACACATAATTTTCAAAAAAGAGCATTATTCTAAGAGGTCTAAAGGACCAATTCAGACTCATTTAATAGACATTTTGCCACTGATTTTGTCAGGGTAAAGATCACTACCTGTATATTGTCATGCTGCACTCCTAATTGGAATGGCATTTCAATACAAAAGTTTGTCATCAGAAAAAAATTCAAGTCCCACGTACAGATCTCAAAGCTTACTATATCTGCAATGAAATTCTCCAACTTTTCCCATCAGATGAATCTCACTTTTAGGCTTAGGACATCCATAAAAAAGACCCTTCTCCTTCTGAGGAAGCCCCTTCCTACAGGACACCTGGAACACGGAGTGGAAGCACCATGAGAAGCACTTGGCAGGACCCTGTTTCCAGGAGTAAAACACCTGCCTCTACCTACAGAGCACACCACATTTCTGACTACACTTTCAGCTCAGCCTAATTGAAGCCCCTACATTGTCAGCGATGTTTAGTTCACTTTAAAGAGTGAGAAACATTGCTAAATGTGTCAGGAAACAGCTAGATACCATAAGAAGCATGTTTTTGCAGTGCAAAGCACTATAAATTAGGCAGGTAGCTGATGAGGTGAAATGTTCCTGAGGTATAGCGCATTCAGCACTCTCCTATTCCTGCACAGGATAATTGCTTTCTTGCATGAAAAAAATGTCCTTCAACTATTTGTGCAAAGCATGTCTCCCAATGGGCTGGGCACTTTCAAGCAGAGTCGCATTTAATAAATCAAATATATATCATCATAACTGGTGTAAGGAATATAAATATTTTGTATTTGATGAATTGACTACAGTTAACTGGCAACTGGAAAAATTGCCCATTTTCTGTATAGTAACAGTATCTATTTTTGTAGTTTAAAAGGAATTTGTACTTCAGTGCTCTGCAGGCCAGCATGGAGACCCAGCAGGCAAAGCAGGGGAGAAAGTCCTCTGCTCTCAGAGCTTGGCAGGCTCGGGGAGAAGGCAGGCACTGCCCAACAGTTCACCCACCCTGCAAGCAGCAGTGCTGATTTATCTGCGAAGCTACCTCAGTTAACCCTTGTTTTATCAGGCTTCAACTTGATAAGACAAAAAAATCATAGTCCAAAATATGTGTATACAAGTATACATGAAAAAATGGAAAATAAATTTGATAAATTTTTTAGCGCTTTCTTCAGCATCAAGTTGCTTCCTTTTGCCTAAACTCCTGTTGCATTTTTACTCTAAGGCAAACAAGCTTCAAAAACTGCAGAAAAAGATAGACATAATCAAAATTTTAGATGACAGAGTTATCACTGAAGAAAAGTACTGAAGCTCCTATCTCTCTGAAAGCAACAAACAAACCCAGTCAAGGTAAGAAGAGTGTCTTTGCAGAGTCTGTTTCACAAGAGTCAAAGGAGGAAAAAAAAAAAAAAAAAAAAAAAAAAAAAAGATCTTCCTAAAGCATGGGGCTGATATCCTTGCACAGACCTGCTTATTGATGCTTACAGACATTTCTTGGCATCAAAAAGGATAGTCGGGGCAACTAAGGATGAAATAGATACCATCACATCACCTTTACGTAACAGTGAACCTGCAAAGACAAACCAGCTCTGTGGCTTAGTATCCCTCCCATTTCCCACTGAACAGTACCCTAGACACCTTTTTTTTAAAACTTTTGCTATGCAGAAAAAAAAAAAAGTATAAAGTCAGAGCAATAGTGTGACAGAGTGAAAACAAAGGAAAAATATCTGTCTGCAACTACAACCCTATGGCTGCACATGTTGGGGGCCAGATACCACCCTCTCCCCTCCTTGGGGCTACCTGAAGCCACATTTCTTCTGTTGCTTGGGCCCCTGAAGCCTTGAGACCTTTCTTCTTCTTTCTCTCTCTCTCTTTTTTAATTAAATTTGGTGGGGTTTCAATTTCAAGGAGCACTAAAGCTGAAGAATCACACTGCAGCTCCCTGGAGCAGCAGGAGCCAAGCACCAATGTTCCTGAGGCCCAGCTCCATCACACCCCAACACATGCCCCTGCTGTGTTCAGGGCAAGGGGGAGCATTTACCTTTGCAGCATCTCCAGAGGTGATACTGAGGCCAAGCTCAGTGAAAGCAACATGCACACCCTCCCTGAGGCAGTCAATGCAACTAACTCTGCTCTCAGCCCCACATGGGTTTCCTACAGCCCTTTTGAGAGACAATGAAAAGCAAAATCACCTCCATGTGGGCCAAAGCCCTATAGAAAAGGGTACTTAACACAATTAACATGTTCTCTGCCAAAATTTCTACCCCCTTTTGAAAAAATGAAGCACAGTTACATAGGAGGACCTGATACAGCATAAAACACAGTTTTAAAAGACACTTAAATACACATTCAATAGGCAAAATAACACATTTCTTTAGAAAGCATGACTCTAGAAATCATTACTGTATCCATGTACTTAGAGCATTTTAATAGTCTAGAAGGTAGAATGTTGCTTTGGATTTTTCTAGATGTTAAGAACAACAACAAAAGATTAGTTTTATCCTAAAACTCAAGGCTAATTGTTCTTAGGTACACATTATATTTTATATTTTAACATTTCCAAGCAATCCTACCATAAAGGAGAAATAGTCAGCAAAGCCCTGAAACAAAACAAAATAAACCTAGGTTCTTTATGAAAGAAATGCATAACATTTTCTGGCTTAGAGCTGTAGTTCTAGTTAGACTTTGCCACAAGACAAGGAACTCTTTATGAGAAAAATTGTCTGTGGTAGAAAAATAAAAATAAATGGCAAACAATTTGTGCCACAAAAAGAAAAAAAAAATAAGTGTAATGTTGAGCATATTCAATGGGAACGTTTTATTTTCCTTGTCCTCTGAAGTAGAACCATTTACTGCACACACACAGGAATATATTTAAAGAATTGTAGATGCTAGAAAAGGAACAAAGAAGATTCAGCAAGTGCTGTTCTCTCTCTCCCTTTTAGTATGGATGCATTCTACAAGCTTATGCAGGTTTTGTTATCTTCCTTAAACCATCTCACCTCCATGTGGTTACTATTTCCTAAAGCACTGTGTATGTGTAGTTCTTGAATATGAAAGTCATTGTATAAATGCAAGATTACTTTTAGTAATGATTTATTATCATTACTAAAATCTATGCAGAAGTGTAAGACTAACTTGGAAATCAATCATTTCTCTTGTGGCTTTTAGCATAAAGTCAAAGCTAAATTAATTTTCCCAGGCAATCCATCTAAAAAATATATCAGTTTTATGGAATTTGGATATTAAAAATAAGTAGACAGTCATGACTTAAAAACGATCTAAACCAATTCAGTATGTAAAGGCATAATTTGCTGCTGTCAAAAGCTAATGTCACTTAATTCTTGTCTTGTTAAATCATCTGATACCTCTTTCCTTTATAGTTAAACAAAGATAAATAATAAAAACAATTTACAACTAGAAGATGTCAGGGTTTTGCAGCTGTTCAATGTCTTTTGGGTAGATTAGATTCTGTAATGAGAAGATATAATCCTCATTTTATAAAAGCTGTTGCTGTCTTGGGAAAAACATCAGTGAATAAGATTAGGAAACTATTTTCCTTCTTGAACATATTACACTAGCAAGCTGATTACTTGGCATATGTTTAATGATACTTTCATAGCTGGAAAACAGTAATTTTTTTCAGTTATATTTTCCCATCACTCATAAAGTCAAAATGTATTCTCTAATCTCACTGTACTTCTGATTTAGTCAGGAAAATCAGAGCAAGAAGAAACAGGCAAATCCACTTGAATGAAAATCATATGAACTTGCATAAACTTTACTTCCCTAACAAAGGTTCTACTAAACTAACCATATGAACTACAACTGACATTAAATTACAACAACTCATCAACTCTCTGTTCTTTGTGGGACAAAAAGGACACTCTAAAATTAGGTATGCTCTGGGAAGAAACTGACCTGAAGATTTACAACTACCATCACATGAGACTGATTTTCCATCTTTAGTCACTTAATAGTATGTGCAGCTTTTAAAAACAGGGAAAAAAATACGTTTTCCTATTATCCATCTTAACTCATATGGAGCAAAGCATTCATGACAGGGAATTCCACTAACAAAAGGACTGTAATTATGCCCAAGGTAGGTAATTACCAGGCACCATATGACATCTACCTCCTCACATGAATGTACAAATAGTTTATTCAATCTTTATTCTAGTGACAGAGAGTTTAAGCTATGATGTAATAAAAACTTGTTTCAACTATAAAAACCACTCCTGTTTACCTTTACCTTTTAAATTCAAATTCTAAACAGTGTTGAACAGCCACTCATGCCATCTCCACACATGATGATATAATGAATGATGTTGGCTTTATTTCTATTAGAGAAATTAATTTCCATGAACCTTTCAACAATTAGTGATTCAGGTGCCTGGAGTCACTACTAGATGGGAAAATAACATGATCTTGAACAAACATGAGAAAACTCAGACCTGTAATTATTCAAAGTCTGTGAAAGTCATACAGACCTACTACTAACACATAAGTTTGGGATAGTAATCAGATAATGTGTGTTAACTCTTCGCAATCTGCTGAGAAAGCAGCTCTAATTTCTGATGAACAAATGTAAAATGAACACAAGGCTTCACAGGATCAGTAGTATGGAAAAGTCTAAGGAAGATAAACAATATGCTCTAAATCTGCCACATCATCTAGTGCAGTGCCAGTGCTATATTCTGGCTAATTCAACTTTTGGTTTTTCAAGTCTGCTTTTCTTAGTTACACCTACAGATTGCATCTGGCATTCCTCTTCAGTTCCTAAACTGGTGTGGAAAGCACTCCTGAATTAGTGCTAAACATCTGCTGTGATACACTCTGGAGACGTTTGTATTTTAGTGCTGGGAGACACTAAGGTGCACTAAGAGAAATATCACTATGACGAGAATTATTCTTCCACTACTCTTGATGCTGATACTTACATTTACATGATACTATCTTGGTGCTTACTGTTTTATTGCTTTGTCTGGCTTCTTCTCTCTTAAGATCCTACCCTGCCTTTCTTACACAGCCCGTGTTGACACTAGGGGAAGTTTTGGGTGTACAAGGAAACTAAAGGCTTGACTTTACAGCTACCTGAGGCACGGGTGGAATTTTCCAGAACACAGAAGTGCTTAATATATTTACCTTCCTTGTGTCTTACCATATCATTGGGCAGATTAACATATTTTTTTCTTAAACATTTACTGGATGCTACAAATGTTATATTTCACATGCGTGTCTTTAGAGGAAGCTATCAGCCTCTAAGAGATCCTGCTTCAAGAGCGAACATTCTACAACTTAATAGCAAGCCTCAGTGAAATCTCAGCTCCATTTAAGTCAATATAAATTGTATTTTTGCCTTCAGCACAGCCAGGATTTCACCCAAGAGTCCCAGAAAGCTTTTACACGGAGAGAAGCTCCCCCAGCAGAAGTCTTTTACTGACTTGAATACTGGTCTGCTGCTATTCAGTCAATTCCGAACGGTCCATTGCGCTCAGATCTGGAAATTCAGCTTGGAGCTAAACTGCTGCTAAAAATCAAAGGGGGAAATGAAATACTGTCACTAATATGGAGCAAGGCCTATTTAGCCCCTTTAAAAACTTCTCTGATGTGTTCCAGTAAAGCTGACTACTCCCTGAAGAAGGCAGAGAACACAAAAAGCATCCAAATATAGGATTATGGACAAAACTACCAAGCCACTTGCAAATGAGCAGTTTAAGTGCAGATAAAAATTTGTTCACCCCCCAGTACTGAATAAGGTTTCAAATGTTTCCCTTTTCAAAAAGTTAATTTCCAGTTTAGAGTCTGAGAAGTAGATGCAAATAAAGAAAAGGAATATAAATTATGAAGGAAACAAAACACAATTTACTGTTTGTGAGCCACACTTTAAATAAATACTGAAATCTGCAGGTTTCTCACAGAAAAACTGAAAAATATTGATTTCATATATGAGAAGGTTAATTTCAAATTTCACTTTATGTGAAAAGATTTCAGCCAAAATAAAATATTTCAGAGTGGCAGATTCCAACACAACAGCTATCATACCATTGACTGTTTTAGCACTGGTGTGTACCGCCACAATTACTGGCACACTGGGAGAGCAGTACAGGAAATTAAAAAGATAAAATTTCCTTTTAATGAAAGGAAATCGCGGAGATGAAAGACTACTCCATGGGAATGGGAGCTTTACTCTGCAGTACTAAGAAAACCTATAACCTTATTAAAAGGCATTTGCAAGCACAAAATTAGATACATTAAAAAGGTAGGAAATATTTTAATTATAGTTACAATTAAATTTGCCAAAATGAATGAATAAAAATTGGGATACATGTTCTTCCCTTCAAAACAAATGTGAGGTTCTGTTCCGCACTTGTCAGGAAAGAAAAGTCCTACTAAAATCAACCAGACTACAGAAAAGCCTGGATGTGCTATTCTGTATTTCAGCATGAACTGTATCTTTAAAATAATGACAGTTTCTCTCATCTTTTCGATCTTAAAGCACTTTATAACTACAGCTCAGAAATACATGGACAGAGAAGAATTAAAGCAACTGAAGCTGAAATATGCTACTTCAGAATCCAAAGTTTGTTTACACCATTAGAAGGCACTCAAATATATATCCCCATAAATGACAAGGTCCCAGCAGCAAATTAACAGGAACAATTTTCCCATCTCAGGAGCTGTCAAGATGGGCTCTGTTAGCCAATTTATCTTACTCCAGCACATCTCTGGTGCTTGTCAATCAATATGTGAAACATTTGGTGCTGATTGCCATTTTTCTATCCACTTCCTTTTGCCTCTCGTACCAGGCAATTTACTGCAAGTCAATCAAGGTTGAAGCAGACCTTGTTTAAATAAAACACTGTTGAGATCTTTTCACACCAACAATTTCAAAAACAGAATGAGCTGTAGCTTTTCGCATTTACATTTATACTACTTTTTCTGTTTTTCCCAAATGCCATGCTGAAGTTATAAGTCATAACTAAACTCAGCTGAAGGCTTAGGGAGAAAGCAGTCAGGGAAGATGAAGTGAATATAACCATATGCACTTCCACTGTCAAAAATTCAGTCTATCAAAGGAGACAGAGAACATTAAAAGGTACTTAAGTAGTTTGGGATTATTTCTTTTGTACCCTGGCTTCAAGTCAGGCCTTCCCCCCCACCCCCCCACCGAAAAAAAAAAAGTAATCTCAAAAAAATGTATGAAGGAGATCAATTCTCTCAACTACCAATTGGGCATTATGTTATGTTAAACACACTGATATCTTCCCTCTTATGTCCAGACAACACAATGGAAACCCCAGGTCACATCATGCCCACCTTCAGCACTGCTATAGCATCACCTATATGTGGTAAGAGTGCAAAAGGGGGCAGGAAGAACCTTTGCAGTATAAAGTGTAGCTGAATACAAGTGAAACAACAAACACACTTATTCTATATAACACTGATTTATATTTTTAAAAAGTTTTAAGAACTGTTACTCCCTTTGACTTGTTTCTCCATAGTAAGACCTGGTTTTGCAAACAATACCTGCATAACTTTTCTGCTGTGCATAATCCTATTCCAGTTTTTAGGTTCACTGTGGATTGTGTAATTCACCCTGAGACCATTCATGATAATGGAGCATAACACCAGTTTTCTTACATAGAACAGTAACTGGATACCTGATGCAAGCATTTATGTGCCAGAACTATATAGAGCGACACCCTCAATTTATTCAGTTTAATCTTGTTATTTATTTCTTCCAAATACAAAAAAAAAATCAACCGCAACGCAAGAAAATGCAAGTCAGGTCAATCCCTGAGATCCCATAAGTAAAAAACTAATACGGAAAACAGATGACATTCCTTTAATAACAAGGAGATAAGGAGAGCTTATCTTCAGATGTTAATGTTCTTATGATTAAAGGTCTATCCATTCCTCCCTCCTCTTCAATTCTAAATGATTTAAGGGTGTAAGGCACCCCTCTCCCATTATTGCTCTCCCCCAAACTCAATAGCATATATGTTAGAGAACAAATGACTTCTAAAAGTGACAGACAAACAAACAAACCACAAAACCAGAAAACAAACAAACAAACAAACAAAACAAAACAAAAAAACAAACATCAGTTTCTTCTCTGGTCAATGATTTACAGATATCATACAAGTATAAAAAGAGCTTAGAATATTAAAAAGGATAACTGACTTAAAAATCTGTAGTTAACTACAGTGCCTGTAGTTAACACCTCGTCAAATTTCATGATGGGAATGTCCCTGCTCATTTGCTAGCACTTTAGTATGAGACTTAGTATCTTCCTAATCCATAACACATAGGACAAAATCCATAACACATTTACAACAAAGACTGACCAAAAAATATAGAAAGCATATTATGAGGTGTATTCAATCACTGGGCCTACCCTGTGGGGTACTTAAAAATAATAATAATAAAAAAATAAAAAATCCTCTCAGTAATATTTTTGGTCAGCACAGTGCACAATAAAATTCAAATGGGTTGTGTTTCACTACCTTGTCAACAAAATATGTACTAGTTTAATTCTAAGAGAAGAAATGTTAAATGTTTGGAAGAGAAATCAAGCTGACAAGGAAAAGATAAGTCTCAAAAAGAAAAAGAAGCCTTGCTGCATACCCTGTGGGTTACTGCAGGTAACCCTGCTAAGGAAAGATCCACTTTAAGGATCTTGCCTTATGCTGCTGCAAGGGATAGGAAAAAAAAAAAAAAAAATCGATACAGTGTATGAAAGAGAAGTGTATACCATAGATGTTGACATTATATAAACACACGTGGACACAGGTTCATGCAGACACACATTAGGACAGGTGATGTATTAACCATAAGAATTTCCCCTATTGGGAAAATATGTCCCTTGACATATTTTCCCAATAAACTTCTCATTACTCACAAGGAGGAAGACATATGTTTTACTTTACACTGATTTATCTAAGGGGAAGAAGAAGAAAAAAAAAAAAAAGGTAACAAGAAGTATTGCCTACAAGGCAAAAACAGTTAGCCTGATTCATATGAGTAGGATGTATTTGCTTCAGGCTTAACTAATGACAAGTCTTGCCTAGCCTTAAAATAAATAAATAAATAAATAAATAAACCACACTAACCAAACTAAAGCATGAAGAATCACACATATATTTATTTCAGTGATAGCAGAACATTTACATATTAAGAAGTTAGTTCTCCATCCACTCCGCCTCGCATAACTAAAACATCCCTGAAGCAAAAAAAAATATTTTGATCCTCAGAGAGCTCTGGACCTACTGAAAGGCGGATGCAGGCTGAGGCCTGCACAGCATGCCAAGCTTGCCACTTCCACAGGCCCTCAGCCTGCCCCAGGCACTGGGCCTGCAGTGCGCTCTGCCTGGAAGGCAGGCTTACGGCTGGCTCTGCCCATTCACTGGGAAGGTGTTTTCTACAAAGTTAAAACAAAAACAAATAAACGACGCCTGCTTATGAATTGTTTCCCTTTGCTCATCACAAAGCTTGTCTTTTTATCACTAACTTTTTTTTTTTCCTAATAGATATACAAATTTTCTGGTATACGCTTTCTCATTATGAATGTAAAGGGAAATGTAAAATGTTTCTGCCACAGAAAGAAGCAATAGATGACAGGTGAAATTATTTGATAGCTAAATGCATTAAAGAAGCAAATGTCCTAAGGCAAACACATACAGGACTGCTCTTTTTCTGCCCATCTCCAACCCCTGGTCCTGTCTCCCCCAAATCTCCTCAGACTTCCCCTTTGTGCCCTACAAAGTCCGACCACAGTAACAGGAGGAATCCTGGGGAGTGCTAAGGAAGTCAGACAGAGGGGACAGACACAGAAGCATTGCACGGAGCATGTGCCATCACCTGCTGGAGTGTTACAAAGGAAGAGTTACTTATAATTGTCCTTGAAAAGTCGATCACAGATTTCACTCTCCTTACTTTAAGCCAGATGTCCAGGATTTCTATCTCTTCCTGTCTTCTTTCTTTTTCTTTTATCCTCTTTCTTTTCTCCCCCTAATACCGGATTGTTTAAAGCCTGTACCTTAATTTTAACCTGAACCTGTAATTTTAGCTGCTGTTAAGGGAATTGCACTTTCCTGTCTCTCTACAGCCCCAGGGACTAATTGAGAAGATTACCTGAAGGCTCAAGGTCTAAACGCTGGAGGAAGAAAAACCTGTTTAAAACAATTTCTACAAAGAAGAATGACAGAAATAGGAACAACTAGGAGATTTTTCTGTCACTGGAGGTTTTCCTATTACAAATGACAGTATACTGTATGTGATCATGTGCTGGGAAAAAATAATAGTAATAAGACAATGAATTTCAGCTTGAAAGGATAAAACGTGTGTCAGAAAAGACAGCTAACTGCTGCTGTTTGCATTATATATACATCTTCCTCACAGGCACAAAAGCACATTAAGCAGCAGCCGCTGCACTTTACGAATTAGTTTAGAGAGGCAGTGCAACCTCTTCCCAGGCTTCTCCAAAGTCATGAAGAATTGCAACCCAGCATAAAAGCATTATATAAACTGCAGTTAGGTTTGCAAGACAGGAAAATGCTCCCTCACCACATACCCTTGCCTATAGTTAATATTGACAAATCAATGTCACTGTTTTCCTGAAGATACTCATATAATCTTTGTGGGGCTGTTTGTATTTACTTAGAAGATCAAGGACCAGTTGCCAGTCTGCCGAGCAGACACCAGAGGGAACCTTCCCAGCAAGTCCAGCCAAGTGCTGCATACCAGCCGGCGGCCAGATCCTCAGCCTGCTTAGCTGCCTTCATCTTCATGCTTTGATCCGCAATCATCACCAAGAAGAATGGCAACACACAGCCGACATGTTTATCTTAATCACTCCATTTTACAATGAAAGACAACATACAGAACAAATAACACTAGATGTGTTAGAGGAAAGCAAGGAGCGCTAAGAGGGGATGCAGCATTCTGCAGTAATATCAAATGAAAGGTGTTGTCAGAGGAGAAAGTATGAAACAAAACCGTAATGCAACATGTGCCATTTAAAAACAATTCTTCAGGAAATGTCAACCTAGGCAGGAAGAAATCAATACTAGAATATGTGATTTTAGTAAATGCATGCACTGATATTTACATGTAAAATGTATACGTTTATATAGGTCATGCAGAACTCACGAGGGACCATTAATATTTATTGCAGTACATGGAAAAGGACAGATAGGGAGCCTGTTTTCTCTACAAAACAGAACGAAAAGGAGTCAATCTGAAAACCTTTAAATCTAAGCAAAAATCAAGTTCCTTGTCTTTGCTAACTTGTGTAGTGAACAGATGAAATGTGTTAAATACCTAAGGCAGAAATAGCGCTTCTCTCCAGCTATCATGGGGATCATGTTAAATGCTCCTGTGATCTAAATGGAGTAGATATGCAAGAAAGAATGAAAGAGAAATTCAAAAGATCCAGTTTTACCTACACTTACTGAAATGAAAACGAGAAATCCACACTCCTCTTCCATCAGCGGAAGTCATGACCCCATCAAAAACTGATGTACAAATCTGTTCCAGCAAGGTCAGTTAATAGTAATAATATATCATGATGCAGTCCATTTGGGGTTTTGTTCTTAAACACTTCAGCAAATAGGCCTGTTTGTTAACTCCAACAGATAATTATGAAGTGCAATAAAAAATTCAAATTATGTTAATAGGCCAGAGAACAACGGCTGTTTGCAGAAATCTCTGGCAATTACCAGGCATAATGGTTCTCAATTAAGCTGGAGGGTATTTTCAATCATTCATAATCCACTATTTTAAAAGTATCATAAAAATATGAGCTGTTAATAAAACTTTTAGACCAACAATGTAGTTCTTTGTCACAGAAAGTAATAGCCATTTTATTTTTATAGTTGTTTTTTTTTTTTTTTTTTTTTTTTTTCCCTTCGGAGCAGTATGTGAGAATATTGTCAGTGAAGGGAAGGCAAATGCTCAGGAGCTCCATCTCGCAGCACTCCCAAATGCGAGGGGACCTACACTGCTTCCTTCAACAGATTCAGTTTCCCATAGGAAAATGGTCAGCGACCATGCATAACTTCAGACCAATTCTGTTTTTAGATACTGCACCTTGCTAAATAAACTATAATGAACTATAATGCATATCTGGATGTGAAGCAAGGGTTTCACTGCTTGTTCACTTCCAAACTTACACTTCAGGTATTTTTCATGGGAATAAAATGAGCAAGAAGAATACGTGGAAAAAAATAAGGTCCAAAATAAGCTTGATGCGATGTATATTTCAATCAAATCAAATCAAATCATCTTTAATCAATAAAGCCACTAACAGAAGATCAATGGGCAATAATTGCTACCTACTCTTCCAGTAAAAATCCACTTTCTTATCCATCACATGTACAACCTTGCATTAGGAAAACAGCACATTAATTACTAAATTCTCATAATAACTTTACTACTTACGATAACCAATCAATTTGCTGAACACACTGCTCTATGTGTTAATTGTATGTACGTATGAACACACTTGTGCATGTGTTATTTTTTTTTTATGTTAAAGACATCTTAAAAAACTTTTTCTCTAATCCAACAACTTCAATCTTTCCCCTACCAGGGAGCAAAAGTTATTTCACTTTTATTCAAATACATTTGCATACATATTCCTGAGAAAAATCATTTAAGACTACTTCCCAGCTCTAGAAATGTGTATTTCATATTCCAACAGCACCTCAAACTTGAGCACAACACTGTGTATCAGCAGAGGAAGAGTCATTCATCATCCAGACCTCAGGATCTGCTGAGATTCTTTATTGCTTTGACCTCATTAAAATGGTGCAAACCAAGAGCTAACATAAATCTGTCTCACTAAATACTTTCCTCTTTAATTTTTTAATAGTTTGCACATGATGGGAAAGGTTAAAGCCAATTAAAACAGATACAAATACCATTATTATTGCCCTAGCAAAATGTTAGTTATTGGATTTGGTCATTTCACTTTACAAAACCATTACTCCCATTTCTGAATGAATTAAGAATTACATTGTTTATTGACTTTCATTTCTGTGCAATGCTTGTTTCTTTTGTGTGTGTGTGTGTGTTTTATTTCTTCTCTCTCTTCTTTTTTTTACCCCACCTTCTCTCTCAGTAATTACCTTTAGTCTTGATCTTCAAGCTAAAGTAAATCTCAAGTGTTGCAGGTAAACAGGGACATCTACATAGGGATGAAATTGTCATTTTAACTTCACTCCAAATGGAGTAAAAAAGATTTTGAATTCATTCTGATGCAGTGAAGCCTAGTTCTGTCTCATTAAGATCAACATATGATACAGGCAGACACTTAAAAGTCTCTAGTGATGATGGAACTGTTGTGAAAATTGAAACAAAAGTACTGATAAATGAAAATCTTTTTCATCTGCAACATTCTTCTTTCCTTTACCTGGTCTAAGAGAAGAAAAAAAAACAAAACACAAAGTTGAAATAGCTAACATTATTATGTCCCTTCATATTGTTCAGCACTGTGAGCAGTAGCTGTCATTTTACTTAAAAATTAAAAAAAAGGGGGGGGGGGAGGGCGAGGGAGGACGCAGTCTCCCGGAGTTCCCAGTGACCTCAGTAGCTATGCATACAGAACTGTGAACAGAATACTATCATTAACATTATAATCCTAGTAAACAAGCATCTGGCTGTCATTGAAAATACAGCTTTTCTGTACTGATAATAAGAAGCATTTTCTGCTAATTTCTGTTATCTGTAAATCTCTCCTGGCATTCCAACTCCACACTTAGTGTGCTGTACATGCTTCACTTTATGCGCAACGAACACTCGCATCAAATGTCAGCATGTCTTCTTGTTGTTGTAAAGACAGGGATTCATTCACTAAAAAGTCTCAATAAAAAGGATATATATATATATATATTTTTTTTTTTAAACACTTGCGATGTAGTCTTAACCTTTTATAAATAGCACTTTTATTTCTTGGCTAGCTCCATTAATTTGCTTGAAGAATGGAAGTTGAAGTTAAGTTTAGGTCAATTACTTGTTTATCCATGCATTTCATCTCTAAATCAGCAAAGTACTGCAGAATGTCACCCACAAGTTAATTTTACCTGCTTACCAGATGATCTTCAAAGCTCTCTTCCAACCCACCCCAATTCTGACTTTCAGGTACGACTACTTTCCTCTCTAGTAGTCTATTTCTGCAGGACACTTGTACATGTATAAACCCCAAATTGCACAGGTCTAACCCCACTTGCACAGGTATAAACCCAAAAATAGCCACAAGAAATTCACCTTCAAGTTTGCACTTTGTTTCTCACATGCTGTCCTAAAGAAGAGCTTAACTCCATGCACAATTTAGCATTAATAACTGTTGTGTGTCATGTGAATATCTTCTATTCAAAAGAACAGCATTTACCTTTCCCACCTAGTTCCAAACTGCAGTAATCCTCTGGATCGAGGACTATAGAAATACTCCTGGCTCCTCTGTATTTCATCTCATGCATTAGGACCTCTCCAACACATCTCTCCTTATGTTCTCTGTGGTCACTACCACGCACTGCCACTGAGCTGAGAACAGCTGCCACAGTTTATTTTTCACACTCACTGTTCTGCTAGACTACTACAAATTAATCTGTGACTGACCCTTAAAAAAGACACAAGCACAGCAAACGGGTAAGAAGCAGCCTTGCAAAATTTAGCTTGTGCAGCAAACTTATCTCCTAACTCACTGGTGTAAATCGGGAAACCCAGTCTTCTGCATTCCCTCCTGTGAAGTCAGTGCAGGGAGCATCATTTTTCTGCCACCCTTTTAGAACTGCAAAATGGACTTTACAAAGCGTTTCATATGCATCAGAAATGGCAATATACTTATTTAATAAAAGAATTTGAGTGCCTTTTTCATTTTTATTAAACTTTGTTTCTCATTCTCCTCCTCACTTTGATGCTTGCAAAATAAATATAATTATATCCAACTTTAATAACTTTGGTACCTTGAGCTGCAGGTGCTAGTATGCTGTATCTATTACCATATTTTAAGCCCTTTAAGAAGATTGCATTAATTTCTATGATAATTTAGAGCCCATAATGCATTCCAAGATGTGAATAGATGTTAATCACCACAGAATGAGTGATTTTCCTGTATACTAACGAAGCCGCGCTGTAACCAGTAACTACTTACTTTCTAAATTCAATATTGCCACTGAAAGACCTGATTACAATTTTCTTGAGAGTAACAATACCCCTGAGAATGTTTAAAAAAACCAAGCTAATCAACAACTGCATGAATTGCTATATCCTTCCTATAGAAATTATTAAGACTGAAAATATTTATAGTACCCATTTCATTCTTTGCCTAGTATTAATAGAAGGTATCCTTGTGTATTTATCTTCACTGACTACCACATACTTTGTACGCCAGCTAGCTCAAAGAAAGCAGGCAGGAAAGAGTCTTCATTATTAAAGTGACATTACGTTCAATGTTACAGGTACATCACTGAAGTAAAGCCTAAGCCAGTAATTACATCTTTATTATTTCAGTAATAACATCATTATTATTCATATATTGATACTATATTTGATAAAATAAGGCACGGTTTGGACTGTGTGATTTAAGGCAAAGCCTAGTTTCTTTCATCAGCTTGAACCACCTCTAACAATGCAGCACCCTAAATTAAGTACCTATACAAAGGAGTGAGCATTTGCAATGCTTTCTGGAGCATTCACAGCTTTTCTGCCACGCAAAAGCACTGAAGGGATGCCTTTTCTGCATGAGCCTATTACTGGTTTCTTGACAGTTATTTAAAAGTTTGCTCCACGCTGTATCTGAGTCCAGTGCAAGAACTTAAAATGAACTAGAGTTACTACATCGCTTTTTCCTACAGTTACTATGTTGCTTTTAGAATGGAGACCTAGAATGAAAACAGGAATACTCCTAGCTGTTTCAAAAATGTCAGTAAGTGACCTATTGCATAAACTAAGTTTTCAGCTTAGCTACATATTGCCTTCTGGACACATGGGAACACTGGTTACCTGTTCAGTGCTGTATTGGTAAGCATGGCACTGGCTATGTTAAACCTCAAACCTGCCCTTCGTACACCAAGGAAGAAACTGCCTTAGTAGAGATCAGTGCTGTACTCCACAAATTCAACAGGTTCACTTTATAATGGCTGGTTTCAAGCACAAGCACATTAATGCACTTAAATAGGACAGTTCCATCTTCCCAAACGTGGTGAGCTAATTTATTGAGAACTGTGGTCAAACAACAAGCTATTGGAGAGTTTACAAGATTTTTTATTATTATTATTATTATTTATTTATTTTTTGGCTTAAGAGTTACAACTCTGAGTAGTAACACCATCTTTGCATAAGCCTAGGTCCCAAATTATCTCATCAACAAAATTGAGTTGATATTCCAAACTTTCCATATAGCTAAAATTAGAAGAAATTTTATACCCCAAGTTCTAATATAGGAAAATGACTGTTTTAACATTTTTTAAATGTAGAATAGACCACAAGCAGGTTCAGGTAAGCAGTTGAAAGCTGTTATGACATTGTGATAATTCAAATTGTTGCTCCCTCTGTCAACAATTAACCTCCATGCAGAGGTTTAACTGGGCACCATGATTCAGCAGCACAAGCAGGACTGCCCATACTGCGCTCTCGTGGTAATCAGCATTTTCCCCTAATGTTTTTTCTCACTCTTTCCAAGATTTTCAAAACAGCAATCAGTTGAGTGCTATGTTCTAAGGTGGGTTGCAATTTCTGTGATTTCTGTGATGCTGAACCCCTGAAATAGATTGTGATGCTCTGAAAGAAAATCAGCTCCTATGTGAACTATGCCTCAAAGAAAAAATAAAAAAAAAAAGGGGGGCGGGGGGGGGGGAGGGGGGCAGGGGTATCTTCCAGGGAAACTTTCATAATGATCACTTAAAGTCTTTGCACTTCATCAGCCATGATGCTAGAAACTGGAATACCTGCAAATTCCATTGCCTTCAGCAGAAGACCATTATTGCTTTGACAATATAGTAAATAAAAAAAATATAGTATATAAAATATACTATATAAAAAACACAGTATATAAAAATGCAGTAAAGGATGTATAAAATCATTTGAAACCCACAGAGATAACATTAGTATTACAGACAAAATCTGAATTTTGAGCAAAATATTAAGATATTTAGGTGTTCTCTAAGATTACTGAATTTACTCTTCTTTTGCATTTAAGCAGGTCACTTTAGAAGATTAATAATTGATTGGAAAATGACGTGTTTAAAGGTTTTTTTTTTTTTTTTTTTTTTTTTTTTTTTTTTTTTTT
>CM021777.1:3891560-4042879 GCA_011076525.1 Nettapus auritus | reverse complement strand
TTTTTTTTTTTTTAAATAACAAACTGGGATTTATTTCATGGTTGTGTGTTTTCCTCACAGCAGTCAGCGCCATTTGAGCAGTGTCAGGATTTAAGCTGCCACCAACACAAATTAAATCATTAGCTGCTGCGTGAGGGAAAATGCAGAGTCTTGAAATTAAGTCTCAACAGACAAGCAGAGGACGAATCTCTTCTCACACATTTTATATAAATAATCACTTAAATCTCTACACATTAAATACAAAATATGTGTTAGCATAATGCAGTATGTGGTCCATATAAATGTGATTCTTGACTTTCCAGTGGAAAGAAAACAAATTATTTCAAGAAATACATGCATAAAACACAGCAACTGCTTGAGGAATTAAGCAACTGAACCCATATAATTTATTCATTAAAAAAATGTCAGAAACCTTCCACCCAGAAGCTGTGCAGACTTGTGGTGACGGCCGGCTCAGGGCAGCACAGGCCCGGCTGGGCTGTGCCGCCCCCTGAGGCCTGGGCGCGAGGTGTGGGGCCGCCTCCATGCTGCTCCTACCACTGACAGGTTGTGTGGTGCCCCCGGCCCCAAAGCTCGAGCCAGCACACCCATCGGATGCTGGTGGAGCCTCTCTCCTCACCTGGCCCCCTTGTTCCCCTGCCTCTGATCAAAAAGGCCAAGGGATCAAAAGGCCAAGCCTAGGGAGGAGGGTGGCACATCCCAGGGACACTACAGGACTCATCACCACTTACACAACTCGCCTTGAGGAAGGAAGGGTGGACGCAAGGGGCACTGGAGCTGTGGAAAAGATTTGCGAAGCACCGTGGGAAAGTTGAAAATGACAAATAAAAAGCATTAAACTTGTAAAATTATTCAAAAAAAAACAAACCATGACTTATAGGGCTTTCTACTGTCAGTGAATTTTGACATCCTAACAGCATAATCCTACAACAAAACATGCTCCTAAGACAATGCAGTAATACCCGACCCCCCCCAGCAACTTTGACTACTACATCAAACCTAACTCCACAGATCTGATACACAGCACTACAATGAAGATGAAAATAAGGCCCATCTGAGCCTTTGAGCGTGAGGCAGAAAAAAGGAGTAAAAGCTGAAATAGTCAGCTCTCAGCGTAGAAAAAGGATTAATGCTAGGCTTCAGGCTTCATCAGAAATCTTCTCTCCACACATTAATGCTTGACACAGGTGGAGAACCAAAAGGGCCAGAGGGGCACCGAGCACTGCGGGGGCCATGCTCAGCTCCCGGAGAGCGGTGGCAGAAGGGCCCGCAGCATCTGGCAGCACACAGCAGCTCTTCTGCTTTGGCTCATTCTCCTTCCCGACACCAAGCAGCAAATTGGGTAGCTCAAAGAACAAGCTAACCAATAAAATACAAATTGAAAGTAATTTCTTAAAATAGAAGGAGCTGAATAATTATTTGTTTTCTTTGTTTAGGCAGGGAGCCACAGCAATAGCAGTGGAGGTAAATTTACAAGGACAATCCACTCAAAAGTGTGAACCCTTGACTAAAAGGTACATGTTGAGCTTCAGTGCTTAATTGTAACAGTTAGAATCCATGACAGTTGTTTTTTGTTTTATTCCCCCCCCCAAAAAATAATGTACCTTAATTATAAAGTTGAATAGGAGTTTTCTATCATATAATTTATGTTATTATTTTAGCTGTACTACCTAACAAATGCTTTCAATGTCCTTTTCCTCCCTTGAATGGCCATGCATATTTTGCCAGAAACATGAAAAGTAGGAATGCAATTGCATTTGTGCTGATGGTAAATGTTAATAGATTTGCCTAAATGTCTGCTAATAGCACCCCCAGAATTAGCTAGACTAGTAGTGCATGCCTAATGTGTTGTTTTTGCTGTTGCTGTCTTTCTGCTGTTTTCTGCTTTTTTTTCCCTCAGTAACAAAAAGAAAGGCATTTTAGTAAAATGTTTCTATATATCCACACCCTGTACATCAAGCACACCACTAACATCATGTAGCACTGACACAGCATCATTAGGATTATAAATCCCAACATTCTACTGTCTCTTTAAATTAAACATGAAAAGCTTAATGCCTTTTTTTTTTTTTTTTTTTTAATTAAACATGAAGCCCTGACTTTCCCAGCCAAAATATGTCCTTCCATCACCTTTTCTAATTCCTCCAGGTCATTTTGTTCATTAAGAAAACAGTTCCATGCAGCCAGAGGAAGACACTCCTTCACTGGCGTGTACATTGTGGGTGAACAAAGCCTTTGGAAAACATTTTCTACAGGCCAAAACATCTAATAACTCTACTTTATACTCCCAGAGCTCCAATTCACTTCGTGATTCACTGAATCACAAAGCAACTTAAAATGTACAAGATGTTAAAAATAAACTGTTATAAGCGATTTCATTGAACAATCATCTTATTTAGTTTTAAAAATCTGGGAAAAACAGGTAATACTGAATTATGAGAAAATCAATTTTACCAATTTGTGTTTGCAGTAGCTGCACAAATGGATCATGTTGGAAGACAATACCTTTAAGGACCACGAAGCTGTACAACTGAAAGAAGAGACAGTACAGACACAGACCCAGTTGACTGAACTACTGTGAAATACTTGACTATTATTGTAGTGCTGGCCAGATACTTAGTTCCTCTATTTCTGTCAAAAGTACATACAAAGGATGTATACTAAGTGCAGAGAGTCACTGCAGATAGAACAGTTACTACTAATTTTAAAAAAAAAAAAAAAAAAAGAGAGAGAGAGAAACAAATCCAATAACTGCTCCATGTCCAAGACACTATAACTTTCAAATTTCTATGAGAAATTCTGGTCCTGATTCTGTAATAATATTTTAAAAAAATAAATCCAAACAGGTATAGATCTTTACTCTGCAACAATGGAAAAACTACTGTGAAGGGCATGAAAATAAGAATTGAGTCTCTGATTATATTACCTTTCAGAAAAATTGTTAGCATGTTATTAGCAAAATGTTTATTTGTTAATTATAGTTTTAATTAGGATACAACAGAAATTATCTTGGCAACATTTCTGCAGCTACTTACAGTTCCTGAGACTTAGATATCTCATTCTATATCTGTACGGCTGACTGAAGTAAATTGGAGTTATACCACAACGATCACACTCTGCTTGCCAAAATTCCTCCTGAAACTTCACAAGAGAACCTCAGTGATGCTCCAGATGCATCTGCAAGACACCTAAGTATGAACATCACAACTGCTGTTCTCATACAGAATTTCTCAAACCTGGTTTTAAAGAAGAAAAATCGTGGCTGTTGTTGTTATTATTGCTGGTATTATAAACTGATTGCTGAAACGCTTGCATAATCTAGGATCTTGCAAATGCCAGTAAACAGAGATATCGTGTGACTGTGAAAGAAAGTCCATAACAGATCCATTTGCTACCTTACCTAGACATCGCCTCTTTCCCTCATATCAGCAATTTAAGATTATATTTTGCAATAAGTTTCTGCTAGAGGGTATATGTGTGGCTTTTCTGCACACACACAAAAAGCATATTTTGCCTGTGCCCATAAGACAAGAAAATCTATACAGTGTAAGTGCAGGAAGATTCTTCCAAGGAGCACTGCAACATGTAGCTCATCAGAAAGCCATACGTTATGGTGCAACTTCAGACTGTGGTTTGGTAGCACTGTCTTCATGATCTATTGCAGGAAATATAGACATCTGATATCACATAAATTAGAAAATGCCAGACTACTATAGAGAGCCGGGCATATGATAGATAAGGAACACATCAGATACAAGAAATACCCCAAATCTCAACACGTTCAAGGTTCAGCAGGAGATCCATGAGCCACCTGTTCCAAGTTTCAGAAATATCCATTTTTAGATTTCTGCGGGTTAGGGGCATTTTTCCAATTATAATTATCAGGCAAAAAATCTCTCTCCACTATATACACTGCCATGATTTGAAAAGTAAGGTATGCCAGATTCAAAAGCAGTGTTTTTTTCTTCCTGAAAGCAACAGCATTTGATATGCCCTTTGAAGAAACACGTACATTAAATTTTTAATTTTCAGTGACAAATATCTTCAGTTCCAAATCAGAGTCAGCAGCCAGAGAACTGGTTTACAAAGAGTCAATAAATTTTTGCTAGGAGCAAGATAAATAATCTTTCAATTTCTCACTGTGCAACTTCAATACTATCGGATTAATGTGGTAAAAGCTTATTGACAAGAGAAAGAGTGAGCGAAAATGGTGTGTGCGTGCACGTGTGCAAAGCAAGTCTCTCTTAAAAATCCAAACACTGGAACTCTCCTTCGAGCATTCTGATTCTTTGAGAGAACACACAGTATTCCAGACCTCCAAATAAAAAGAAATTTTAGTTTCTATGGTCTGTGATATAATTCTTTTTATTTAGGCATCCTAAATAAAAACACCATTGCACCATATTGGTCCATCTAATGGTCCTTTTACTTCTGAAGTACCAAAATAGTTTAGTTCCAATTTCAAAACATGTTGAAAATCTATATAGAGATGTTCTCCTACCTGATTCCTACTGCGATTTGGGTACTTAACAGTTATGGAGAGCTAAGTCAAAAATACGTACGTGAACTTCCATTGTTCCTACCCAAAACAGCAACAAACTCTTTACACAGCTTGGGACAGAGATGGTCCCTCTGCCAAAGGCCAACCCGGAGTGTTATTTCAGTTGAAAGAATGATGATCTAGTTTCATAGTCATTCTATTGTGACTACAACAGGAGAACAGAGCATTATTTATTTATTTTTAAATGTTTTTATTTTCTTTCCAATCTTAATTGAAAAGAAAGAATAGCCACCTGGATACCTTCCCATATGACACCTGTTCATTCTACCCTCTTTTCCATGAGTCAGAAAGCATAAAAAATGTTATGTGGCAATTCAAAATCAACATATAAAATCAGCTTTATGGTTCAAGGACACAACAGCACTAATACAACTATTACAATAGCTGCTGTATCTATTCCTTCCTTATTATTTCATTTCCCTCATTACCTACCAATTATCTGTATATTTATATTCGATATATAACAAAGTCAATATATATCTGCTGCAAAACCTGAAAACAGAAACAGGCATTATAACCAAAATAACCATTATAACCAAAACCGTTACTCAGTTTCACACCACTGATGAAGTTACTGCTCTGATGATTGTATCATAAGCAGTTCTTTGTTATGTTGGGAATTATAAGTCTTTAAAAATTACAGAGGGTTGCATATGTGTAAAAACAAGAAAATATAAACTCTTTAGACTGTATTTATTTAGTATTTCTATCCATTTAATACCGTATCTGCTAATATTGGATAGAAGCACTATTTTTGTTCTTTAGTAGTGGCTCATGGGAGCATCTAGGAATATATATATATACGCACATATTGTACAGTATTGTTCAAAAGTGCACCTATCTGCTTTTGTTTTATAATTTGCCAGCTAACTCTACTCAGAAAGTAGAATTGCTCTTTCTTCCCTCCCCACCCTCCCCTCTTTAAAAGAGAAAAGTGTTTTTCCTCTCTTCAGCCAAAGGATTGCAGTAGAATGACACTTTAGCTTAAACGGTACTAAAGCTGTTCCCATTCTCCAGCTTAAAAGTCTTTCAAGTGATTGTATTTTTATATCCCTGTGGTAAGTACATTTTGCTGCCTTAGTTTTGCCTATAAAGGAATAAGACTGTGGCTAGTCAAGGACATAAAACGACCCAGAGGCATAACGAAGAGAAGACCTGACCAGTCCCTTCTTCCTAATGCTACGTTGCTTATTAGCATCTTAGTTTTCCTAATATTTGGCTGATAATGTCACACCACATTTCAGAATGGTGTCTATGACTTCCTAAGTGTATATGTATTCTAGAAAAAATAACTGAAAAATATCCCAGAAGTAATGTGTTTTCCTACAGCAACTGCAATCAGCATCAAGTAACTGTTACCCTGTTACCTCTGGTTTTAAAAGCATACATTTAACTTTATTATTTCCACAGCCACATTACTTGATTCAATTACACAGCCAAACAAAATCTTGTCTGTGAAATATCTTACACTCAACAGCTGACACTTAGCTGCTAAGAGGTATGTTAAAAACAAGCGTGTTCAAGGAAGGCATAAAACACAAAGATATGGTCACAGCCACCCACAGCTTACACTGAAAAGTCAGCACAGAGAACCCCATACTGCTGTGGATATACTCGGAAGTGTAACAAGGTTTTTGTGGCTCCTTATTTTTCCCATATTAAGGAGTAGCACAAGAGAGAAGACTACTTGATTTGAATATTAGATTTATTACATAATTAACACATATGGCAAGGATTCTTTATAAACCTATAAAAGGTAAATGAATCAATACCAGAAAATGTTCCCCAGTAATAAAGTCCCTCTTAAAGTACTAAATCTAATATGCATGTTAGGAGCTATGTTTGTGATAAAGAACTATTAATGTCAGAGCTAGAAAAAAAAATGCCAAAGATTTTTTTTTTTTTTTTTTACCCTGAGTATTCTAAGAGCAGCAGGGAAACATATTTGCATTTGGATTTGATGGCTTTAACCATTAAAGTTCAACCTTTTCACAAAGAGCTGTATGACAAGCCTTATTTAGCACTGCAGTCACTTAAAGCCTACCCTATATACAGACATCTCTAGTTGAAGGACAGGAGGGTAACCGAAAGATTTACCTATTTCTTCAAAAATTCTGTGGACATATATATATCATAGAGGGTATACATTTCTCTAAAAGTTTTTATGCTCAAATGTGCTCATCAGAAATAACACACAGTTTGCCCTGATCACCTCCCTGAACGTGTTCACAATCATATATGGTTTCTTTACTATCACTGTCAGTATAACTATGGAAAAGTGTAAAAGATTCACTGTACTTAGCATGTATCACCATCAGTTCTTGAGTTTCAGTTGCTTTACATCAGGGAACAAATAGAGAAGTGGACTACAGTCGGCCATCAGAAGTCATTTAGTCCATCCCCTCACTACCCAAGCAGGGCTCGTAACTTTTGCCTCTCTTTGCCTTTCCCACATCATAGATGTGGGAAGCAAGTGATTCTCCAAACTAAAACACTTCAACTTTTGGGAGAACAGAAATATATTTGGGGAATATACAAAATGATCCTGATAATAATGACAGCTTAAATAAGTTATGGTCACCATTACAGAAAGCTTCCTTTTTGATAGGAACACCTTGAAGGAGTTGAAATGCAACTACTCAAAGCTAAAGCAAAAGCTTTAGTGGATTCCACAAAGTGTCAATTCACAGAATCTAAAAACAGTCTGTGTATCATTTGTGACTTAATCTGCAGAGAGCGTTAGAAGCCATCATTATAGTGCTTTCTGCCTGCACAAGTCTCCGATCTCCCTTGACACTTAGCAGTTGATCCTCATCTTACTTGGATGGCCGGAAGTGCACCTTCCTGTTGTCTTCTTCCTACTTGAGCAAGAAATTTCAAGCTACAAAGATTCAATGACACACACTGGACTTCTTTGCCTGCTTTTACGCTTTCCTTGCTTTATAGTGCTGCTCTCCCTTTCATATACTAATTTCTTGTTACGCTACAATTTATTCTAATATTGCAGTATACTCATGCTTACTTTCCTTCAACCAAGTTCCAAAGATGCTTACTGACACCAACAAGCAGAAGGATGACAAGGCCACAGCTTTCTGTTCGGATGACAGGGTGCAACCTCCATGCAACCACTGTTTTTCAAGCTCAAACTGATTTCAGTACTGGAGATACCAAAACCCTTTCAATCCGTCACAGGCCGCAATAGGTGGTAGACTCAAGTCCATTGACATCTTATGTCTTTTTTTTCCTGTTATTCTACTAGCATGCTACACACTTCTGCTCAAACCTACATTTTGAATATAAATTATCCATATCTTGTTGTGGCAGATTTGTACACAGAAGTATACTAGTTCTCCATTTCCCTTAAGATGATACCATGAGAAAGACAAAAAGAATCTGACCTGAAACTGTAAGTCAAAAAAAATGCATGTCCTGCAAAATGCAGCACACTCCTATCTTTTTACTTTGTGAGGCTTACCATCCGCTGAGATCCAGAAGGAAACAGCCAGCTTTCTCATGGTTTTTGAGCTGTTCAAGATCCTTGGTTCCAGTCACATTGTGCATAGGCATTTCTTCCCACGTCTGCATTCACACAGAAAGCTCCCTAGACCCTTTCCTTATATCAAGACACTTTCTCTACTTGTTTACAAGGAGTCTGAGACCCTCATTTTAAAAATGCCCCAAGTGTTCTTAATCTAGGCCTCTATGATTTATACAGAAATACTTACACAGTTCCTCATGATCTTGCTGATCTTGCTGTTGTATGCACCTTTGTAATTTGGGCTTCATTTGTTTTGCTTATCCATGCCTCCATGCTATTTCCTGTCTTCATATTGACAACTTACAGCTCATTCTTTTTATAGCTTCTTTTTTTTTTTTAAAAAAAAAATATATATATATATATATTTTTTTTCAAGATTGAATGCCTGGAGGAATGAATTCTGAATGATGTGTGCTTTTGCACTTGTCAATCTTTTACAGTCTTTAACTTAAGATCTTTTGATAATCTTTGTATTTTAAATGCCAGCAGCATGTAGTTTAGTGCCATTGTGGTTGAGATGAACAATAGTGTTTAGAGGAGAATGACAGAATGCTAGTTCCTGAGAGCTGTTCTCTGCCAGAGATCTGACCTGCATGCCTACATCCCCACTACTATGGGAGGGGAACTTAGAAATGTAGCACTCTGTGTTATTAACACAGTAATTTCCAAACTTCTCATAGGCTAATATCTGCATTTTGTTTTGCCTCTATGAACTTATTATCTTCTCTTGTATTTTTCCTTCACATTTTTCTCAGCTTAGGTCTGAGAACACTTACTGCCTTTGCATTCCAATCTCTCCTGACTTTTCTGAAAATCTTCCCTACATATTTGGTTCCAAATGCAGTAAAAATTTCTGGCTCAAGTACAGTTTTCTTGTTCTAGCCATCCAGCTTCTACATGTATACAACTTTGAACATAGCGTCCATAGCGTCACAGCCAGCGCGGAAGTATGCAACTACTAAATACTTACCTATGCTAGTGTCTTTCAGCTGGAAAAGGTGTAGAACAACTGAAATGTTATGTTTGCAGACAGCTACACTTTCACATTTTAAAAAAGGGGATTAATTTATTTTGATAGGACTGTTAATTAAGTAAAGGTTACTATTCTATGATTAATAATTAGGATTTCATTCTATTTTAGTATAATTGAAAGCTTATTTTGGATTTATTATCAGTAGAAAAAATTTTCTGCCTCTCTCTGGACCCTGAAAACATAAACCATCGTATCGTGTCTTGGTATAAGTCCAACCCAAAAAGTTCAATATGAAAGTAATGGAACTACTGCAATGCTTGTAAGGGAATGTTTTAAACAAGGAATACAACTCATGTTCTTTCTCAATATTGTAACTGCAGTTCATGATTAAGAAACTGGTATTACTCTGCTTTGTATAAACAACAACTGTGTATCTCAGGAGAAAACTAAATACTAATTTATTCTGTTGGATCTCAACTATTTGCAACTTTTAATATATATATATATATATATTTTCAAATAATGCCTCATTCTGCTTTTCCATTTCTCTTTTCTTGTATTCCTGCAGAAAATAAGACATTGCCTGTATTTGGCATATTGTCTTGTATATGCTGTTCAGACATTTGTCTGTGTTTGGTAGGTGCAAAGTGAGACTGTGTAGCTTGTGCAGGCTGTAATATGCATAACTCATGTTGTAAGCTGCTGAACAGCGAAGCATTAGACAATAAAACCACACCACATCTTTGTATACAGACTGTGACAGTACAGAAGTTAAAAAGACATTAACAAAACAATACCTTGCATATTTCTGAAAGCAAGCCACAGTGAGGTCACACATATTCAAGAGAAAAATGATTTCTCTTAAACCTCTTGTGCCTGACTTCTACTGCCAGATGCTAACATTGCTGTTTTGCAAAAACAAACAAACAAAAAACACAAATCAAAACCAAAGTAACAGAAAAACAAATTTAAAAAAAAAATCTTCAAACTTTCTCTTATGAAATTGAAAATAAATTATATGTGCTTATAGGTAGTTTGTGAACTCTTCCTGCGCCATCCCTATGTCTTGTAGTCTACAAGCTCATCAGGGCAGGGCTCAGACACTGAAAAACGCTTAATACTGTATACAGGATGAATAAATAATGCAAGAAGTCTCAAGGTCATAAGGGGAAAACAAGACATGGCTGGAAACATCAATGTGAGCCCAAGCCTCAGCTGCCTTTATGAAGCAGAGATGATGCTAAAATAGTGTGCCAAGATGGAAGCTATACAATTCTTGACATTTTTCAGAAGTAATGGTCTAAAAATAAATAAAAAATCAATATGCACGCTAATTCCTATTCCTCAGCTCTTGAATGAGGAATCTTAATGGTTCTACAGTTCACTTAGGTCTTTCTGAGCTACTTTACAGATATACATAAATGAAAGAGCAGTCACGGAATAAGGTGTCTGTCCTCACAAATGTTTTTCTCAACATAAATTATATGCTAATACTGTTCTCCACAACAATCATCAGCACTTCGCTGGATCAACAAGCAAACTTGTTCACACATAGTTTACAAGGGCTGAAGATGTTCTTCAGAACCTGCGGAAATGAAATTTCCGGACCTCTTTCATATATGTGCTGTCACACATGTAAGGTGATGCATACTTTAGAAAGGTAAAGGGGAATTTTCTATTAGCATTCTGCCATTTGCAAGTTTAACAGGGTGAAAAACCATGTGAAGGCAAGAAAAATAAGAAGCAGCAAAAAGTAATCAACTGATTTCATGAACTGAGCTGTAACATGCAAACCAAGCTCAAGCATTAACTCACGGAGTGACTTACTCTAAGTGTTACAATACATGTTAATCATCATGTGTTACTTAAAAAGTCTCCTGTTTTTCACTTGTCAAATTGATGAAAAATACTTTAAACTTGCAAAAGCTGCTCTGAGGTGATCTTTTGAGGACATTCTACTTACGAAAAAAAGACTGAGTTACACACTGCAGAAATGTGCTTTCTTAAAAAAAAATGGAGGAACAAGCAATCACAAATAAATCCTGCCTCAAGAACTACATAATTCAGTATACTATCCACCATTTCAGTCTCAGAAGTCATAACTCCTCTGATGGTATTCCCTTATTAACAATATGGACAATCTAGTTAATATACAACTAATATTTTCTACCAGTACTCCCTAATTAGCAATATGGAAAATCTAGTTAATATACAACTAATGTTCTCTACCATCGGGAACGAGAGTTTCTGCCTCTGAGCCTTCTCCTACTGTTCCTCAAACACCTCGCCTAAGTACTGATGTGCTCATGTCCCCTGTGTAAAACTGCACCCAACCACCCCAGCACCAGAGAAGGCACTTGATCATCACCTGCCTGCAGGACATCCACCAGTAAGCTTTGAGGGACCACACAGGGACTTGACCTGAAAAACTAACTTCATGCACTTAAAAAACGCCATTGGCAGCCTTGTGCAGCCTGGGAAGAAGCACCTTGTCCAACGGTGCTGAGCAGCCTGACTTTCAAGTCCGTACATGTGTCCTGTTATTATGGTGATCAAAATTGATACACACAGGTAGTCTTGGGTAGAAAATTTTGATTTTAGACTCTCTGACAAGTATCTCAGTCTTTGGACGTTGTATCCTTTTGGTCATACTGCATTAGATAGAAATCTAAACAACAACAAAAGGTTTTAAATGGAAAATATATGGAAACTCTCAGGCTAATTTGTCTGGTACTTTTGAAGTTTTACCTTTGGTCCTCCTGGAATTTTTATTATAATTAAATGTTTCAGTTAAAAGGGCAACAGTGGCACTAATCAAAATACGAACAAACTATATGCAGTTTCAAAAATAATGTTTTATAAGGACAAGAAAAATTGCTCTTCACAATAGCACTAACAAAATGGTATTTCATCTGTTCTGGAGACTGGCATTTTCATAACACAACTGTGATAAGGAAAGCCACAAACTATGACAACAAACACTGCAAAAAATCACAAAGATGAATTTTATCTTTTCAGTTACCTTTTTTGATTTACATTGCTTTTTAATTAGACCATTTCTTTCTCTTTTCAGTCTGTAAAGAGGTAATGTTTACTGCATAATGGTGACACCACTAATTCAAAACAATAATACTAATGCCAGGAAAATCCTGTTTCAGGTAATAGATTGCACTGGACAGAATCACTTTTATCCATCTGATCTGCATTTTATCTGTCCCCACTATCGGCTTATCAAGCCCACTTTTTTTTTTCCTGTTTCCTTTGATAAGAAGCAGCCCATTTTGACATGGCATCAGTTCTAATTCGTAAGAACAAGATAACAAACAGTAACAGTAATGTAAACAGAATCAGAGACTGAATAATTTAGCATGTGTTCATTTGAGGGGGATATCCATGTATTCTTAAACTTTTTAAAATACATTTTTTAAACACAGCTACTACAGAACTTTTTTTTTTTTTTTTTTTTTTTTTTTTTTTTTTTAAAACAAATACTATAAAAAAATACTAAAGTATTTCAAATTTTCCTAGGGCATCAACAATTTACAGTTTATCTGCTGGCTTCCAGCTATTACATAATGGGTAATTAGATGCTGAAGCTTCCAGTGACTTAGAAAAATAGTCTACATGTTAATTGCTTTTATGAGTCCTTTAATGTAATCTGGTGACAGAAAGAATTTTGGACTGTCTACAAACAAAAACATGACTGTCAGCAAGCTTAATTTCCTTCCCTTATTTCCCAGAAATTTCTTAGGAGTTTTGACAGATTTCCTTTCCTACTCCTTGCACACTATATATATATTTTTTTTACCACTGCACTATCAGATTTTCTAATTGCAACCAGTGCTCCCTGACCATTTTCAATGTAGTGTCTCAGCAACCACTAGATTTCTTCCCTAAAGAGGCAACTGTATGTTCAATAGGCTTTTTGTTCCTAGTACAAAATGGTCTCTTTTTCTTGACTAGTATCTTTTTTTTTTTTTTTTGTGAAATTACAACTGAAAAAAAATATTTTCTTTCCTTCCCTTCTACCCTTTCCCTTCCTTTCCCCTTTCCCTACCCTTTCCCTTCCCTTCCCCCCCCCCCTTCCATTTCCTTTCCTTTTCTCCTCCCACATCCTTCTGGTGAGTCTTTTACCTCTGGCCTACTTGCAGACAGAGAACCACAAGCAATCTCATCTTGCTCTTGATAGGCTGACAGCAGTGAATCTTTTGGGAACAAAGCTAATACTGCCACTACACAGATTCCTAAAGACGTGGCCTACAATGTCTGTAAACACCTCTTAAGAAGTGGTGTGAATGTCTAATGATGTACTGTCAAAAGCAGAATGTTTCTGTGATTAATTCGAGAAAACATTGAGTAAATATGAGAAAATGGAAAACAAAAAAAAAATCCCCATAGAAATAGAAGAACAATACTCAGAATTGTCATGGGAATATACAAACACGGGAACTTTCAAAGCACTACATAGACACTGTATCTTGTTCTCAACATCAAGAATTATGTTTAGAAAAGAGTAGGTAAGACAAGTATACAGTCAGGCTTCACGAGAAAATTTTTCCTGTCTCCACCTACTTCAGCCTCTTGAAACGAAAGACAAAACATTTAATTACAAAGGGAGAAAAACACAGCAAGGGGAAAAAATTACCTAGGAAATGAACTGCATGCCTTAGGGAAGAGAGTAAATAATGGGAATTTATATACATGCTGCTATGAGAATGTAACCTTTTTGCCATACTGTCTACTTCAGTCTTACAAAGGAACAGAAGAATTCCAGTTCAAAATTTCTATCTAGTTCATTCACATGTATCAACTATGGGATAATCCAGAAAGTTCACAAGTTCCCATAAACTGATGATTTTCCTTAACTACCTACTGTGAAATGATGCAATTAGTCAATGGCAGGAGAGTGAGGTACAGGAGACAGAAATTTCAAAGCAAATCAGCCTGAACACTGAAACTCATCACCACAAGACAGAAGAATGTCTACTGAATAAAATCAATATCTAAATGATTTTATTCAGGCATTAATTTGCCATGCAGAAGCTTGCCTGGTTTCAGCACCAAATCTCTCAATAAAAGTTCCAGCTGTTGTGAAAGCTGCAGGAGCATCCCATCTTCTCCACCTCACCTAACAACTGCTTCACGGATCCTTAACAGGCGTACAGCTGCCCACGACGAGGACTGCAGAACGGGGGTCTCCACCATGTACTGTTTCTCTCTTCTTATGAACCTTTCAGGATGATTTAGGAAAAACGTGTCCCTGTCAATATTGTGTACTATGGTGGGTTCACAGCAGATTTCACAATAGATTTGGCTAAACCTTCCATAGGCTAACAGTGGGCATAATTCATACTACAACGGGGCAGTCAGAATTTAAAGGCTACTATCTGGGATGTGGATGCACTGCTGTTTATCAATTTGGAACCATACACTCAGGGAAAACTTGAGTTTCTAAAGTGAAAAATTCTTATTAAGAAAATAAAAATCATAAATGCTGATTTTTTTCTCTTTTATTATGTCTATGGGGATGTATCATGGTGGCACACAGGAAACAACATTTTTTTCTTACACTTGTTCATTCTCCAGTTATTCAAGTATAGAAACCCCCTCTTTGAAAGCCCTATGCAAATTTGAGTATACCAAGCACCATGCTTATCAAGTCTTCCTAAATAATTATTTTATAAATACACAGTTCTTGCACAGAAGAAGAGCTACCAAGAAGAACTACCAAGAAGAGCTACCAAGTGTGTACTTCTGTGAACAACGTGCTGCTGAGGTGCTAAGTCCTAGTTCTCAGAAGAAAATATATAACCACCAACTGCATCCAGAACATATCTCCAGAGCCCAGCTGAAAGAAGTACACATATATTCAGAGAAAGTTTGGAAGGGAAGGGAAGGGGGAGAATAAAAATAAGAGCTGACGAATCATTACTGACCAGTCCCATCCTTACAGAAATCACAAAAGTTCAGTCCTACCAGTGTTTATTACACCCTGTGCCTAAATGGTTTGACCTCTCCCACCTCTATCACAATGAATGGAATTGTGAGCCTCGGGACTGTGTAAAGCAGGTGGAAACAAGTGCTTTGCTTGGAGAGTGCAGGGGTAACAAATAATCAATGTTGTCCTTCAACATGAGAAGAGAAGCAGGAAAAGAGATGATGGTTGGCATGAGGAAGGAGACAACTCAAGAACTCCACACATGGAGGAAGCAGCCTGCCCAGGACTCAACATGAGCAAGACTGCAGACAAAAGACTCCTCTTGCTTCTTGTCTTTTAAAATCTAATTTATCAATATCTTATAGGTCTTCACCACCTCATTTTATCAGGATTTCCTGATCATGATCCTACTACCACATAGGTACAACTCTGATCTAGTGAAATAGCAATATTATTAAAGAGATATTTAAGTAACAATAAAAAACAGAAAGAGCAGATTACCAAAATATGTAATTGCCCAAAAAGCAGCCAGACGGATATTTTTGCAAAAACGGTTCTCAAAATTTAGACTTCAAAATATTACTCTATCGCATACACTACTGGTGAGCTGCAATCAGGCTGTATGCTAGTTAGTACAAATCAGAATAAGAAAAATTTATAATTAAACTAATCAAAATCTTACAGGAGGTATAATAAGTACTTTTGAATTTTTTATGTGACATGCTGATTCTCACATTTTGAGAACTACTGCGCTACGTGAGACAAGCACCCTATTGGGCTCCATCAAATAAAAGTCTACATCTTAGAAATCTCAATTCCTTAACACAAAACTCTGTCAGACTATAGAGACTGATGTGCATTTCTGAGTTAAAAACTGACCTTTGTGAAAAGAACCTTTCTAAGGGCACTAAGAATGCATTACAGTGCGTAAAGAGTCCTTTGAAACTACAATAACCTATGTGCTCACCCTGCAGTGCTTCTTGAGAACACTTGTTTTCTAAACAAACATCCAAACAAATCCTACACACCCAGCAGAGTTAATGGTTTCTATAAAATGTGTATCACAATCATTGATTAAAAAAGAGAAGTGATTGCAGGTTCATAACAGGATGTCACAACAGTTTGCTTCTTCTTCTAGGGCTAAATATACATTCTCTAAATTGCCAACACAAATTAAGTAATTTGATATTGTTATAGTCTAAAATTTTGACTTAATTTGTTAGTGCTAGGATGTTCTATCCATTTAAGTGTATCTGCTCTCAGATTCTGACATATAAATTATTTAAAAGCTAATACTGTCTTCTAAAAAAATAGTACTTCCAACTATTCGACTTTCATTGCTAGCACTCCACAAAATTCAACTGGATATACACAAAAATTAAACTTTTCTATAAATACCTATGTATTTTTAATTACCTTGGATCTAAAAGCTACACTCCCTCTTCACATGGTATCATCACAGACTGCTTTATCAAACGAGCTTCGGAATAGAGTGGGAAAGAAGACTGTGCCAATTCTATTGAGGTCAAGCGGATTGAAGTCTGCTTGTGCTATCTGAATCACACATTGGCAGATGAAAAGACATGCCTTTTACCATCTGTAAATTTTCATGTGCCAGATTTTGGCTTGCCATGCAAGTATTTACTGTGCTGAGGTACTCAGAAAAATAAAAGGAAATAAGTTTTAATCTAGATTTAAGATGACAGTACTAGATAAAAACAGTGTATGTTTACCCATTTAAACTCAAGCACTAAGGTAAATTTATCATCCATATAGAGGTGTTCTGATTAAGAAAAAAATAAATAAAAAAGGTAATACTGATGGTCTCTCAGTGCTTCCATGTCTTCATTTGTGCGCACTGCAGAAGAAAAGAGGTATGTGGATTTTCACAATGGCCTTGAAAATGCCACTTCACTAAAACTGACTTACATACAAATGGCTGATCCTTTCAGGGTATGCAGTTTTGAAAGAGTGCTTGCAAATGCAAACAGCTACATAAAATAAAAGTTGTTGCTGAGGAAACAGAAAGAATAAAGAACATACGATTAACTGTGGTGGTGAGGATAAGAAACAGGATGCACAACAGAAAGGATCTTCCTTGGAGCAGGAAAGCTGGACTCTAACTCTGTTTTGCAATACCAAGTCATGTGGTGGACTAAGGATAACTCCATTAGCTCTTATAAGCCACATAAGATATGTTAAATGAGCATGGTTTTTGCTTTGACCAGAAGTAGTACACAGTGTGAAAAGAAAATAACATTGGTATATTAATCCTTTTGCTCCACTGTTCTCCACTGTTCCCTTCTTCATCTTTAATCCCATTCATACTACTCCCTTACTTCTCCAAAATCTTTACTGTGAAGACTGAATTTTCCCTATGTTTGTCAATAACTTCTAAAGAAAATGATGATTTTTTTGTCATTGTTGGTTTGTGTGCATCAATCAGATATCTACTGAAGCCAAAATGTAATCCAGTATTTACACATTTGCATTCTCCAGACAGAGATTGCTTTTCTCTTGGTGCTAGCATAAAGGAGAGAAAAGTAGTGTAGAAATGGAAGTTGAAAAAATAGAATTTCTGCGTGAAAAAATATTCAAAAGGCAGACAGAGACATATCAATTGACAGAGCCTTTAATTGCTCTCATTTCAGTGGGATTGACTGCCCTTCTGTACTTCTTGTTTTCCATGTTCTTCAGGAGTCTAACTTCTATCTAAGGAAGATGAAGTTCAACTTCATGAAAGGATGAAAAAAGTTCAAAACAAAGAGAAATTGGAGAACTTAAGAAATTCTGCAACTAGCTGAAATTCTGATCAGTTGTAAACCAAGATGGAGGAAATCCCTTCACAGATATCTATGTCAGAAACAAAATCCACTGTTTCTGGAACAGAAGAAAGAAAAGCCACAGAAGTATGCCACAGAGATACTGCAGTTATTGTGGGAACACCTTTAAGCAAATGCAGTTCTGGCAAAAGGGAACTATCTCAAGACAGAGCCACAGCTCCCCCAACCCGCTGCTGACCACGTGCCTTACTCACAGCTCCTAAGTTTTGCTGTTACAATTCTGCTTTTCTGTAGTGGTCTTGCATCACATTTGCACAAAATACATGAATTTGCAAATGATTTCTGTGGATCAGAGGTCGAAATATTTTACAAGATAGATGCTTAAAGCTACCACACACACACGCTATCTTGCCATACTGCATGCAAATGAATCCATTCACAGTCCTGCCCTAGCAGTGACCATTACAATTTACTCTCACAGTCACTACAAGCATGCTATGGTAAAGGGAAGGGACTAAACATCCCAGCTCTGATTTTTATGATTTTCAATTAAACTTCCTTTTCTGTTGGAACACGGATCACCTGCTCTGCCATGCATACTTCTGTATTATTAATTTGTTAGCTTGCTCAAATCACAGTTGAAAACCTTTCAGCCTTGGTTTGCAGCAATAAATTCAACTGACAGCTGAAATTTGGAACGCTCACTTAATATTGATTCTGAATGTAATAACAAGCGACATGACCTTTTGGAGGGTGTAAAATATGGCTGCCACAACATCTGTGCCACATTTCTTGCTGTTTAGTAATATGCTGTAACAGCATGGAGCTGGCATTGAAGTTAAGCTTTATAATCAAGAAGATCACTCCATCTCTCTGGCTTTATTAAAACAATACAACAACAACAAAACCAAGAAACACCTTAACCCTCACCCCAGCCCCAAAATGCTTCCCAGACCTAAAACCTGCGTGCACGTCCTGCAGTACTTTATTCCGCCTAAGACAAGCGATATTTGACTACCAAAAGAGACCCCTCTGTCAGACACGGTGATTGCAGCAGCCTGAAAATCAGTACTGTGAGAAGGGATTTGACATCAAGTAGCCCAAGCAAGTATCTATCAGGTTAAACTGTTTACAGTTACCTTCCTCTACATAAGGAAATGCCTTTACATCTTTGCTTCCGTTCTGACAAGAAAAGAACACATTAATACCATTTCTGTGTGCTCTGACACCATGAACACCATTTTAATCTAGCATTACCCCAGGATACCTTGAACTAATTTTGCTAGACTGGATACAGAATTGGTTGCATCTGATTTCCTTTCAGCAGTTTCCTTTGAAGCGCTGGTATCTTTAAAAATATAGTCCAAGTGGGCAGAGCAGCAATGTCTGTATTTTTAAAAATCCAATTTAAATAACTTCAAATTATCCAAACAGTCTTAACCAAGTTTCAAAAGGATTCTGCTACAGAAAACAAAACCCCCACACAATGTGTTATGAATAATTTTTTAAGCATCTCCTGATGTTTATTGACGTAACATGTAAACTGAAAAAAACAAATCCCTTTATCCTTATGAATATCTCTTATCTCTTAATGAAAAATAGATGTAATGAAGCAGGTCTTTACCACATTTTTGTGTGTGTGTGTGTGTGATTTTGTGTTCTATGCTGCCTAACACTAAGTAGCAGCTAAAATTTAAATGCTTTAAAACTCATCCTTCAAGAAAAAATAAAATCCTTTGTAGTTTACAGGCAAATAAAGCATACAAATAAAAGATCTGTCACAACTCTAACAAATAAACATAAGGAACATGACAGCATTTTATTTTTTAAAATCTCAAAACCATATACAGCAAGATTTTCTAGTATACGTACCTGTACTGGCCTGGTATTATACAGGCAAAATCTGCATCAACTTAATTATCAGCACCTCACAGTTACACACAGAAAAAAACATTTACCAAAATAATAGCTCCCTGGTTACTAAAAATTACACAAAGAACTGAAGCATATAAACATACACCAAGTATATAGAAATATTCATTGCAGTATATCCCTCTGGTAGTAGGAACATATTTCCAATATATAGCATTCAAAAGGCATTAAATACCATTCCATACATGCACTGACAAATGCTAATACACACACATTACATGTAATTAATTAAAGTATATTTGACTGTTACTGAAAGCAGAATTAATCTTTAATGATTACTAGATACTAAATGAATTTCATACTCTAAGATCAAGCATATAGACACCAAGACTACAAGAGCTAGTTTTTGTCTGTCTCTCCACTGTGCTGAACGTAATTTAGCTTAATTATATAAGATCAGCACCTGAACCAATCGACTCTCCTATTGTTGTTCCAATAGATGAAGCTGAGGCTGTAACAAAGCAAGGTGACAGACTGCTTAGGCAACAGGAGAGGGAATGATGAAAAAGAAAGAATTGCTAATTTGTTTCAACAACAATGAAGGCTGGAACTCACTTGAAGGAGCTGAAGAATAAAATAAAATACTTGAAAAACTAGCTAATGATTGAGCTCCCTCCAGGCTCATAATTGGCTATTATCATTGAGGAATAAATTCCATTAAAGGCCAAAGTAGTAGAAAAAAAATATTAACAAAAGACCCTGAGAGTCCATGGGTTTGGTGTTTACCAAATCCACTGGTTTGTCCCCATGGGTTTAAGGAACGGAGGAGCTACAAAAGAAGAAGGGGCACAAGGGAAAAAAGCACAGAGAGGTACTTTCCCACTCTTGCTTAGGAGGCCATTCAGACGTTCTCCTCGGCTGTCTGCCCACTCACATGCAGAGCTTGGGCAACAAACAGGTTTTCAGGTTCAGCTGGAAGTCTGAGATGACCATAATCACAGTGACTTAGTAGAAGAGCATGTGTGGAAAAGGCCCGCTGTTTACAAAGAACTGGCAAGGATGATGATGAGGACTACCACTTGAGTGAGCGGAGTACCAGTTTGAAGACATCATGAAATGACTGAGCTTGGGATACTGAGAAAGCCTAGGAAACTAACTAGTAAGAAGGCAGACTGCTGATTTCGATAACAGTGTTCAGGGTAGTCAAGAACAGTCCCTTGGGGAGCAGCCCCAAAGGACCTTCCCCAAGAGGTGCAATGTGCGGGTAGTGAGGCAGTGCTAGAGGTACTGCAGAGGCTTTGCCAGGAGTGCTGAACAAGCCAATGGGTAGTGTTGTAGGGTGGCATGTACCTGTGCAAAGTCATTGCCATGCAGGGAAGTCCTTGTTAACATTATGTTCAGCTAGGAAAAGTAAGAAAAGAGAAGCAGGGCAACTATAGGCTGATCAGTCTTGCCTAGAATGATGCCTGAAAATAATTTGAACTATTTCCCTTTGGAAACCTTTTCCAAGAACATCAATATCAAGAAGACAAGGTACAATAGTTAAACTGGATTTACAAAAGGGCATATCATGCTTAAACAGAATAATTACATTCTACAATGAAATGACTGGCTATGGAGGTGAGGAGAAAGTGATCAATGAAGCACTTAGTTTTTAGTGAACCTTCCGACACCCACAGCATTCTCACCTGCAATCTGAGAAAATATCATTTGGACAAATGGACTCTTACGTGAGCCAAAAAACACCTGAATTGCTGGGCTCAAAGGGCAGTAATCAATGACTCAATGATCAGCTGGCACCAAACAGCAAGCAAAATACTCCAGCAGTACAAGAGTCCAGGTCATTCAGTACCTTTATCGGACAGCTGGACAATGAAACCAAGTACACTGCCAGCATATTTTTGCTTGGTATTAAACTGGGGATGTGGCTGACAAGAAATTGCAGAATTCCAACCTGGAGGAACCTTTAAGCTCATGAAATGGCTCACAGAGGCCTCCAGAAGCTTCAGAAGGGAATGCATACTTCTCCAAAGTGGAATAATTCCAAGCACCAGTATGGGCTGGGAAGTGAACAGCTGAGTGGCAGCTCTTCTAAGATTCACTTTCTTTAGTTCTATAGAAGTCACAAAACTACTCTACTCTGTGACATGAGCCTACACAGCCAAGTGTTTTGTTGCTCTCAGTAAGCAAGAAAAGAAAGAAAGAAAAAACTAAATGAACTGTAGTATTTTCTAGTATTTTAACATATTAGGGATAACAGGGGTGAATGAAGTTTGTATATTTATTGTTGCTTCTTTTGTTCTTTTGTTTTTGACTTTTTTACTTCTACCTTACTAAAAAGTCATCAAGTCCTTTAATTTTTGGTCTTCACACCCACCAATTAGTGAATACCAGTTTTGGCAACACCTGGCAGTTTTTTGTTGTTGTTTTTTTCTCCCTCCAAAAATTGCCTTCAAAGACCTAGATGCAATAAAAGACACAACCACTTGCAATTAAGCATGATAGCACTTGCTTCCAGTTGGGCACCTGGGATTCTCCATACATAATACAGAAAGAATTAGATAACTCAGAAGTGTGACTAAAAACTACAACAAAAATTCTGGAGGCTTCTCACAGAAACACCTTGAGTTAGCCAAAAGGAAGCACAGTGTGTACCTCCAAATCGCACTCTACCTCTCCTTCCCTGCAAAGCACAGGCACTCAAGTCCACATTGCAGGACTCACATCTGTTCATCTGGAATCTAGACTTTTGAATGTTTAAATTTCCAAGGCTGGAATAGATAATCCAAAACCCCACCTACAAAACCAGGATGTATTCAAAACAAAAAATAAAATGTGTAAAGAGGCAATTAAAACATAATAGTTAAAGTGGATTAATAAACAAGACTGATACAAAGAGCAATCATATGAAATGTAAAACTACATTTATTTTAAAGAATAATCTTTAAACTATCATCAAAACTTAATTGTATATGAGTCTAAAATACACTATTCATATGGACAAAATGAAAAAAAAGTTAAATTTCATGGATGCTTCCAATTTAATTTAATCATAGTATGTGCAGTGCTACTTTATTACAAGAAGTTTTAAGTTCATCATAAAATGGAAATCAGTGATAAAGTAGCATAAATGCAATTAATGCAGCATTCAGTGGTGGTACACACCAATTTATATACTTTCTACCACAATCCTATGGGCACGATGCTGCAGACATTGCAACACATGATCTCTAAAACTGGTTCCAGTTGTGCACATAGAAAGAAAAATATTTCCTTCAAGTATTGTATTCCTCAAAGCAACATCTGTTTTACTGAGATGTCAGGTACTGTCTCTGTCACAAGGCTTTCTTAACTGACACAGAAAATCAACACACTCAAACAACATGTAACATGAGCCTGTAACTACAATTTGACTTCCCGAGTCTGAAACAAAAATCTGGGGTGGGGGTGAACATAACATCTGGAAAAAAAGCAAAACAAAACAACAAAACCCAAATCGTAATGTAAGTACTTCTTTATGGAATTCCCAACTAAACTTAAGGAGAGTTATTCTCAGATAAACTGAAGAATTTATTTTTTTTTTTTTTCCCTTATGCTGTCTTCAAGCTGCAATAAATTCATTCAAAAGAACTTACCTGCATTTAGCTTTGATGCTTTTTTTTTTTTTTTTTTTTTTTAACAAGTGCAACTGTGGAGTCTGTGCCTCAGTACAGCACTCTGTGAAATTCCATGATCAAGATTTGTTTCAAAAGTTTTAAAACATCCAACGAGGATAAACACTGCTGTCCAGAAGAGTTATATAGTTCATTAAAGTATCCCAGTTTAATAGCATACTGTAACTCCTCATGCCTATATTTGATCTCTAAGCAAGTATCTCAGTCCTGTTCCTGTGAAAACTGTGGGTTTTGTTGTTTATTTTGCATGTGTCCACCCCCTTAAACTTGTCTACTATAAAAGCTAAGTCAATGGAAGATTACAAACCAGGGTTATTGTTGCTTATCCAATTTCTTTAGAATACCTGCAAACTGGGACAAATTTTGAGAACACCTGAAGCTAAGCTATGTCTGACCACAGCCAAAAACTAGCACCGCTGGCATCCCAGCACCCTCTGTCAAGAAGCACGTGGCATTAAGACAAGAAGCAGAATTAAGACAACTGATGCTGAAGGCACAGAACAGAGCCCTGTAACTTGTGTGGGAATTCAAAAATAAAGTAGTCTTTCATCTTCACTTAGATGTTCAGGGTGGGCTTCAACTAAGTCTAACAACTTGAATAAAGATACCTAACCACAAATTGTCAAGTAGCTAGCTCTGCAGTTATTAAACGGAGATACATGCACAACAACCGGGAAATTTCTCCCGTGCTACCCTCAGATGAGGCAGGCAGGATGGATCACTCTGTAAGTGCCTGTCTTACTTCACTGACAATTAACTTTGATTAATAGCATATCTTTTATATTAGGGCAAATTAGACAGGATGAATTCTATCTTTATTTTCTTATTTTCAAATAATGAGAATCTTAAGCCCTTGGGCCAGAGGTTATTTGGAGTCTATAGAATGTTAGAACAATGTAATTTGCCTTACTATGTCACTTGCGTCACCTACCTTTAATCTCTCACATATTAGCATATGCCACTCTGTATTACCCTGTTGAATTTGGTGCTATTTATGTCTACTGAGTCACATACACTCTATTCTGTTAATGTGACTAACCCCTTTATTTGGTACTTTGCTTCAAGCTGCAACTCCTAGAAGGAGCTGATTATTTGAAAGCCTCAGTGTTACAATCCTTCTAGCTTCAGGAAAAGACTTCTTAAAAAAGGATGTGGGTGTAGCTTAAGGATTTAAAATAAAAAGGCCTTGAAATATAATCCATTTATAGCAAATAAACTCATGATTTTGTCAGACTTAGCCCATAACCTGCACCTCAAAATTATCTTTATTTTTAGACCTGTTATTTAAATATACATGTATTGTAACCTTGTTGATGGAAAGAAAGATGACAGCTGCAGAATCATCTAGACAAAACACCAACATCTAATTTTCATGTTTACTAGTGTTATGCCATGAAAGACAAGGACCTTCCCCTCAGTGACTTCCCTCCTAGTATGATACTGTATCAGTGACTTCTCTGCACCTCTCAGGCTACAGTGGGTCATTCTTGCATTCAGTTGCTTTCCTGTGCTTCTAATAGGTGCAGTTCCGGCCTAACTTTACTGCAGCACTGAAGACACATGGCTGTATGTAAAGGCTGATCTGCTAGAACAACAAATACAAAGCCGTCTCCTTTTATCACTACCTGTAGAGTTTGGGCACACATGTGACAATGCACAAATGCCAGGATGGTAAACTCAGGCTACGGGTGAATTTATGTCCCAAAGCTTCTTCATTCAATGCCTGCACTAGAGAAACCTCACTGTGGATGTTTACTGTGAGAGTTGACGAGTTCATCTACATACCTATTTGCATGCGCATCAGTCAGCTGCAAAAAAAAAAGTGAAGTGAATAGGATTGGTAGAGCTCTCCCTTGACACCCTGAGCATGAGCATCTATCCAGCGATCATAAATATGCATTCTGACAATGTTCATCCACCCCAGTATGCAAGTTGAGACCGGAGATAGCTAAGAGTAGTGAAACTCACCCTCAGAATCCCACAGTTTCCAAGTATTTTTCAGGAATATAAAATCAGTAAGAACAGACAAATGCAGGACATTTTCAGGCAACTCTGTAACAGTGCTTTTTTGCTACAGGTGAAAACACATCCACATAGTCAAGTGGAAGAATATTCCAAGCAGCCTATTAATCACAAATACAGAACAAACATATCAGTGCAACTGAAAATCATCAATGCTAATGCAGAAGGCATCTCTGATTAGAAAATGCTCAAAAATGATTATACAGATGAGCAAGCCTGATTTTTGGGATCATCTTCCTGCATCTTACATGTAAATGTAACTATTCTGATAAATCAGAGTAGGCAGGAGCACAGTAAAATACTGAGGGTTGTATTTGAGTTTAAATTGATTTGACCAACTTTTTAGGAAGGAAGCTGTGATTAACTGTGTATCTGTCACTGCAGACAGGTTGCGAGCAGAGTTGTAAAACAGGGGTGCAGAGTCAGGGGGAAAAGCTTCTCTTATGTATTAAGATCTCCTGGGATTAGTGAGTTTGTGACCCTGGTGAAAGTCATGTTATATACATAGTTAAAGAGAGAAAGGAGAATCAAAAGAGCTAGGGAGATGAGTTTAATCTGGAAATGAGTCCAGAAAAATAATAGAAGCCATTCACCACTAAATCAAAGAACAGTGAATACCAACCCTTTATTGTCCCTATTTGTCTGCTGTGCCACAATTATGTCAGTTATTTTAGCAGAACTGGTAAGTGAGCAGACAACAGGACACATCTCTTGCCCAAGAAGAACTGATGGGACTGTGCGTGCCATCTACTGGCTGGAATACTCAAATATCCCTATATACAATTGTATGCTGCTTGACAGGTGGCATATCAAAAAAAAAACAAAAAAAAAAAACAAAAAAAAAAACAGATTGGAAAGAGGGGGGAAATATGGGCCAAATAGCCCACATGGTACTACTGAGCCCAACAGACAGGCAAAGAAACAGCAGGAGGCAATGAAGATAAATATGGAAAGAAATGCAGAAGAGGGAGAAGCGGGGGATGCTGTGCTGGTAGCTCAGAGCCTGAAAAGTGCCTCTGGTTTTTCTGAGGGATGTGTACTGCTCAGCTAACATGCCTTCCCCTCCCGGTGTTAGGCTACATTTTTCAGAAATGTGTTCCCTTGTATAAGTGAAATCCTAGCTAAAACAAAATTATATTACAGCGAAACAGTTCCTAGGATGATGACACAGATGAGCACACACAGGTGTTCAAACCTGCCAAAGGTAAGGCCACATAAGTACCTGCAAGAGAAAAGCTGGAATGCTGAGACCCTGTTTCCATGAATCCCTGATGCTTGTGTATTTACTTTCTATTTCAACCTCTAAGGAATCAATTAAAAAAAGTCACATTGAGAATGCAGCACTTCAATAGCTCTGCTGGCAACAACACTTTGATTTGTTTGACATTTACTGATCCTCCGGTAGGCTGACTGCTGCAAATTCTAAGTTGTAGAAAGACAAAGCTAAGGAAAAAAGCCCAGCACCACGAGGCTGGATGAGCAGAGAAGCTGGGCTAGCTTTCTGTTAAATAACTCTACAGGCAAGCCTGAAAAAGGGAAAGACCAAGCACTGGGGTTAAGTTGTACTCACTGAAGTTCTTTATTCCAACACCGTATCTTAAAATGGCAATGTTTTCAACAACAACGAACATTTATGAAATTGTCAGTGTGAACAATGTTTATCTTTCTCTCTCCATTTTTACATCAGGCCCCTCTTCCTGCTACTGACTAGTTCATCATACTTTTAACACGATGCTCTTAATAAAATATTGTCTGAAAACTGGATTAAAATAATTAGAGCACCACAGAATTGTGTCTTCAAATCCTGTTGATGCTGACTCAGACCAGCATTTATCTGGTCATATCATATATCATATATCATATATATATCTCAGCTATGCAGAGAAAAAAAGGAAAGCAGATTTCCTCTTAAGCCAGGATATTTAAATAATTTATATGAAAAGGGAACCAAACAAAACCATGTAACAATTTGAGCTTTTATCATATTGAGTTTTAATCACAAATTTTGACTTTACATAACTTTGCCCACTTTGTGTGGCAATGGTTCTTTAAAGAGAACAGGGACTTTACAACGGTTTCATTTCTAACTAATAAAGCACTTGGAAAAGACTATGAAAAACTTGGACAGCTGTGTACCATCACTGATAACTTGTTAGCCATTGTTACTGGATGTTTCAAACCTTGGTGGATGTGAAAACTTCATGTAGAAGCCTCTGGTAAAACAGAGGCATAAAGTTGAATTGGGAACGTTTAAACTGTTGTGATGAATAAAACACAAAGAGAATAAAAGAAGTGGATACCCTTTTTGTTATTGTTTACTACATGAGACCATGTAGAGCCTTTTGCCTTCAAAAGTGCAAGATATTTTTCTCAAAAACAAGAAACCACCACAACAACTAGAACATTTAACAAAACAGTGAAGTCTAGTCCTCTACATTACCATTTGTTTCTTAATATGACTCTGAGCATATATACACATTGTAATAAATATTAGGATTCCAGTGAGAAATTTTAACACCACAAAAAAAGTGAAAGGATTTAGAGGTGTCACTGAAATTGTCCACAAGCATCTCAAAACTATCAAATTCTTTTTTGTCCTCTATGAAACCAAAGAACATAGACTTTTCTCAAACCACAAAATGGATCAGTCAAAATTACTTCCACTTCCCAACCCAACAGACAGAGTGGGAATTAAAGCATCATTCAGAGACACAGTAAGATCCCCCCAGCTAGCCCAAAGCATGCTGAAGAACTACAACTGTTGATTCTCCCCCCAAGATATGCGCACTAGTTCCTGCTGTGCTTGGTCTTCATTTGAGAAAGACTATACAACAAAGTAAAATTGTGCAGCTGCAGCTGTTTATAAAAATAAAAATGAATTTCTGTGGATCTACAACCTTATAAACAGAATTTTATTATTACCTCTTTTCCCCACATCCTCTTAATGTCAAGGTTTACCCTTCTCCATTTGGACATAATAGAGAAAGTTTACAACCACTGAACATTTGAGCAGCTATTTATTCTAGTGAGCTTCAATCACCTAGAAATTCTTAAGGGAAGTCAGTAATAACTACATGTTTTCACTTGGTTCACTTTCTCAGGTATGTAACTAATATCTGACAGCTGAGCTAAGAACCAGAAAGGTTTGCTGGTCTCAGCCTTCAGCCCAGCAACTGAATTTCTGTACCCACAAACTCACCAGTTATAGTTAAGCTATTGCAACTTAGCTAGCCTGTGGCGGTAACATCTAGTCCCTCTGCACACCTTACCTGTGCTAAAAGTGATAGCGAAATAGAAGAAACAAAAATGAAGAGAACTACTCTCATTATTTATACAAAAGGTTAGTATGACATAATTATACTGGTTTACTGTTTATGAAAATGAGTCTTTATGGCAATTCTCTACTGATACACAAGAAGAATTCACTCTTCTTGGCTGATAGTAAAAATAATGACATGCAATATCCTTTTTTCACAAAATATAATAAAATCTGATTTGTATTTTTTCATCACACGTTTTCACTGAAAATAGCTATCAAACAACAGTATTCTTGTTATAGCAAAATTACTTCTATCTACTTGAAAACAAGTATGCTCTGTAATAGATTACACACACCCTGTGGGTTCACCATTTTCATACACAAAGCACCACAAAATCTGTAATTCCGTTAAAGACAGGCATTAGGTATGGCACCTAAATCTGTAATAACAAAATCTTCCAGCAGTCATCTTTATGTGATAAATGAATGAGAGGCATTAATAGTTATTACTCTTTTCCATTTAAGAGAAACTTAAGGAAAAGCCCAAGGATATTTCTGATATATTTTCAAGCTATACGTTTTAATTCATTCAATTCTACTCTGCAGTAAGGCTGCAAATGATTGTACTATAGAGAAAGTGTAGCTCATTTTCAGTTAATAATAGAAATAGAGATCTTAAAAGTATTTTTCCCTTTGGAAAAAATATTTATTTTTATTTTTATTTTTCCTTTTCCTTCAATTTAAGTATTTAAGTGACTTACAGTAAGTAGCCCTTAAAAGAAAAGCACACAAATGCATCTCCTTGATAGGAAAGGGACAGTAACATTTCACCATCACTTTAACCTTGTTGTTTATCATCAGCTATTGCACCATCCTGCACTGTTAAATATCTTTGAAAACCTCTGAAAAAAGGTTTTTATCCATAAATCTACTAGTGAATTCCTTCTCAGTATTAAAGAGAGCTTTACTATCTTCTACTTAAATTTTCCCCACTCAGCTGACTACAGCTAAGGATGAAGAACTAAAAAAATAAAAGCAACAACAAAAAGCCACAACAGAAATCAAGTTTTACTGCATAATGTTAAATGTGGTTCAGCATTTGCATCTATTTTCTGTTGGTGAAGCTGCAGTGCACAATAATCAGAATCTTTGCCTAATCCTGAAAAAAATAATGAAATGACTTTACATGAAAGCTATACAAAGAAATTTGAGTCTTCATATACTCTAGAGAAATTTAAGGATCTTAAGATCCAGATACAATTATTCGTATTAAAAAAAAAAAAAAAAATCTTTCAAAAGTCTGAAGCAATTTTGTGATTCCTTTCTGAAGAAAGCAGACAAAGAGACGGAGCTCCTCTGCCTAGATGGAACTGAAAAGTATTTTTTTTTTCCCCCTCACCATTTCTGTCTTCTCTAGGTACATAACAACAAGATGCACTCAACTACTACAGGTTATTTACATAAGAAAACATTGTCTCCGTAAGAGCAGAACTAATACTAAAAAACATCTTGCTAACCTGAACAAGTCATATATTGCTCTCTGAAGTTTATATATATATATATATCTATTTTTTCCATGCAGGATAAAATTTAAAAGCATATCTATCCAAACCAAAGGCATACTTAAAATGCTACATAAGTTGTTCCTTGACATAAACCAAGTACCAAGTCTGTTATTTTTTTCAGTGCATTCTGGTTAAAAAAGTACATTTCATGATGGTAACCAAATATTTATCAAATAAACAGAATAGAAATGGAAAAAATGAAAAAAATGCAATTAAAGACGAATCTTCTATCAGTCTGGCTTTCCTTTTGTTGCTGTTTCTCTGTGCAGCGTTACTGTTAAAACTGGATTCCAATTTTTCAACAATTCCAATATTTAGATGTTACATTCTAAAAAGTTAAAAATCACAACTCTCTGCATTATGGTTTACTTGTGAACTCTCTATGGTAAAAACAGGTGTATAAACTTAAATTATAACTACCTACTATATTCTGTGTATTCGTTATTATATGCTGCCCTGTAGGTTTTGTTTTGAGTTTACAGTCACACCTAAATTCCATTTCACTAACGTGGTCTAGAGCCTACACACCATACCGACAGTATTAAATTAAATATCCTGAAAAACAGCCGTACCGTTATCAGAAGTAGTGCTGGGACATTGCACATTATGGGGGTCAGCATTTCCATTTCAATGCAATAGTACAGCAAACAGTTTTACTATGGTTTGGCAGAACTGTGGGGATAGGAAGGAAATTAACTAAACCAGGAAATGACAAATATTTCTTTCTTTTCCCTATTCTCGTGTCTGAAAGGAGACTCCAATAAATGAACACCATATAGGTCCCCCTACAACAGCCATAATTCAGCAGCAGGTTGTATTAATTAAACACAGACGATTTACAAGATAGGAGAATTTAACCAAGCCAGCATACGAGTATTTACCCGCTTGTACCTGCAAGGCTATTGAAATCCACTCTTTGATTCTTGTTTCGCATAAAACAAGGATTTTATTCTACTCCAAGAAATTATCATACATTATGACTGACACAACTCATGGTCTTCTCTCAAAGAGAAAATATCCTGTAATACATCTCCACAAAATAAACAATATACACTTCTACCCCTAGCCCTTCTTCCTCCCTGCAGACAGGCTCAGCGTGTGGTTCCTGAGGAATTAGTTGTAGAAGAACTCCCCTGCTGATAGCAAAATGCCAAATGCACGTCCTGCACATGTAATGTGTCTGACATTTCCACTTCTCACCAGGTTAATGTTTCTGACAAGTGCTTAAAAATATATGTCTTTAAAAATGTGTGTTTATTGCTGCCTTCCTATTTCCATCTTATAATATTTAAAAACGTTATTTTACCCAAGAAACCACCTCCACATTTGTCTTTGAGGTATTATGAGAGCTGAATACCTTTTTGGAATTCAATGGCTACATTTCCATTGATGAATGATATAAAATGTGCAAATATTATCTTCCTCATACAAAACAGAACAGTTGAAAAATGAAAAGAACCAACGTGATAGATAAATATAATGGGGTCAGCAGCAAAAATGTTTTACCCCCCCTTCCCTGTTTAACGTTGTTACTCTATGCAGTAGGAAACCTTGGGAAAATCCACAAAATTTTCAAGCATCAGAGCAATTTCTTCCCTACTACTGTTTTCTCCCATGCAAGTGCAAATCCCCAGTTGGAAGCTTTTACAGACCAAACACAGATCTGGCATAGACGCAGGACTGGTGCACCAACTGTTGTAGTTGAGTCATTGCAATGGCTTTTCTTAGGGAGCCACGCACCACAGTATTTGCAGTATTAGTGCAGTACTAAACCAAGATTTGTGCTATTTTCTAGGAAGCTACAGTAACTATCTTCAAAATTTTATTCACATTTTAGACAATCAGGCTCAAACTGAAAGTTCTCTCATCTTTACATTTAAATAGTTCAGGGTCTTCAGTTCTCAAAATTAACATTTAAATAGTTTTACAGGACTGTGCTTGCTAGACTTTGTGTGCACTTGGCAAACAGCCTCATGCCATCAGACACGATGGGTGTCAGATCATTATTCTCAGAACTGCTGAAATGCTTCTGGGCAGCAGGTCAGTCCTCAGCGTTAAAGTGGGCATTACAGAAGTGATTTTACCTTGCTCACGCTATGAGACCTTTGTTGTACATGCCCTTTCATTTAAATACTTCCAGTACACATACACGCACACACATATATTTTTACATATGCTTTTCAATTAGTATTTTTTTTCCTTGTTAAATGTACATTCAGTTGCAGGTTAAATGTTAATGTACATTTCAGTGCCAGGCTAAAGGTTGGACTAAATGATCTTAGAGGTCTTTTCCCACCTAAATGATTCTATGATTTTTCTCTCGATACTAATGGTATTGCCAATGAAAGTAACAAGTCAATGAAGCTAATTAAACTTTATGATTTTGCAATGGGATTCATAAATTACTGTAATTTGTTAGAAATCGAATGATTAAGTATTCCTCTGTAACATGCATCACTCCATAGGAAGGATGAAACCACAAAAAACAGGCATTTTAAACTCAGCTACAAAATACCTTCACCATTCTTTAAAGGCATTTTTCCTTTCTGTACTGACAGTCTTGTACTTTTAAACCCTGCCAGCCCCTGATCATAATAAAAATAGCTTTCAGAAAAATAAGAGGGTTTTGAATGTCCTTGATGCTCTGTCACAGAGGCCATACCTGAGCCAAAGGACAACTGACCACGCTGGCTGACCCAGCCATTGCGACTCAACAAAAAGGATGCTCAGAGCTAGGAAGAGGACAACAAACACTGCCATTAAAGTTTTGTTTTTTTTTTTTTCTTTTTTTTCTTGAACTGAAATCACAGTATTTCAAAAACATTCCTCATGAATCAACAAAAGAAATGAAGCTTATCACCCTACTTAGAAGACAATCAGGCTTGGTGCCCTTACGCATAAAAGCTCAGTGTGGCACACTACGCACAGGGTGTGCTTGGGAAAAAGCTCTACGATGTACTGGGCCTGGACTTTGGATCCTGACACTGAAACATGGTTAGTAAAGATTATTTATCACAATAAATACTCATTTCTGTCTTGTAAATCTGTTCATGTGCTAGGGAAAATGTAACCATGTAACCAACTAATTCTTAAGACATCAAAATGATCAAATGGTGATCTCTCAACACACACTTCAGACACTTGCTAGCGTTACATCAATTGGATATTTACTTGCAGAAGATGTGAAACAAAACTGTTTTACAGGCTTTTCCTGATAAAGTATGACTTCATTAATCTCTTGCTGTGCTTGGCACCCCCAGAACAACAAGTTATGCTGCAAAACATAACTTACATGTGTAAGTAATTCATCTTTATAATTCCTAATGGGCAGCATGAAGTTTCAGGCCAGGTGCCTGACGCTAGGGCAGTGCTACCAGTATTTGTGTACAGCTATCCTTTTTGCCTCATTTTGCACAGTCCAGTACTTCCGAATGCAGCATGGTATTGGGGCACCTGGTTGTATAATGTTACCACAAAGGTCACAGCTCCAGAAGAGTGATTCTGCCCTTTGCAGGTCTCTTGGGGGCTAAAAGCATGGATCTCTCCCTCCAGCCCCCTCTTTTCTTTTGAATACTAGGGCACCTGTTTCTGATAAGGCTCAGATGTAACTGATTTTCTGCAATTTCAATTTTATCTTTGAGTCCTTTGCACTACCATCTCAGTTTGAGTAATACTATTCCTTGCCATGTAATCACATTTTTATTAAAACATTACTGTGAATGTTACATTGCTTTGTTAACTTTATATTAAATTGCTTTATTTTGTTGCAAAGTTCAGAAAGCCTAAAGAATTTCTTAAACTCTCATCTAGCTAACAGATTGAATCGTGACTGTGGAACAGATTGAGATCTCCATAATGGGAGATCATATCAAAATTCCTCTGGAAGTCCGCTACTTCTTAAATGAACTATTTGAGATGCAGGGGAATACAGTCGTGGGGCAGAGGGAGGGAAAGCAGCAAAGTGAACTAGTGGATTCAATAAAAGAAAGCAACACAAGGCATAAGATAAGCAGATTTGTTGAAAAGGGAGCTCACAGGCATAGTGAAGAAAGTTGTGACTAATTTATTTATTTTAACCAGAGGATGATAAAGAGAACCTGTCTGCTTGATTCAGGGATCAACATGAAAAACATAAGCTTACCTGAGAAATTGTCTTAGATCAGACACAGCAAACCTGCCTTGCTGTGCCCCTACAAATATCTAACAACATTCACCAGTCTGTAGAAGGGAAGGAGCCTAGAAGATGGCAACTGACTACACAGTGAGAAACATCTGATTTGCCAGTTGTCAGGGACCCCTGAAGCTGGGTAGGACAAAACACTCTATTTGTTGGGATACATCAATAGCTCTTGGAATACGTCAGTGCTGAATTTTTAAGCTTTACATCCTGGAACTCTGGAACAATAGTGCACATTGTATTATAAAAATGCCACACCAGAAGTAATAGAACTGGTAATTCTATACTATTTCTATAGAACTGGTAATTCTATATTTTCTATAGAACTGGTAATTTTCTAGACTGAAAGCAAAAAAAGTAAAAAAAATGCACAGAAACATTGTCTTGCTTTATGTTAAAGGAGCCTTTTTAAGAATACTGTAGGCATTTGTATTCCCTATATAATATCTATATATTGTTGTAGAGTATGTAGTATGAAGCATAGTATGAAGTATCACCAGTCAGGCACATGAATACGAATTGAAATGAAGGCCACTTCTCTTCTTCCTTCTTTAAGGTCCTTTTAAAACAACTTTGTTCTTAATGAGACTGGTCCATATGTTTGCTCCTGAACATTATGTTCAGTTAATGGGAAGGTTTTATAATGCTACAAAAGCCTTATATTACTTGTTCCAGTCAGCCTTGTGTTCTTCTCAATAGCTGTTGCAACTGTAACTTTCAATCAAATGTCCAGCACCCAACGCGTTCTACTTCTGAACAGCCATCCCTCCCGTGACCTCAGGCACACTTATGTCCCATCGGCATGTATGTATCTCTCTTCCTTCATTTCCTTCTTTGTTGCATTATATATGTTTAAAAATCAAGACAAAACCCAAAGTATACTAAAGGAACTGACCAGGCAGCCTGCAGCAAAGCACTATGCACCAAGTGATGCATCAAAACTGCTACCTAGGTTATTAGTTAACAATTACACTTTCAAATATTTACTTTTCTAATTACTGATAAATCAACAAATAATCACTATCAGAAAGAAGCAAGTTAACCTCATTGTTTATTTTTTTCGCTACTAATCAATGAATGAAATAATGCACACTAACTAATCAGGGCTGGGTGTTTATTTCTCAATAAAAAAATGGGTATATGTATAGGGGTAATATAAAAGTAACTGGATTAGTCAGATAGAGGAGCTCACACAACTGAGTCCAACACCTTTGCACTTAGCACGTACAAACAGTTTTGCTTTAGATTACAGTTAACAAGTCCAACAATTTCTGTCCCATTTTATCTTGGTGAATCTCCAGTGAACTTATCCATCAATGAGGAATGTCTCATGGGTACTGTTACTTCAGTTTTCCCTTAAGTTCCTTCTCCATCAGATATCATTTGACTTCTCTCAAACATGCTGTCTCACTGTGGTCTAACTACACCACCATTTATCTTTAGCAAGTTTTCAATTTCTTTAGTAACCTATACCTATGACAGGATTTACTAAAACAGTTTCCTTCTCCACAGTCTATGCCCTGGACAAAAAGAATACATTTCTTCTCAAAAGGCTCAACATCATTATTTAAATAGCACATTTTACCAAATTAAGGGAATAAAAGTTAGGGGAATAAAAGTTAGGACTGGAGGCTGGAGGGTTCCTACTAGAAACTGAATACATACATCATACATCTAAAAGCCCTCACCTCCTTGCTGCATGGGGCTGCAGTAACCATACAGTAACTGTAGGTACTCATTCCAGTGAAACAAGAAGGAAAGGCAATGAAAGACCATGAAACTATAAAACACACTATGAAGATCCACACCAAATCCTGACAACTAAGAAAAACAATGTAAGGGTGAAGAACGTGCAAACCAGACAAGCTTTTATAGTTCGCATTTCCCATGGCCATGATTACTCTTCAGTGACATATTCCACAAGTACACACAGGCATCCATTTCAACACTTGGACAGGATGCACAAACAGGAGAACCTACCAGCTGTGTATTGCTGCCTGATAAATAACAAGAAATAGGCAACTTTTCATACATTCAGGTATACAAAGTATATACGTGAGTATACTCTAGTAGACAAGTTAATGTGAAGCAGATGAGGAAACATTATTTTCATTAAAGAAAAGGAAAAACCTTCTGAAACCAAGCCCAACATCAGACTTCCCATTGCAAATTTGCACAAAACACTCCGACACAAAAGATGGCATTTCCATGCTGGAAGATGCGGTTTCCACCAGGTTACTATAGCAATTGTTACTACTGACCTGCCTTGCACCTGGAAGGTTTATTAAATATAGGCAGTGCAAAAAAAAATAGATCAGCCAGTTCTCCGAAATAAAACACAGGCAGCACAGGAAGATTTAGATCTTGTTAATTACATACAAGGTAATTTCTACAGTTCTCATTTAGCTATGGAACTGACACTATATTGTGACAAAATTAAACTTTTGCTACAAATAGCAATAAGGGCACCATCACATGTCTGCCTTTAAAGTCTGTGAGTCTGCAAAAAAGCAACCGATTATCATCTGGCTCCCTGAGATGATTTAATGCTTAACTAATGCATAAATTGAACTACTTCTATCTCCTATGCAACATATAACTTGGGGGATCAAATAAGATTGTTTACAATAACCCTTCTGGGAAATATTGGAAACTTGGAATAAGTTTGGTGTCATCTACTTTAGCACACAGGGTGTGTAGTCCTTTGCTACTCATGCTGCGGGAATGTCCTGCAGTGATACAGAGGGCCAAGCAGTGGTCTGGGATCTGAATGGATCTGAAGTTCCAAAAATGACATCAAAGGCCCAGCAGAGTAAGTGCCTGCACTTAGGTCAAGAGTATTATGATTTCAGGAAACAAATTTCCGGGGCTTGCACAAGCTGATTATCTTCCTTCTCTGCCATAGGGAGAGAGGATAGAGAGGGATCATAGAACAATTTTGCTTAAAAAGGACCTCCCAAGGTAATCCAGTTCAACCCACCAACCTCGTAATTAAAAAAGGTTCACTTCTTGTTCATTTACATCCTTGTAAGGAAAACCCACATTTTGTAGACTCAGATACCCACTTTTGCTGCCTTAAACAGGAACAGAAACGGGAAGAGATGAGTTTAGAGCCCTTACCTTTGCTACTAACTACACAAGGGGATCTAAATTTTGTTTGCACAAGCATTTCAGATCCTCTCCTACATGCAGACAAGCAATAAGCCGCCTCCATATATACACTGTTTAGACAAATTATACAATGTACTTTCACATGAATAATGGAGATTATTTCCAGAGCTTAAATTTTTTTTATTAACTCAGACCTATATGAAATAGATGACAGCAAGACACAGCATTCAAGTGACTCCAGCGCCAGAGCTTCAGGCGTTAGAATAAATGTTTCACTTTGTCAGGCCTGGCACATTCATAACTTATTTGTAAATTGGGAAGACTGCTTCAAAGCTCTCCCATTCAAAGACAAAATCACATTTTCTTGGTAACCCCAAGCATGTCATCTATCTCTGTCAGAACAAAGTCCTCAATGAACAATAAAGCAAAGTGTCACCACTTTTCATTAACAAGAAATCTCCTAGTATTCCTGACTTTCCCAGTCTAGGCGTGGTATGGATGAGAGGGAAGAACACATATGAGTATAAACATATATTAAAGAAACAGTTGATGCTTTCATATAATAAAGTAACTTGAAAAGTGATCTAAAAATAAAGATCTACTTCTTCCTTTATCCTAATGTTTTTAGCAAGTCCTGTATGTTAAATATTATCTTCTATGTTAAATAATATTGTCTTCTATTTTTTATTGCGAATTGCAAATATTGCATTTTTCCAAGAAGATGAGTAATGAATAACAAGTTACATTTACAAAAAATACTTAAAATTTCCTTGAGTTCAGATTTTCTTTTTTTCCCTTAGGAAAAAAGGAAAAGAAACAATAATAAAGTAATTTATCACATCACTTGACTGAAATACGTGCCACTTAGACCAACACAGAGCAGCAGGTGCACGGCTGCATGAAGTACTCCCTTCTGCTATTTTCCAAGGTAAAATTTATATTACATCAAGATGAAAATTAAAAGTGGGATTGAACAATCTTGTCATGCTATGGAACTCTAGGGTTGCAGATGTTTATGCACAGACAAATACAGAAGAAAGATGATTAAAGTTCCATTTACACAAAATACATTTATCTGTCAAAAGCCAACTGATGCCATATGATAGGAGAAGTTTAATAGCAACCTCCTAGAAAAAAAATATTCAAAACACTGCCTAGGATATATGAAAACTCAAAATACAGTACACAATATCAGAGGCATAACCGAGTATATGAGTAGCAGCTCAGGGCTACGTAAGAAATCTCATCCAGGAGCAAATCAACAATTTGCAGTACCAGATACTAAGGTCTGAGGTGCACTGGCCTTGAGACAAAAATCTTAGATTGAACCTCTAAACTTACATATAAATAGTACTACATTATACATAAATGTAGAACCTCTTTGATTAAAAGTTCAATAACATTTATTTCAGATGTAAATGAAAAGTGAAGGTCATGCTGCATGTGTTAAGACAAAATACATTCATCCAAGGACCAAATTGCAAAACTTACATCTACACAAGTATGAGAAAATTCAAATCATCATTACACCTTGCCCTGTGTGTACTTGCTAGGACAAAGTCTGAATACCACAGACTTATTCCACTTAACGACAACTGGGTGCGCCTTCAAAAACAAAGCGAAACAATATAAAACAAAATAACCTACACAGGAAAATCTGAATCAACCTGTTAAAGGTTACCACTATGAAGATGAGAATTCATGTGGTGTGGGGGAAACATGACCAAAACCTAAATCCACAAAATAATGAATATTATGATCAAGAAATGTAGATCTTAAATTCTGAGCTTTGCTTTTGAGCAAGCAAATATGACATGCTCTGATTTTACCATGTAAACAATGGAGTAGAATATTCATAATTTAAAACTCTTTCAAAGAAGTCTCCAAATATCAAAGCTTAACTCGCTTATAAAATAAACATAGAAAATTCTGCCAAGGAAAACCATATTCTGACCCAGCTGTAGAAACAAGTCACCTTGTGCTAACTTCAGATCTGACAGATAGATGAGACTCATGGGAACCCAATACCAAATGCTTCAGAGACTTCTGGAACATCAGAAAAACAATACGTGTACAACTATATTTGGAAGCATTACAGAGGAAGGGCAGATGCTGCCATTAAAAGCATCCAGGAGAATCCTACTGATTTATGCACTTTGCTTTTACACTGGCCTCAAAGAGCCATGTATATATTCCCAGCTAAAAACAAACAAACAAAAACCACAAGTACTGTTTGAAGCAGTGATTGCTTTCATCAAATCCTGTTAGCTTTTGATTAATTTTCACTTCTACTCCAGCAGTTGAGTCCTGTAATTGGCTGATTAGAATCCAATACAAAGTGTATGCTGAACTTCTAAGCAAATACTTGAGCTTATTGAGAAAGACATCCTGTTGAAACAGCTGCTAGAGTATGTTTAATACTTAGCTTACTCAACTACATCTTAAGTCGTGCACATTTAGCTTGGACTATTGATACGCTATACCTCTTAACATGGTCACTCAGAAAAGCATAATATATGTTGCAGTCCAGATTTACAGTCCTTTGCCTTCATTGTATGTGCATTTTCATTGTATGTGCATTTTGGAGCAATGAACATCTTCTCACACTGAAACTTGTGGTCTTTTGCTTAGCATAGCGATACCTACAATGTCAAAAAAGTACACTTGTATCTTGATTATTTCAAAATGTAAATATACTACAGGAACAACTTGTTAATTTTTCTTTACTGGAATTTACTTTTCATGTCAGTGTGCTCACAATCTTTTGGATACCAAGATGATGTAGTATCAACTAACAAAACCAAGTGCCCGCATATGATAGGCATTCTAATAAATATGGCATGGCACGAGCCTACCATGAATTTTATTCTTCACCTTCAGAGACAGCACTGTAAGAGGAGGTTATTTTACTTGCTTATTACCAATAAGAAATTTTACAGAAAGTTTCCTCCTCGTCCTTAAGTACTTGATCTCTATAAAATTAAGACTAAAAGCCCTCACTGGTGCCAAGAACATACCTGTGGACTCTACAAGTTAACCAACTCAAGTGACGTGCTGTCTGAACGAAGTACTGAAATCAGCTCTGCAATTTTTTCAAATCCAAAGAATATCCACATGCAATAATGTTAGAAGCAAAATGTACTGTCATTGCTGTTAATGGTTCCTTCAACGGCACTAAATCTTAGCCAGCCTACCGAGACTGCCATGAATTTCTAACAAAGAACCTGTTAAACTGCATTAGACCCTTGAACAGTATATTTTTATAATATTCTTCAAAATCAAGAACATCAAGATTTTTGAAAAAACTTTCTCCACTACTCTGACCACTTCAGACAGCATGCTCAGCTTCTGTCATTGCTTCTCTAGGTTCTCAGCCCCCTAACTCTTCACAAGCATGTGCTACAATGTAGAAGACACACATATACACATGTGTCTGTGTTATACCTAGCCTATAACACCCTCTTTTTTCCCCCCTGCTTTCTTGATATACAACCTGTTCCCACTTTGTCCATATGAACATTACCATGAAATTCCACATTATGGTTGCTCTTCATTCCCTTGATGATCTAAGCTTAGTGGACAAATAATAGTAATACTTAGCAGGTATTAGCTACATACTTTGTTCAGGGAGGAGTACTACTTATATGCAATATAGCGTTTATCACCTAACCAGAACAGATGCATAATTGTATAGGATGCACAAAAGAAAAGGGCTCTTCCTCTTCTCAAAACTTCTGTTTTCAATTATCTTATTAGTATTTAAAGACAAGCACAGAACACCCACTGACACTAGTCTAACACGTGTATTTATTCATAGAACAAGGGCTCAAGCTTATAGAACTTGGATCTTACAGACTGCCTAGGTAAAATCCCATTATCTATTACAAATATCTAACTTAAGAGAGATCAGAAAGCTGATTGTGAAGTCAGGTAATGATGTTCTAAGAAAATCAGCTGGTTTTATACCAACATCCTGATAAAGACATATTAAAAGACAAACTATGTTTTTGAATTTCTAAGTTATAAAGAAACAACAGTTTAAAAGCAATATAACTTTAATAGCTCTTCAATCACACTGTCAGATGTAGCGTGCTTAACAAGTGATTTACCTCTAAGATGGTAGCTTCAAACATTACTTAAAGATTAAGAATTAACCATGCAGTGAACAACAGCCCAATGTTTGCTAATACGAGTGTTTGCTTGCAAGATGCACTGCCTGGAGAGAAGTGAAAATGACATCTGAGTTTTGCTAGGAGAACACGGCTCTGAGCTGACACAGAGGAGCCAAAAAATGCAAGGTGAAATACAAGAAAAATCCATCCTAAGAATAATAAAGAAAACAACTACAAAAAAGGAATTTACCAAGATGTGAATTATCACGTTGTTGGATTTTTTTAACCAACATCCCTCAAAATGAAATGCGATTTAATTATTCTATAATGTCCCAAACAGCAATACTCATCATATATAAGGTACAGAGGAAGAAGAATCATGCTGTAACTTTACACTACAGATAATAAGGTGACAGTTCAAAAGTAAACATCATTTTGGGACCTGAGAAACAGTTAAATTATGTATGCTTTTCTATCAGAGATAACAGAAGAACAGAACACATTGCATGCATCTACAAAACTATATTTTTAGTATGTTAATATTACCCTCTGACAAAAACAAGTAGTCATGTGCCATTCTTCTACTTAACGATACCACTTCATTTCAGAACTTGTGTCTGCATTTGCCACTCTAAGGAAAAAATGAATAGAGTTTTCCAGGTATAGGTTCACAGAGTACAGCTGAAAACAAGTCAGATGAGTGTTTCTCAACAGGAAAATAAAAGTTACACTGTTTGTACAATTTCACTTTCCTGTGAACATAAAGAAGGACCAGAAAGAATTGTACGACATTGCAACAGATGATAGATGGATATTAAGATAAGGACATAAGGCTATTACAGTCCTGTACATTACAGTAAGCAATATGAAAAGACCTTCTATGCATGACACTTGAGAAAATGAAGGGATTGAGCTGTTACTCTGAAAAGATTCATTTTGTTAAATACAAATTATCATTCACCAATGAATTTTGCATTTCATTAAGTTTTGTCCCCTATCATTATATGACCTATAATCTTTCAGCTACACAAAACACTCATTGACTGTTCTCCTGTAGCTTAATAATGGCTGTAGGTATAAGTAGCCTAAGAACAGAAAGGTTTAAAGAAATCATTTTGTCTATTACACAATAAGAAACTGTTCATCATTTGTTAGAGGCCTCTTCACTGTGCCTGAAATCTTCTCAGAGGAGTGCCTCTTTCAATTACTGTTCTGTAGGCAGCCATGAAACACTGCCCTGCATTCATCCCCCATCTTCTACACTGGTTGAGGGGTGGCCCTGCTGAAGTCAACAGGTGCCATGTCATGGATTTCAGGGGCACAGATTTATGTTTATTACACTGTACTTCCTGGTTTTGGGTATAAATATAATGCAAGGATATATTTTTGTACATATAAAGTAAAAAATTATGGTAAAAATAGAAGGAGAGCAGGTCACTATATCAAGAGAAGCAGCAAAGCCGTCTGCCCTGTACTACTCTTGGGGATCCCTGGTACATTGTGTCGGGCACTTCTGGAAGAAACAGCACCTTAATGATGACAGCTTCATTGAAGCCCTTGTAGCAACTCAAGGAAACCACTAACCCTAGAAGATTTGCATATAGGAAAAAAAACAGGACACATCTTTCAGACCTATAGATTACGTTATAAATATTGACTTTCCATTGATTACAGTCTTTTTTCAACAAGGAGGCTCAATAACTCCTTATTGTCAACAAGGCCTGGAATAAACAACCCCTATCTTTATGTTGTTTATGGTTGGCAGTTTTACTGGAAACACATTACAAACACATTATTAAGAACACAGCACAACTTTCCAGAGATTGAATACATTTCTGTCCTTTCCCATTGCTTAACATAGAGCTTTGAGACAACTTGATTACTACTACCACTAAGCATTTACTGGGATGTATTTGAAAAAGCACAGTAAAGTAAATACCATTGCAGTTGTTTTCTAGTAATTAACTTTGCAGTGCTCTTCATATTTCTCCCACTCTATTACTTAACAAGTGGCAGTCACATGCTTGAAGTGCCGCACTGTTTCCTGACGCTGCTGACTTGGCCAACTTCTGAACCACCTTGAAAGGAATTCCAATAACAGGCATCACAGAAGTGAATTAGAAAATGAAGAAATCAATACAATACATGCCTGGCCTATCTATCTTCCTTCAATTCATCAATATCCAGATGAAACACACTTTCCTTATTTCATTTCTGCCTCCCTTGGCTGAATTTGAATACTTCAAGCCTTTATTGCGTAGAGAAGTGGTGTGCAGTCATAGCAATTCTAGTCTTAAATTCCTGGTTTAGTCTTCATTTCTTCCTGTATTCAGGACAATGTTGATACAAACCCTAAACTTATGCTACAAAATTCAGATGTATTAAAATATGGAACTCTCTGTTATATATATATAAAGCACACATGCAACAAACAAACAAACAAAAAACCACAAAACATAACAAACAAAAAAACAGTCAAACACTTGTAAGCAAACACAATATTCAGAGAACCACCAAGAAAGGAAACCAGTTTTGGGTTAAGTCTGTAAATGAAGGATCCAAAGCTTACTGCTGAGAGCAGAAGATGCTGAATAATTTGATTGCAAGTGCTGTTCTGTTGTTAATTTTGAGAAGGCATTCTAGAGAGAGAATGAGGCCTGACAGTGGCTAAAAGAAGAGATGTCTTATTATTCTTAATATGTCAATTCTAGTGACTAAAAGAGGCATTTGGTGCATCAGACCATATGGTTTAGTCTGTACTGTGTATTAAGCTGTTGGAAGTTGCACAAGCTGTCTTTACTTTTCAAGAGAAGCAGTGGTATATGTTTTCCCCAAATAATTGATATTATTCTTATCATACGACACAGAAACTCGAAGTTCAGACTTCAAACGCAGCAGCAACATTTACAACTAATCCTGAGAATCACCAAGTATCCTTTGAGAGGAATGAGGGCAAAACAGTACCGATGCCCTCCCTCTTAACAGTGAATAAGTTGCTGTGCTCAAAAAAGGCGGAGGATTTTGCAAGCTAGATAGATAACAGATGGAGATTTCTGGAATCTAAAGACAGAGGCCACCTGCATTTTTTGTAAAAGCAGATCATTTATTTTTCCAACACACACTCAATTTTCCACTTCCAAACGCTATTTAAAAATCAAATAAAAATCAAGCTTTATTTAAAAAAGATTATGACAATACATTTCAGTAAGTCCTTTTGGGGCCTCCTGGCATTAATACCACATTCAATGTTTTCATTAATCAGAACCAGGTATTTCAAGCCATGTGGGATTTGGGAAACAAAACTTTAATTCAAAAATAAAATAAAATCCGAGTATGCACACCACAGAAAAGCCTGTCCCTGAAGCACATTCAGTCTATTAAATCTTTCCTTTCCTCATAAAATCTAAACACTTATATTGGATTCAAATATTAACTCCTAATGATCTTGTTTAAGGATATTAATTTTGAAGATGCATGAAAACATCACTGGATATAAGTCTTCCTTGCAGGAGAAATCATGTGAAGAAGGATGAAAACACTCAACTGACATGTCCCAGTAACGATATGGATAGCAAGAAGTGTGCTATAAAAGTCTCAGCTTTTCACCACTCCTTATTACCCCCTGAAATTTAATTCTTCAGATAGAGTAGTCCTATCCACCATCTACATTTCTATCAAAACTTTTGGCCTTTCTCTGACAACTTCTGAACGCAGTTACACATCGTCAGCGTAACGTAGGGAACAGTTCACAAGTAACAGTTTAAAATAATTTACTCTCATCATTTCCTTCCTTTAACCCCATCTTAAAAAATATAATGCAATCGATTCTGGTTTTCTTGCTGTGATAGTACTTGACAATACAGAAATTTTGCCAAGATGCTAGGTTGGATAATGCATGTTATATGTCCAGTTGATAATCCAAACAAAAAAAAGTCATCATAATAGTTAGCCATGGAAATTCACAAAGGAAGCAGTGCTTAGGATGCAAACACTCCCTCTACATTCACCCTAGCAGTGGATATAAGTAAACCTAAATCAGAAATTCATGACACTGCTACTACTACTACTACTACTACTACAAAAAAAAATCTCAAAACCAAACAAGAAAAGCAGTTCTCATCTCCCTCTTCACTCAAGTTTCACAGCATACATATGGATATGAATAAGGACAGGATTCTTCCCTCTAACTTCTTGCACAGCTACTTGGGGAAGGCTTCAGATTAGCATAAATGATATTACACATCCTTAAGGCTGTCTTTCAAAGATGCTTCATAACTTGGAAATGCAATATTTACAGAGATCAGGTCAAGTCAAAAATATTTAATATAATTATTTAACTTCTGCATATCTGTTTATGACTGCTACAGAACATGGGATGACTTCAAATTCCTGCTAATATATGCAGTATACATTTAGTGCAACTTGCATGAATTCCCATTCCAATTTTTAATTACTATGCTGTCTGGAAAGACAAAAATCCACTAAGAAAAGTCAGAATGCCCTTTTTTTTTTTTTTTTTTTTTTTTACTCTTAAATCAGAACAGTTAATGTTAATCATATGTTAATCATATATGGCTTCACAGGCACTGCTTTTCTACACATTGAAGACCAAAATAGTAAATTGAAGTTTGAATAAAAGTAATAAAATAGCTACTGGTATGGAAGTTTATAATTGAACATATTTCTATCAGTATTTCCATAGCCAGCGTTCATTAACAAGTAACCCAAAGCTGCATTTTTACTCACCATGTGTTTCAGAACACCCCCCCCAAAAAAAAAAAAAAAAAGACATTTCCTTTTCAAATCTTTGTTTATATGTTTTTTTCAGGATGTATTTTTGTATTTATATTGGATATACTTTTACTTGCACAACTTGTCAAAATGCTTTGTGAAAACTGTAAGAGGAGAATGATTTTATGCCATTAAACAAGCCTGGGTGCAGGAGAGAAAGACGTTGAAATTATTTTTACTTGAGACTTTTACATTTTTAGACAGATAAGAGATTGAATTCATGCCACCGGAGTCCATCCTGTTTGTCCACCTACTAGAGAGTAAAATAGCCTAAGGCTTTTTGCTAAGCTTTCCAAGCCATGGCTTTAACTTCTCTCTCAAAATCTCAAAATCAAACATCCACCCATCCATCTGGAGGAACCAGACATTTCAGGTTTTGGATTTATTAAACTCTATTTATGTTGATAATAGGAGAGGGACATATGATTTGGCAAAGCAAACACAGGTTTAGCAGCTTAATTGCTTGGGTTTCGTATAGTGGATCATTATGTTAATGCTAAATGGGGATTCGTACAAGTAAATCCCTGCTGACTGAAAACAAGAAGGTGGGAATGCTGCGGCAATTTGGGAAGAAGCTGCTCTTCAGGGGCAAAGACGTAACCAAATAAACAACAAAACTGCACGTACATGGAATTTCTTATCATACAGTATTCAGCTTGGTCTCCAGACAAACCTCATTCAATGCAGCAGCACTGCAGCTGCAATAACTATACTATATGTTTTGCTCCCTTCAGTACTTTCTCCCAGGTACACAAACATGACACTGATCCCCCACAACACCTGAACCTGCTCTGTCTTCACATCCCCAGGTTCTCAGACCTGACAGAAAAATAAGCTTGCTTAGAGGACTAGGAACCAAATCGTGGAAAAACATTTGCTGTGACAAAATAAACACCAAGTGAGAAGTTTTCACTGATAACCAGGTATTTTGAAAGAATAGATACATGCTTAATAGTTTAGATCCAAGAATAAGATTTTAAAAGGGAAGGAATCAACAAAGCTATATATTTCATTAGTTCTTTAGAGCAGTTCAGTATTTCCTTCAGTTTCTTGAAAGTTTCATGATCGTTTTCCCTAAACTTATGTCCACATTTAATCACCCAAAATGCACCTCCACCGAACAGCAGATGTGTCATTAACTATTTCTGAAAAAAAGTGAAATAAAATCACCCAGCATGAGAATACTATGGAAAAAGTCAACACTAGCAGATGGTGTTTATTTTGTCACTGCTTGTGTTAAAAATTACCACCTATTTCATCAGTTTCTTTAAGGTGGAAGCCTCATGTAAAAAGCGAAAAAGCTATTCTTTATAAGCTGTCACAGAACTCCTTAAAATATAAGCACTTGTTTTCATGGTTTCCAGTTTTCTAGGACATGGTGCAATACACAGGAGATGGGTTTGTATAAATTTGACATGATAGAGTATTTTGCTAGCAGCTCAGTCTTTCAACACACAATCTGTTTTGTTTCTCAAGCAAATTTTGCAAATTCTTTACTTCAAATACTGGTGTTTTCAAGACAAATTCTCTAACAAGTGTTAAGTCTGCCCCTAGGAGGGGCACCCGGTAGAACTATCATCTTGCTTTCTTCTAGGACCCAATTTGCAAAAGCTTTTTATTTGCCCCTAAGAATTTCTTACATCCTTACTATTTTATCACATACTTTTGATTTACATGCTCTAGTGGATTATTTAACAAAACAGCATGTTGCATGAAGAGCAATTCTACAATCTGGACTTGGCTGCTTAAAGAAATCTTTGTTAAAATGCCATGATAAAAACCAGTTTTTGCTCATCTATTTTTCAGAGAATTTCCATTAAAATAGAAAACCAGAACACCTCCCCAAAATGCAAACCAATACAATTCTCAGTAAAACAAATCCACGTTGAAAGCAGCAGAGTGAAGTAATTTCAGCACTACTGTGATTTAAACAAAATTACCATAAACTCCATCCTCAGTGTCCCTACCCAGAATTTAAATACAATTTTAAACAAAGTAAAATAATCTATTTATATCTGAAAGTTACTGGACATCAGTATACTGTTTTCACTGATGATGTTAAATGTCAAGCTGTAGAGAGATTAGACACCTAAATCAAATCCTCACATAACCTGTTGCATTTTGGTTGTAAACACCATGAACACAAGATAATACCCAATACTTTTGCTTCCCTCAGAAAAAGTGCAATCCCTATCATAACAGTTCGGTTGATAATGTCACAAAATTCCTGCAGTAAAAATTACTTGCACAGCACAGATTACTATAGGTCTTTGAGATATTTGTATGCTTGCTGCAACGACATATCAAACAGATAGCCTACTAAGTACAGCCATTCAAATCTCCTTGTGGCATTGGCAGGATTACACATGCAGTGGAGCCCATAGTCTCTGAATCCCAGTCCAGATTTATATGTTCACAGTTTACCCAAGATCATTATGTCAAAACAAACAGTGAAGATGCTCAAACTGCACTACAATGGCTGCAAAGGGAACCAAAAGATGGGAAATAGAAGACAGTCAGGACAACCTCTGTTCCTGCACTACAATACTTTCTTTAATTACCTTGTTCTAAACTCAGTCCTTTCCCCCACCTGCTGTCTCCTATTGCACTTAATGTTCAGATTGGCTTGGCCACGCTTTACAAGGAACCGATCCTGTTATCTTTGTTATTCAATGAGAAGTACAAAATCTGTTACTGTCCTATTCTAATCATACCCTAAGCAGAGCATTAATTTCTTCTTTTGGTTTTACATGTTGCCCAAAGTACACTATCTGAATGCTTTAAATTAATTTAGTAATGATTTTGATAATACCATGAGCTTTCGTGACACTATTTTACTCTAAAAACAAAGCCAGAATCTAATGTTTGTTCTTTAAATTCTGAATGCAATTTTTTTTTTTTTTTTTTTTTTTCTTCTAGGAGAGATTTTTATCTGTTTTCCTTCAAAAGCCTGAACACAGAACGGCAAACAATCCTGTCTGTTTCTGAAGCTCTGCCCATTGTAACACCCATGTTCAGCACTTAACCTCCTTTCTTCCCATTACCTCCTACAAAACATTTTCGTCTACTCCAACAGCATCTTTCTCCTTAGCGTAGGCTGAATAGATCAAGACATCTCCCTTTTCGTTACTACACAGCAAAGCAATCCACCCACTAACTGAGCGCTCTGGATAACTGGATACCTTTAAAACAAAAAAATCTGAGGGCTCTACTTACAGTGATACAAAGACTCCTCTTCTGTTTACCCAACATGTACACCGAAAGCTTTGCAACACTGGATGCATTCTCAGCCAGCCCAGGCTTTAAACCAAGGTTAGTGCCATCTGTCTCTTTTTGGCAGCATCCAGATTGATGTAAAATATCCTATGGCACTTTTTAAAAGGCCTGGAGTTAAAGCATGGCTTTGGTCAATTCCCTTGAATTATAACAGAATGGCTGACATCAATGCCAGTCAGCACACCTGTATCTATAAACTCACTGCACCTTCTCTTGCCATGCAATGAACTATTTCACTAGTCATATTAGACACAATATATGAAAATAATCAGACTTTTATAAGTCATTAAAAGTTTTTTTTTTTGTTTTTTTTTTTTTTGTTTTTTTTTTTCCTCCTATTGTTTTTGTTAGTTGAATTGTTAAATACATCTTACTGTCAAGGCACTGATTAGAATTATTAGTACTGTCAAATATTTTTGATTTCTATATAATATATTCTCATGTACTTAAATTCTAGAGCCCTAAACAAACACAATGCTAAAAATTAAAAGCAATATAAAAATCAAATTTATTTGAGTTGGGAAGGGTATCCAGCTCTCAGGGGAAAGAACTAAACCAAAGGGATAGGATATTTGAAGAAAGTCTTCAAAGCTTCAAACACAAAAAGACAGGGTTCACATGGAAGCAATCTGTGCAGCCAAACCTTTCCTGAGAAATGCACTCAAGTATTATTAATTGAGATTTAATATGGCGTAAATAGCATAACTTTAACTGTGCCACCAATAATCATGAATGCTTCAGATACGCAGAGATCTGTATCAGACCATTTCTATTCCTCACACGACTTTTACCTTTATTACTAACCATACACATGCCACCTGGGACAAATTTACTATTGTAATAGTTAGGGAAATTTAATCACTCTACCAAAAGCTCTGGCTCCTGTTCTTCTAAGAAGCATGACAATATTAAAAGGTCCTTATCTCCAGTCTGAAAACAAGCCAAGCTTTCTTGGGTTGCATTAACTATGGTAAGGTCACAGATGCTCTGCACTTTCCAGACTTTGATGGAAGAAACCGTCCCACTATTTAGTAGAGATTCATAGCCTAATGCCATTCACCAGGTTTCACCAACAATCAAGTGACAACAAATAAATATATCAGTAAAAACAAATTGGGGGGAGTGAGAAAACCTTTTCACATTTCATTTAAATGTTAAATAAGCAGAACATTGGTCCTGGTTAGGGCCCTAAGTCAGCAAAGCATTTACTTATGTGCTTAAACAAGATACTCAAATGGAAAGATACCCTTTCATGTACATACTAGATCATAACCGAAATATCAGGATATGTCTCTCATCTCACCAGGCAGTTAAATATAGGGCCAAAATATTGGTCTTCCTGAAGACAGAAGACCTTATAAAAATGGCCCAAGCTAAACCAATAAGAAGACACGCTGATACAATAGAAAGTGTAAGTATACATCCACTGAATGAAAATCATGTCTGAAATTTAGGAAACATTAGGAGGAAGATATCATGGAATAATTATTTTAGTAGTAAAATACCTCAAGATATGTCTGGATTTACATTACCATAGCTTATCATTTTTTTCTCCTAGTAAGAATTATATTGCAAGCATTTTCCAAACACCCTACTTCTCCCAAGGGAGTTTTTGTAAACAAAAACAAAAGAGGAGGGAGGGAGAGGTAGTGATACTTCAAAATAGCTGTCAATCTGTGGGGAGATTCTCTATCCCCCCAAAAAAACAAACAAACAAATATGGAAAGAAAAGAAAAAGAAAATCAAAACAAAATTCATTATGTTCTATGCAGTCCCTAAAATGCAAAATGTCAGTGTCACACCAAGTATGACTGTCTAAATCTGAAACTCTTAGATCAAAAAAATCATATCGAGATGAACACAGCTACTAATAAACCTCTAATGAAAAAGTCAGATATAAGAATCTCTGAAGCAACATGCATCACATGCAAGCCTTAAACACTGAAAAAAACATATGTAATTGCCCTTCTGAAAATATTGCCAATACAGGTATGAGGTTGCTTTTAACTCATGCCTTTTTCCACCCAAATCCTGGGCATCTCACATAACTTGGTTCATTTTCTCTCTGTGACAAAGCCCAGTCCCACAAAACAGTGTTAGCTGGGGAACCTGCAGCTCCTTCACCACCCGCTGTAGATGCCCAATACAAACCTACCGTTTGTTAGTTCAGTCAGGAAGGTAACACTCAAAAAATGGAAGAGAAACAAGTAGTAGAGAGACACCACACGTATCCAACAGAATACAAACACCCAGAAGGAAAAAAAATAATAAACAATCCCACAATACTTAAAAAGCAGAAGATAAATAGAACTTAAATAGATAAATAATTGCAAAACCCACAAATTCTAAACTAGGTTCTAAGTTTATAAGTAATACAGTTTAAGCAAGATAAAAACCTTACGTATTAGAGAGTTCTTTGTCTCAGCCAGCTGCTGCCAGCTTGTCTGTCTGTCTTTCAATTTCTCAGAAAGGTGTGTGTGAAAATCTAAATGAAATAAAACAAATACATTTTAGAGATGGCTCTTTTCCTCTTTTTCTTCCATTTTGTTCAGCTTTGGTGTAATACAGCCAATTGAATAGTTCACCTCCTCCCACCCAACACACCTCTGAATAAGAAAAATACATTACTCATTACGATCTAGAGACAGAAATTAATCCACGATATCTATGACACGTATAAATGCAAAATGAGTAGAGATGCAATACTACTGGTGAAATCTTGCTTTTTAGGAGGTACGTATACTCAGTATCGTTAGCTATGCAAATGGGCAACACATACAAATCTGTATACGGTACATGCATTAAAAAGCTAAACTAAAGTCCATAAGACTTCCATACCTGTTGTACAGTAGGTATTTAATATCATAGTATGTTATTTTCAGTGTATTAATCAGTAATGGAACATATTATATTCCACTAAAAGATCAGTTTAATTATCTTAATACAGTCTTTTATGATACTTTTGGAAAACAGACTTTCAGCTGTTATAAAGCACTTCTTAGATCAAATTAACTGCAGCAGCATGATGACTTTCACATTCACTGGCAAAAAAAATCAGGCTCATTCTATTGCAACCAGACACAAACCAGTGAAACTGCAATGCAGCAAGGCCAGCAATCTTTTTTCATTGTCTCATAAAAACTCCCCAGTTTTAGGAAGCCAGATTTTAACATATGTAAGAAAAATAATACTTAACTTTTAATCACCTTTCATTTGAACTAAAAAAAACAAAACAAAACGGGAGTTTTCTAATGTACAGTTAGTTTAAATTAACCTGGATTTTGCAAATGAAGCAATTATCAGGTCCTCTTACATTTGAAAAGCACAAAACACATTAACAAATACCATTGAATTTCAAAATAAAAACAAATAGTTTCCAGAGGTAGTAAATCGGAGATATAAAACCTATTTTTATATATTTACATGAAATTCCTTACACCAACCAGTATGACAAGAAGCCTAATAATTAATGTATGGTCACTTCAATTCTGATTTCTTACTGCCTTTAAGGCTTCATTGGGAAATGGGTCCAAATGCTTAATTAATAGGATAATAATTTAATCTTGCACCCAGGAATCACTAGAATCAGCACTGAAAACATGTTCTGTATATCACAGTAATTTACTACTTGGAAGGAGAAAGAGGAAAAAAAACACACACACACACAAAAACAATGCGACAATGTCTTGACACAAAGCTATAAAAACAGATGCCCAAAAACCGGAAGTAACACTTCACATGTAAAATATGTAAGACAACGTGTTAGCTATTTTTGAGGAGCATAAACGTTTCTGACCTAACCTGACTGCACAGAAATCTTGTGAAAGAATTCTGGCTCTCAGTTTTACATTGCTGGCTTTCAGGGTAAATTGTAATTTTAAGGGACAATTTACACCTTTACAAACAATAAAACCAGATAGTTTACTAACCTGTCTAAATGCCTCCTTGCCACACATGAAATGAAAGTTTAATGTGGTGTGATTGTAAATCATTTTCAGGTGTTTTGGCTCATGACTCATAGCTCAGCTTAACTTTTGATGGCACAGACCTTTGATTTAACAGCAAGGAAGGAAAATAAGAGATTCTCAGGATCTCTTCACTGAAAAATCACACTACAAACAACATGCAAGTGAACCAAAAATATACAAAGTGCAGAGTACTTTGAGAGATATAAAAACTCTGGTAACTATCAAAACAATTCATTACAAATTTATTCATTTTGGTGTTACCAGGAATTTTCCACCAAATTTTATACTAAATACTTTCATATATATATATATATATATATATATATTTAAGTAAACAGATATATACTTAGGAATGTATCAAAAAGAAAAACACAGAATTGATTCAAGAAGCTCCCATCTTCTGTGGTACATAAAATTAAACAACTTTAGTAGTTTTTAGTTCTACAGTTTCTGTCATTTGATTCCCTATAATACGCATTTTTTTTTGAAGTCTTTAATGTCTTGATTTTCATTACAACAGTTCTGCTTTCGTTTCTGTTTCAAGAGGAAAAAAACAGAATTAATCCATCAACAGAATGTTGACTGACATTTTATCTCATTGCCCTTTAGAAGGTCCTGTATGTTACTGAGTCTGTTATTTTCTCTCGTTCCCTATCTGTGGCCACCTTGGGATATTTGATCCTTACAATTACAAAGAGCACAGATGAGGATGACAACTGTTCCCCCAAGGAAGCTGAGCCATCATCTCTCTTTTTGATGTGAAACATCTAAAACTAATGTCACAAAATAAGTTTCGAAGCTCTGTTTCTCCAATAATATTAAAAAAAAAAAAAAAAAAAAAAAAGTTTGCTAACAATGCCCAAAGGAAAGAATTATTTAAATGTTGAGATATTTTAAAAATAGTGTCATCTGAAGCGAAGTCTCCATGGGTATTACCCTGCTCTGACACTCACAGGGAGTTAAGCCTAATTGCATTTAGGGTTATCTCTAGCAGTTACACTCAGAATCAAACATCCTCAAGAGGACTATTGTTCTAACTAATCTATTTATTAGGCTATTATTCAGATTCAGCAAGCACAGTCTTTTATAAAAAATCTCAAAGGGATAGTAAAGGATTTTGCAATCATCAGACATATACTATGACCTACAGTATCCACCCCTGTCAAGTTACGGAAAAAAAATGCTTTTGTAAGTAAATGTTTTCTTTCCTCTAAAACACAAATCCCCTATGTCCGGAGGTCCACTTGCTCCTACAGTAACTGACTCAAAGAAATCTGCTTTCCACACCTTATTTTCAAATAGGAATAATGGTTTTCAGCTCAGTATATCTCATCTCAGTTCAAGTTCAAAATCAATGTTGACACAGCTAATTTAAAATAATTACAAAACTTTTTCAAAAACAAGAAAACAAATACTGCAATGCCAAAATTGGTCTCCTGCAACATACACAATGCCCAGATGAGACGTTCATCTCCCACACAGCATTCACAATTTTCTTCTACTCCCCTTAAACCACCCTCTGAAGGAACTACTCCTCTGTGTCCACCACTGGTTCATTTTTAGCACCCTCCTCACTTTCCTCACATCCCAATAGGCCTCCACTGGGCCAGGCTCACTGACGAGGCCTAGCACAAGCCTCCTTGCAGTGCCACGGAAGTGCTGACGAAGCCAGGCTCTACCACTTCCCGCTTCCATCGCCTCCCTGTCTCCGTGCCATGCAACCGGTGGTACAGAGGTGCCTGTGCTCATCAGGACCCCACAGCGGCATAGCCCTGGTCCCCCAGCACGGCACACACCTTATGTACAGCGCGAGGCTCAGTGCCCAACAGCGTGTTTTCAGCCAGGGCCCTCCTGGTTCTCTGCTCCTCTCTTGGGCTGGTGTAACAGTCAGGAGTAACTGTTCCTACCCAGAAACAAGCACTACTCCTCTCTCTTCTTCTTCCCCCCTCATTTATTTTCTTGTTAGGAGTTTTCCCCATCACAGTCCTAGCATGATGGATGCTTCCAATGACGCATTGCCCCTCTTACAAATGGCACAATCCAATTTTTATTGGTAATAAGCAATAGAGAGCTGGTTTATTATTATTTTTTTTTTATAAATAGCCCTTTGGAAGCATTAAAAGACTCTTACCAAAACACTTGATTTTTTCTGGCTGCCTCTCCCCCCTGCCCAGTAGACCCACAGACGAATTGATCCAGTAGGGAATTGGCTCCATTTCCATCACACCGATGTGGCTGCAGTCCTTTGCCACTGTCCCTCATTTCCTGCCTAGCGAGCACTTGTGATGAGCGCAAGTTGCTGCCCTGTTAGTGCCTCAGTACACTTTCATTACTTTTTGCTCTACATTACTGATCTTTATGTGCTTCAAGGAAGACAAAACCTGTAACAACTGACAAAACACACTCAGCACTGGGCAGGTTGAAACTCCACATTTTTCTCAAATAACCTTTTTCATTTTTGTTTATGCATCACATTCTTCCCTAATATTTGAGATCAAGCATACTGTACAGACATAAAAGTACTGTACTCTTAACCTACATGCATAGTATTTATGGAGGCAAGTAATGATTATGGAGAAATTAGAAGACAGCAAAAAAAAAAAAAAAAAAAAAAAAATGCACAAAAGTATAGCAATATGAACTGTTCCATAGAATATGAACTGGCCATGCAATTTTTCATTTCTTATATAGACTTGACAGAATTACCTGCTATTTTCTCTATTATGTTCTATTACACATTTTATATTTGATATTTTATTTGATCTTTTACAAGAGTTGTGTTGATTTTTCTCTCCTGTGAAGCGTATCACCAAGCCAATTAAACCTGAAAAAGCTGTATATGCATACTATACTACCTGCTCTCCAGCCAAAATATTCTCCAACATAAACCACCCACAATATATTTTGCCTTTGCAAGTATACTGTTATGTTAACAACAAAAACTCATGCAAGAATGACAAACACCACAAAGAAAAATGGTCTAATATTGGTTCAAGTTTGTTTGAAAGCTTATTATAGTTCAGTGAATTCAGCACCAAATATATCACAGTCTTCTACAAATGGTAAGCTTACAAAATTGGAGTTAGAAGAATATTTGTTTCACGTAGTTATTTATCATATCCTAAATATTACTAAACATCGTCATTAACAAATCTACTATGCCAGGAGTTGGATTTTCCAAGTGCATTGTCTGTGTCTCCTATACAGGATCAAATAAGCAATTAGCTACACAAGAGACAATTGCACAGGACTTAAAATGACAAATATTTATTTCTTATGGACTAACAAAAGCATTATGATGCTCTAGTACCCTTAGAATCATGAGGACATGCATAATTCAGATCAGCATTTAGAAAAGCACATAGATATATTGATTTCTCTGTGTGGAAGTAAAGTGTGTCTACACTTAGAAACCTGAAGTGAACCAAAACTAAAAGTTGAGTAAAATTAAGTGGTTTCTTGTCTTATTTCCAAAGGGAATAAAAAATGAATATCCAAAGGAAATAAAGGCCTCTCAAGTCCAAACAAAGACATCTGCACAGGAGGGTTTCAATCAATTTCACAATATCACTTCAAAATCATGGCACAAAACCAGTGTTAATTTGGACTAATCTTCTAAAATGCCTCTGAACAGTCAAGCAACTGTCTAAATAAAAATAAAAATAAATCTGTAATTGTCTTTATTAAACATGGTCATTGACTTGCATCAAAAGAAAACCTTTGCAAGTGAAGCTTCACAGTTCTTCCTTCCTTATGCTGTTTCCTTCAGATTTTGTCTTGCTTTGTTTTAAAGTGAGGGTTGATTGAACACTGCCACTTCAGGCCTTTGGCTACAGGCTAGTATCCCCTTAAAGGTCAATGAGTCAACTATGAGTCAATACCCCCAAGATTTATTAAACCATAAGCCACAGTCCTCATAGGAATACTTTATTAAAAACTAAGGAAAGTTTCAAATAGCAAGTAGAATTACTGTAAGGTTGCCTCCCCTTTCTTTAATACCTTTTCTATGCAACAATTTCTCCCAAGTAACGTATCACTATTAGTTCAGCCTCTGTTCCAGTAAATATTTTTTTAGACCAAGGACTTAATCCTGTAAAGACTGTTATCTAAATTATTAGGCTAATGGGGGAGGATTTAATTACTGAAGTATAAAACAGCTCCTAGTGAAAGTTTGTACCACTTTTTTTCAAATCCAGCTCCTTCAAAACAAAACAATCACTAAACAAACAAACAAACAAAAAAACTTTACATAAATATGGTGATAATCTTCACATTAATCAAGCTTTACAACAAAAGAGGACAGGTACTAAGTTGAAATTTAAGAGGGGACTGTAGGTATTATGCTAAAATCAATCAGCAATTCAATTAAAGCACCTACTTCTGTTCTTCATCACATTTAGCAGCACACTAAAAATGCCAAAGTACAGACTTAGAAGGCTTTAAAATAATTTAAATTTTTCTCCTCACTGTGGGATACATAATGATATCCTGTACTTTTTCAGCTTGAAAGTGTACAGAAAGAATAAGTCAACCAAAATGTCACAGTAAAAATTATCTGCCAAATACTACTTTTGCTACTTCTTTTGTGAGTAAACGAAGAAAAACAAAGTTAGCTGTTCTTGATAACACTGCACTAGCTTTTAGCCCATGAGCTGATGTCAGCAGAATATAGGAAAGAATTTTTAAAACAATGGAAATAAAGTTTTCCAGTAAAAGCATGCAGTTCTGATGGTACTATATCATTATAACCACACGTTGTGTGTTGGATTCTCCCACTTTTTCTCCAAAACAACAACAACAAAAAAAAACCAACAAAATATTCATTATGTCAAAAAAACAGTGCAAACCTAGTACGTGGACAGAAGAGGTAAGAGGGACTAAAGTTGTCACCATGTCAGTCCTCCTGACATGCTGTTTTGTTTTGTTTTTCCCCAATGATCTGAGTATTGCATAAACCCTTAAACATCTTGCATGCCTTGAACATGTCCATTGCTTATTCAAAATCAAAAAGATTCCTAAAAATATAAAGAATCCTAAAAAGAACAAACAAAAGCAAGAAACAATACACTTGAGTTCTGAGGGAGATGGTGACTGAGACCAGTGTTTTATCAATAATGCCTTCCAAAACAAAACAAAAGAGCTTACTAAGACAGAAACTAACACATCACTCAACCCGATGTTCTCATTATATAGTTATGTTCTTTGTTAAGAATTACACTGTTTGTTTTTAAATTGTTAAGTCAAGTTAGTTGACTTGATAAGCCTCACCCACCTCTTTCTGCAGTGAATTCTATTACCAACAAACAAACAAAAACAAACAAACAAAAAAAAACCCACCCTCTAATTACAGTTTTCAAGTAATGTCATTGGTAAATTCTAATTTATCACAATTCATGAAAGAAAAAGGAGACCAACTCACAATTCAACTGTATTATTTGTTTTGGAAAAATCACTAAAGAAAATAATTTAACCTCAAATTTTATCAACTATCTCTTCAGCCTCTATAATGAGATCAGATAGCTCTGAAATGAATTTATTCTCAGAACCCCTTGACAAAAAAACATAAGTACAACCTGTACCGAGTGAGATCAATGATCTTTTATCACATCTCTAGCCTAAGAAAGAGCCTAAAACTACAGTAATGTAAATGTGTAATGATAATCCTTCGGTACATTCCCTATAACTGCAGGAATTTGTGTTTCAGATTTCCTAAATTATTTATTCAACAGCCCTGGTTGTTTTTTTCTCAGTTCACTCTTGGAACAAGTAAATTGCAAATTGTTAGTATTTACAAAATCCAGACACAAAGAGTACAACAACTTCCCTGAATGGTATATATGTAAGTTCAGTTCATATCGGATCTGCATTTGCTACTTGAATGTGATGTTGCAGCTCCCATGTGGGAAAAGAGCAGGAAACAGTCATTCCTTATTGACATGCTCTATGCCACTCACCACTGCAAAGATTTCAAATGTCACCAATCACTGTTTTTTACACGAAAGAGTATTAAACTATTAACTTGTCCCTAGCAAGGAAGCTCTGCCATACTTTGGGTAACTCATGCCACCCACTCATACCTTCTGCAGTTTTACAGTGTCCTTCTTCCTACAGAGGGGGAAGAATTGAACATATCATTCAAGGTACAGACAGCCCCCACCTTTGTACAAAGGCAGTAATGACGTTTTCTATTTTGTTCTTTGAACTTTGTTCATAAACTTTAAACTAGTTTCTTTTGTTTGTTGTAAGAAATATTACTGTAATATTGAATGGATGTCCTTTCTTAGTATTGTTTGCTCCAGCACTAACACAGCTTGCCTGAATAACAGACAATTCAGAGTCCATCGCATTTTCTCATCAATTATGAATTTCACCTGCTGTTTCCTCTCCCATTCACTCAGTATCATGAGATTCATCCTGAAATGTTTCCCTGTCTGTCTTTGTCTTCACTACCCTGGATAACCCCTGGCATATAGAAAACTGTCAACGTGCTCTACTTCTTTTTTCTCCAGCTCATTTAAAAAAAAACAACAAAAAAAATGCAGTTTGCAGCATGGATGGAAAAACAAAGTGCAGCGGGAGACTGCAGCATACTTATAAAAACAGACCAGTTCAGCTCTTCTGTGCACCAACTCCTGTTTACCTTACACATCACGGCAGCTGCCTCCCTCTGCATACAACATATGCTGGTGGTAGATATACTCATCCATTTCATGAAAGACGGAATCTAGCCTTAAGGACTCTGCCCAGTTTCTACAAACCAAGCAGTTTATATAAGAGGCAGAAGAACTGCCTGGGTAAGACAGACATACATAAACACATTACAAGCTCATGCTGTGCACTGTTAGAAAGCATTAAGACAGAATGACTCAAAAGGGATAACATTTTAGAGTAAATAAACACAGAAAATACTTTCTGCATGTACCAGAAGGGTATTTATGATGTGAAAAAGTCTGCAATACATTCTATTTAAGCTAGAAATACTGATTCATGTGGTGGGTGACCTAGTTTCCTTTTCATTTTCAGTATATTTTTAGTTATTCCCGCTTGATTTATGTTTTCATTAAAACCTCAGGAATACGTCCTTTTGAAGTCTGATGGAGATGGAACAGACATAGGCTGCTTTGTAAAGAATACATAGGCAGTTTTGCCCAGTGTTCTTTCTCTCAAAGTCATAGTTTGAATAGGAGCTTAGCTGAATAGCAAATAAGCGTCATTTGTTTTCCTCTATCTCATCTTTCCTTCACAGGAATTTAAATGCAAATGTGAGATAGCATGAACACCAACAAATGCATCGGCTGGTACTGCAGTCTGATGACTGCAGTCTACGAAGCAAAAGAGGTTACTATGCTCTCCTGCTCGCTGCCACAGCACTCTGCATTTGGTAACACCAGCAGTGTTCTGTAGGTCTTATTTTTGCAACTGAATGTATATACATGTACTTAGAAAGGCACCCCAACATTTATACAGAATCAGCGTCATGAATTTCCATAACCTTGTGGAACGACAAACAACATTTTATGTAGACAATTAAAGAGATGATATTGATTTGGAACAGAAAACAACCCATTTAGGAACAGAGCACTCTGAGTGCCTCCATTTGTGCAGAAGATGCATTAGAAGGGTTGGTTTCACTCTTAGAGAATTCTGAGTTTCATTTGCAGAAATGAGCAACTTCAAATTGTTCTCAGACCAGAAAGATAAGTCATTGAAATGTGGTCCACTGCTGTACTTTTATTTATTTTTTTAGTATTAAACTGAACAACAAAACTTAAAAATGTATGTATGGGTTCTAAAAGTTCAGAACAATTAGTAGCTGTTTGTTTTTTTAACCCCTTCTCTACCACTGAATTAAATTACACTACATTTTTTTACAATAAATATGGTCAAAATATTACATAATGTCCTAGCTTCAAATGAAGGCTCAATTACAGTAATGATCTTGATAATTATATTAGGACAGCCTAGGCTTCCCTACAGTTCTCTGTTTTTCAAATTTAAAAGAAGTTATGTGCATGTTGACAGCTCTGGGTGCTCATAGGGCTGTTCCTACTTTATCCTGTCTACTTTTCACGTGCTCCATGAAATCAGTTTTAAGCTGCAGTTTTCAAGTATTTTGTCAATCACAGTTTATAAAATGCATTCTGCTAAGGCAGCTGTCAGGACAAGATTCAGCAATGACAAGCTGTCTTAGCTCCTGTTCTTTCTATCCTCAAGTCACCAACTCTTATTTTTATCTCTGAGGAGGAGAAATACTCTGATCAGCAAGGCTCTACCTGTTCACTAAGCAGGCAGTTGAGTTGCTCTGTTGGCAAGGCTTCTGATCAACAGAACTAGGAGTATCAATAAATTCTCAGCAGGCCATTTATGCCTACTTTTTCCTTATCATAAGTGCTATTCTGAAAATACTACTGGCACTTTGCACATAGTGGTGATTGAGTAAAAAGATACAGTGCAGGCTGTCAATTTATCCTGAAATAGCCTCTAGTGGATAGATAAAAAACATCTAAACCATAGCAGAAGACAGTGCTATTACACAGAATTGTCAAATTCCCCACAAAACATTCCCAACAGAACTCTGGCCTCTGTTGCACACTCACACCCCAAATGATGACACTACTATTTGGGTACGTAGTGAAAGATCGGTGCATACTAAAACCTTTTCTTACAAATCTTGGCATTAAGAACTTCAAAGCACCTTACCCTGTATAAACACTGTAAATGATAGCTGTGAAATATCATTTCACAAGGCCATAATTGGAATTATGCCAAATTTACCTTTAAGCATTAATTGCATTATCGACTATAGCACCCAAAAGAACGCTCACTTACAATGACAAGTCATGACAGGATTGGTAAAGAAGTATAAATTTACCCATTTATTTTTTCACAGTTATTATCATGGAAATGCCACATGACGGTACACAGGTAGCCTATCTCCAAACATTTTAGCTGATCAAAAAGAGTGCTATTTGATCCTATACATGGCCTTCTACAGGACAGAAGACCTGAAAAGCAGTTTCAGTGTTAATCTGAATCAACTTCCACTTTAAAGGGACCAGAATGAAGACAATTCCAGTCTAGGTTACACAGGAAGCAAGAAAACAAGCAAGTAGTCATCTGAATTTTAGAAGTGCAGAATACTTTCTGTACCAGTTGATGTTAACAGAAAACAGACTTGAAAACAGACTTTAAATGAACTTATGACAAAGTTTTCAACTGTTATTCATCATATTTATACCATATAAAAAAGAACAAAGCAGAGAAAAATCCTTAGGATACAAACAGGAGGCATCAGGCTACCTTAAAACAGTGTCTCCTTGCCAACCCTAGCAGGAGCGAAGGTTAGAAGGTGAACTAGAGGCAACAGTAAAGGTGCAGGAAAAGTCAGAGAGAAGATCACAGCATACAAACACATCGATAAGCACCTGGGAATAGCTGGCCTCATGTTGTTTCATAACACTGTAGGTTGCTTTTCTGACAGACCAAGCTGAAATCGGAAGTATACAAAGGACTGCTGCATCTTAGCAATACTCCCCAGCTCCCTCTTAAGGCAGCCTTTTTCCTGTTAGGATCCTTAAGCTACCAGGTAATGGAAACCATAGAGAGTTCTACATTTCATTTATGCCCTATATCCTCAACCTGCTTGTAAAAAAATATTACTTGAAAAACAGCAGGTGGACATGAGCTTTTTGCTATTTTGAAGTGCAGGCACTTCCCTGGGTCATGTCATTGCATTAACAACTTGAAGCTTGTGAACTCAATGCAGACAATGCTCAGAGTTCATAATGCAACTGGTTATTCCCAGAAGTTTCAAATCTGGAGGAAAGTGATGGTGGCTGGCCTTACTGAAAGATTTGGATGATCGCTGCAATCAAATAGGACCAACCCTTGTATGTCTGATCAACTCAAAGAAACTTATTATTTCAGTTTGACTGACTGGGAGGGTTTGTAGAATAAAAAGGACATCAAAATAAAAGCAACAACAACAACAAAAACAAGTACACATAAATGAAAAGTTCTGCATTTTTCAGCTTTATAAAAAAGAACCAGATGCTTCTAAGTTTCCTCTTTTATTAGCTTAGCAATAACATTCTCCTATCTGTATACTTTTGGTTTTGTTGGTGGTGGTTTGTTTGTTTTTAGTACACGAAAGTGTTTTTCACTAGAATAAGCTGCTAAATATCTGTTATAGGCAGAAGGACATATATTCAACCAGCTATTTCATGGAACTGTCTCTTCTGCTACCACTGGGAGTACTATCTATTCTAAATGAGTAGACACAGAACATAGCTCTCAGTCCTTGGTCTTTGCAGAAATTTAGCATTGCCTTTATGAACTCTGGCATCATATTATAAAAATTATTAGCACAGTTTTTGATATTGTTTTATTTAGTACATTACAGATTCACAAGTCTATTTTCAGCATACCTTGTTTTGAATACTAAGCCAAAGTTACTTCATTCTTCTTTTCATCAGTTTTTGTCTAACATACTCATTTAGAAAATAAAATTGTGAATGCAATTCAAATTCATTATCTTATCAGTGTCCGTATCAGGCCAATTTATAGGAGACGGCAAGCTTGGTAGAATATCAGGAGATGCACAATTAGACATTATTAACCCAGAAGAAAATATATTCCCAGGTAGCTAATGGTAAAGGGGAAAATAAGAAAGATAACAAACACTGACCTAATAGACATCAAATAATATGTAGTTTCTCCTTCTGATAACAATACTTGGGAAGATTACAATGACAGACAAAGAACTCTGCTGAATTTTCTTACCATGGTCCTGACAGCATAAAAATACAACTACAGTCAAATCACTGAAAGCATAGAAGAAATCCAACATCATATTTCATTTAAATTCTCATTTTTAGGACACCTATATTAGCTCTAGATTGGATAGCAGAGGGAATAGTTAAGAAAAAAAAGTCAGAATGTTACTCCCATTCTAGAGTCTGCAGCAAAGGTTTTGGGGGCTTAGGGACAGTCAGAAATGTAAAGCTGAATAAGCCATAAGAGCATTTTTTGTCTCTGAAATTGTTTTGCTTTGTTTTCATTTTTTGATTTTAAATCAGATAGCACTCATCCAAACCAGAGAACTTATTTCTTATAAAACCAAACTTTCTTATGAATTTGTTTAAGATTCAAACAATTTCCTTAGAGCATACACAGTTACTTTTATAAATAAGAAACTGAGGCACACTGCTCATCCCCATGACATAAGACAGCTTAACGCATCTAAATCTAACATTAGAAGGAGTATTTCTGAGCTCAATAGTCTGCTAAAAAGGTTGTAGAAGAAAGCTAATTAAATACTGAAGTACACAAGGTAGAGTGTGGAGAAAGTAGTAAGGCCCAATACTCCACACAAGAACTTTAACCTCTCTAGTTAGGCACTAAACAAACAAAGTCCCAATATTTGAAACCAATGTGCGATCAGAGCTATGCCAACGGGAACAAAAACACTGACTGTTAAGAAGTCATCCCAATGACGGTGTGAATGTCTGCCATAAGCTCGGCTAGTCACTGAAAATGCAAAGATTTCACTCTTCTACCAGTTATGTGTCACTGAGACTTCATTGGCATCATTGTGAGACTCCTGAAAGTAAGTAGTGTAGGTTCCATAGCTAACTCCGTATGGTGGCTACTACAGCTGCCATTCTGGACACGAACAAAAGAGTGGAAGAACAAGAGAAGCATTTTGTGATACCTCCTAAGCTATAACCCTTTCCCTCTCAACAATCTTCCCTTATACCATATGTAATATTCCTTAAAAGAAAACAAAAAATTGGATATATGGTCTGAGATAAGATGAAATTCAATAAAAACAAATCCTAGCTTAGAAAACAGGGCAGAAAAGATCTAATGCACAGTTACGTTAAGGAAAATAATGTCAGGCACGTGTACTTAAGGAACAGATAAAAGTATAAAAGTAAAACCACAAATTAAACATTAAGTAACACTGCAAAGAAAGTAGCATTGGAAGTATTAGCAAATGGTTGTGTGCAACACACGAAAAATAAAAAGGTTTCAGCTGAAGAATAAATATATATATCAAATTTGAAGCATGGCAATGCAGATAATTTGAAAGATTCAGAAGAAAGTGACATGAATATTAAAATGTTTAGATTGTATTAAGGTGTCTGGAGAAGCTGACTAAATTAGAAAAAAAATGTTGTTTTACTGATTAATCACTCAACACATCCATTAACAGTAGAAGAAATAATAAATGACTAATTTTTTGCAAGACAGATTGGTATCAGATGATCCAAAATATTTTCTAAAAAGACAACTATTAACAAGTGAAACAGACTATCTAGAAATTTGTAGTATATGTCACCAAACACTTCCAAGAATAGGTCAGAGAAATATCCAAAGGATGGCACCCTTGGGTGGAGGAGGATCAGTCTCAAAATAAATAAAATAATTAAGCACAAATATAGCCATTGATGCCTTAGGGTGTAAATAGAAACCTAAATCCCGAGTTTTTCTACTTACTAAGCATGTTCTTGCACAGCTTAGTGACTCCTGAAACCTTCTAATCACCAAACTTTTCTTTGTCCACCGCACAAGGAATGCAGCATTTCACTCACGGTTGCAAATCCTACTCCACAAACAAGCAATAAACAGCACTCAGCACAGAAAGTGCACATGAGTTGTTGTAGATCTGAGCCAGCATGTCTCTTCCAACTCTGTTTCTAGGACTGTAGGTAAATAATATAGTTTTGTTTTTTTGTTTTTTAAGTGCAACAGTTTAATTCTTTAGACATGACAGTGACTGACAGAAGTTCAGCATATCCTTCAAAGCCACGATAACTTTCCCTGTTCTCCTTTTTCACACCATCTATGAATAAAATTTATCCAATGAATTTATATGTGCATGCAAAAAACATACCTCAGGTTCATAGCTAGTTTTCCCCAGAGTAAATTTAAAAACAAAACCAAAAAACAACAACAAAAAAACCATGTTGTTGTTGTACTGCCTGTCCATGCTCCATGCTGGCATACAATAAAGCAATCAACTCAAAACCTGCAGGAGAAGTTGAAGTAAGAGTTAGTGTACCTGAAAAGGCACCTAAGTAGGTGAGAGAACAAATATGCGCCATAACTGATTCCAATTCTTTAGATTTTAACTAGTCTTTCACAACTGGAAGCCTTTTTTTTTTTTTTTTTTTTTTTTTGGCTCAGCTGTTTTAGCATTAGTCTGCTAGCACTTCACCACAAGCATTTGCAACTATTTAGGGTTCCACTCATCAAATCCTCTCCTTCAGTAACAAGATAGACCCTAAATAATCATCTGGTATATGGAGACCATTAGGAAAATAGCTCCTCTAACACCTCCACTTCACAAAAGGTACAAGGTGAAACAGCAGTGTCTAGCTGAAACAGCCTTTTTAGAAACAAAGATAGCAAAACTTATCTTTGTGACCTTTCCTTTTACAAGCTGACACTGACAAAAACCTTTTAAGCTTTACATACTGCTCAACATCTCCAGCACACATTAAAGAAAACAATAATTATGGGATTAGTTTACCTAATTGAGACACTTAAACCATGCCCTAACTCCAGACAAAGACAGCCAACACCTGAAAGCAGCCATGTCCTCCGCAGGCACTGGGAGAAAAAGGCACAGCAGAACTGTGTCAGGAGGGAGATCTGTCTGCCTCGCTGAAACGGGTGAGCTCATGACACAGCAGCCTTCCTCTAGCAAACCTTCAAAAGGTATCTACCACTCTCTATTAACTCTGTAAGGAAATAAGTGCTTCAGGTACAAAATTAGCACTTCCTTCTCATCACTGGAGTCCTGTCTAAAAACTACCTTGCTGAAAAATGTTCGGGACTGACTGGATAACTTAAATTGACACAACAAAGAGGGCAAACATCACATTTAAATGCTACTAAACATGAGCAACCCTTGGGTGCACAAAGGCGAGAGCCGCTCAACCCAGGCGGCAAGTCTCTAGACCTGCAGCCTACATCTCCTCTATGCCCACACATTCTAGAGCCAGCTTCCACTGGTTTTCACCAAATTTCTCTTGATTTGATCCTGGATTCTGCACATCCAAGGAAGGCCACTCATTACACACAGACTCAAGTCAGACTCCACAACACATCACCAATTTAGAGTAAGGAGTGCGTAAGGGGCCACAACATTTGAAATTAATACCCTCAAAGCCTATCTACTTAGTCATTAAATGGAGAAATGGAACCTTCTTAGTAATTAAATAGCACACTGACATTTTGATCAAGTGCGACAACTTATACACTGGATTTGCCATACACCCCATCACAGAGAAAACACAATTACAATTCTAGTATATAAATAATAGCAACTAATAGTAATGGAACATTTTTGAGCTAGAGTACCTGTGTTTAGGAACAGATCCAATGAAATAATATATATTATTGTATCACATCTATTTCCTTAGACAAATTATTTAGACTACCTAATTTTATTTGAAGACAAAAATTTTAGTATAATTTTTGAAAACATAAATTGTGTATTTTCGCAGACCATCTATGATGTTCCAAGAGTTTATACTTATGAATGCAAGATTAATAGATATAAGTGGGAAATTCAGGACAGCACCTATATTGCATGCAGCAAATACAGTATGTAAATATTGCTGCAGTCTCCCTTACATTAAATTATGGTATAAAGGAAAATCATATCAACAGAACTGTGAGATACTGACTTAATTTACCTTGAAATGATGCAAGTGGGGAATGGTAAAATAGGGATGCTATAAATTAGTATTTTCATTTTTGTTTGGTTCATCTAGAACAGGTAGATATATCAAAAACAGGGTGATTAAAGGGATAGTTAGGAATGGTTTTTCAGAGGTACCTAGCAGAGATGCATAATCAAAATTACATCTGTCCTAAAGCAGAAGCATTTTTCCTTTTTACAATCACCTTTAAAATCTAACTAGCCTGAAGATTCTGCTGAACCACAAGAACTAAAGCTAAAGATGATTTTAATGTTACAGTGAATCTGCTCATTTCTGGTCCTTCCTTTTAATCATCACACAATTATAATCTACAACCCTTTTTTGCCTCCCCACCATGCAATTCTAATTTGTGCCAACCGCATCCACAAAGCAGAGGATGAAAGGGAACTGTATCTATAGCTATGGCAGCATACCTTTCACTTACAGTGCCATAAAAAGACAAAATCAGTTGTTTTTCTACATTAGAATTATTCATTTCTCACATCTCCACAGTGCTACCTTGGAATTCAGTTGTACAACAAAATAAATCAGTCTATTATCATACCATTAAATTTACTGAGCATTTTTCATATCCTATTATTCTTCTGTAATTCTCCCGTATAGGCCCAACCCCGCCAACATTTATACTTCTCCCCTCCTCTCCTTTTTTTGTGCGTGTGTTAGACCATCATCATCCTCAATTAAATGTAGATATTGACTCTCAAAACAGATGCTAAGCATCATGCCAGTGGGAAATTACAAGTTATCAACTCCCTAACTATGCTCAAGGTCTACAGGAATTCTAATCCTCCAGCAAGCTAATACTTAATTTATTTTGCTTTGCTTATTTTACAACCAGAGATTTTTCCACTCATGAGAACACCTTCTTCTTTAATGATATCAATACCATCTAATAATCTATGTGATGTTCACTCTTCCATACGTCTAATATTTAATCGCTTTAGCATGGCTCTGACCTTACTATTTTGGGGAACAGAAATGCAGCAAGAAAGGACAAACTGAGGTGATCGGGTAAATGAGTTTCCCAAATCATTAACACCATGAAGTGCAAAGATTCAGTGTGTTACTTCAGCTTCATAGGATATAATTACATGTTTTGATTAGCAGATCTATTTTCCCAGCCTCAGGTGTCAACAAGGGTTCAAGTGTATAACATGTATAAATGGGTGCTAATTTTACTAGTCATGAAAATGTGTTTCACTAATTACATTTATATCCTCTTAGCCAATTTTCATTCGATATTGCTTCTCTGTAGTACATCTTCCTGTTTATTTCCTTACAATGACATTTGAGCTCTTCAGAATGACACTGACTCTCAAATTCAGAAGGCATGACAAGTTACTTGCCCACCAAACATCTGTCATAGCCATGAAAAAGTAACAAGATTTACAGAAGTCTACATAATTTTGTGGTCATTTCTGTACCACTGTGAATTGTATCCCATTTAGAACATTACTGTCTGGGATTAAAATCTTAGGGCAAGAGCAGTACTCTTCTTTCACCCATGTTGTTCTTTCTGGGAGTATAAATTTCTGATGGTTGGTGCTAAAATATAAGGGAACAAGCCCATTTCAAGAGAGTGCTGTTCTCTGCCTTGCAGTTTCCTGACCAAGACCCTCATACTCCCCTAACAGAAATGAGACAAGGATTGACAACTGAAATAATCTCTTTCCAGACAATTAGCCATGCACTAACAAAATCACTATGGAAAATATTTAAGGCTTTGGCTAGGAACATGGGATAAAACTATTAATCACAAACTGCTGGAAACCGGAATGCTTAAGTGAGAACATGCTTCTACAAGTCTGACTGTGAAACAAAGACTCTAAAGTTTCTAACTGTGATATTGTGGTCTGTGCATCATCTCTTGGAGTACTTTCAGAAAGTAGTGTGGTGCATGAATGGCACATAGACCAGACTGCTCTCTCTTCCTTGTGCCAGTGGCGTTACTCAGTGCTATGAAGGAAATCCATGGATTGGTATGACATGAGTCTGCTATCTCTTCCGCTGCTTAATGCCTCTCAGGGTGCGGGAAAAATCATGTTGCTGAGTTGCTACTACCTACAGATACATACAGCAGCACAGGGAAAGAAAACAGCTTTATACTGAAATCTGACTCTTTAGACATCTTTGCTGTACATTTAAATATGACAAATTTATTTTAAAAAGTTATGAAACAACTTTTTAGTAGGAGATAAGCCTTCTCAAACTAGTGTTACAATCTCTTACCTACCTCCTTCAATAACCATTGAAGTATTAAGCTATAATTCACTAGAAAACATTAGCCAATTTTAGCAAACCGCTGAAGACCTTAGTAGTTGGGTCCTTTGCCTTACCACATGGCCTCATGTGCTATTTCTGGCCAGGATGAGGAAAAACTTCAGAGCATGTAAGAAAGAAGAACAGAAAATTCTAGAGTATTGCTTCAGAAATTGTATGAATGCTTAGGATAAAACATCTGTTTAATCTATTCAAGCTCTGCTCTTGCCACTAACACTTCAAGACCATTACTATTGTAAAAGAATAACTCAAAAGAAACAAGGGGAAAATCACATGAAAATTGCTACCTCATTCAGACTGTGTTAAGATATTGTATAGGGACTGGATTAATAAATTTGCACATGGATGATATAGCTATATCACTTACCCCCAAGTAACATACTTTTAAAACAATACTAAGAATTTAATGCAAAAACTTTCTCAGTGAATGGTGCCAAAAAGTATTACAGGTGGCTTATAAGTTTCTCTTGTAAATATTGTAAAAGATTATTTAGAGGGTATAACACTACATATTCTTCTGGTAAGACCTGATGACAATTTATGGTTCTTTAGTACATAACAAAAATAAATAAATCTCAAAGCATAACTGGCACTCAATAAGGACATGAGCACTGTTGAGAGTATCTTAAAGAACAGAGTCCCAGTAGTCTTATAAAAAAGGTAAAAATAAGTGAAAGACATCAAGACTTTCAACTTGTAATAGATGCAGTATGACAGATAACTGACTCACGCAACACCTCACTGAAGCAGCATACAAAGCTTATTGCAAAGAGCAACAGCAGACATCCTTAAAATATGACTCTATAACTACAATGATACAGCAGGCACAACAGAACCAGTGTGTGTGTTTGTTTGACTTCTCCTTTGCATGAGTTACATTTTATGTCTTCAGAATTATCTAGTTAGTAGGATGGAAAAACATAACTGAAACAATCAGGATTACGATGGGAGGTTTCTTTTCTTTAGCTTAACTCTAAAGGCTAGAGTTAGCTTTGCCCTTGTTTTAATGTTTTAAATTTGAAAAATGGAAGCAATAAGGACATAAATTCAATGCTACTGTATGCATGTTTGTTCCAATGGAGTCATCAGTGCTATTTCGTTACCCAGGGACAAAACCCTCTTCTTTTATATGGACTTGCTAAAGATTTTAAGCATAAGCAGTCTCATTTCAGTGAATGAGAATACTCACACACAAAGGTAAATGCACACTTAATTGTTTTAATGACAAGAGGATTAAATGCTCATCTTCTGCACTTGGCTTAAAAAAATTTCTAAGAGAACAGCACTAAAACATTTTTCTGGAGTTTCTTTTCATTATATTTATTCTTACTCTATACAATAGCTTTTAGCAAATGCAGACAAAAGCACTGTGGATAGCACTATATTTCACACAATATAGCACAAAACAATTCATACATTCATGCTGCTTGTTATGAACTTGAATTGTTGGAACACCTTTTCAGTCTTGACAATTTATATACTACTGCTATGGATTTTTTTATTTTTTTTTTAATGCTGTTTCTGTTAATAATGCAGTAAGGTTATTAATTCCTGCTTTTATTGCTGATCGTGAGAAATGTGAAATACAACATAATAGAGAATCTGTGCCAGAGGAAGTATTTAAAAAAAATATTTCAATGAGTTAAGGAATATTTTGGCAACATATATTCAAATCAAGAATAACAAAGTTGACTGTGCAGCTTTTGAGAAAATGCTTGAGGAGACAAAAAAATCTAACCAATTAGTGGTCAACTCAGAACACTCAGAGAGAACGAAGAGTCCCGGAGGAACAGAAGCCAATATCTGCCTTTACAAAATGAGGGATAGGGGAGGAAGAGGAAATTAATAGATCTGTCAACTTAACTCTGCTATCAGCTGACATGGAGCCAATTGCTAAACGCGAATTTTGTGAAGGTAAGAAAAGAAGATGTGCAACAACCAACATAGATTTGTTACGTGTGAATTAAGAACCAAATCAAATTTCTTTCTTTAGCTAAAAGGGATAGCATATAAAGGTATGTGGTACTCTTAGAAAGGATTTCCACCTAGCGCACCAGATGGTATTTAATCTGCACCATGAAAAGACACTAAAAAGATGCCTGCCTCAAGGCAAGACTAGTGATTCAGTCCTGCAAGATAGTGTGAAGTGTTTCTATCCATAAGGACTACAAATTTTAGAGCTGGTTATCCTAAGAGACTGTGGTATCTATATTTTATTTTATATTTTGAAAAACAAACAAACAAACAAAAACGGTAACTCTTACACAATTGACAGAGTAAATCAACTAGTAAATATTCAACCCAACTCAAAGTAATGGAATAAAATCTAGGCATACATTTGATCATTCATATCACAAACATGCACTACATTTCAAAATAATCTATCAATACTGTATTATGATACAAATACTATTTATGACAGTTCCTACAGTAGAGGTTTTCAAGTGAAAAGAAGAAAGTGTTTCAGAAAAATATGAAGGAAAATAAGACTGGCAAGAGAAACTGTAGAAGGAAAGCAACAGCCCCTAGCCTATCTTGAAGTGACAAGGAAACAGATGATGTGCCACATTTTTTTAAGTTGTTAATGAATAGACCAAGTGAAGAGGAATGCATCCTTCAGACAGCCACAGACAGCAACCACTTCAGGAATATGCTAAAAAACCTTTCTCCCACATCTGCAAGTAGGAAGAACAGAACAGTAGGAAGTATTTTACATTTTGTGTTGATGGCACTTGTCACAAATCTGGGGAGACTTTGGCCTGGATGGGAAATGCCAGAAGGTTGAGGAGAAATTGAGACACCCTGATGTTCCATCTGCTTTATGTTCTCCTTCTCTCAAGTACTGATGAAGGGATTATCTGAAATTAAGCCAATTCTTTACATAAAAATAAGCCACGCTATGCCACTACAAGCCATGTTATCCCAAAGTCTACTCTAGGCTTTAAACACTCAGTGGTGTTTACTGAATATGGTAACGAACTTGGCTTTTCATTTATGTTATCTGTTAACATATCCTGGTCATACAAAACCACGTGCGTCGCTGCTCTCAGGTTAGTGCTGTGCAAATAATGCTGTCTGCTTTCAGAACACACACAAAATGAGTAACTTGATCTCATCTATTTTTCACCTCTGGAAACCTCATTTGGAGAGCTATTTTTGCAGATAAAGACTTGACACACTTTCTCTGAAGGACGAGAACTCCGTTTCTTTATTGCGCTGGGAAGACTGCTAGCAGATGTAAAGCGCCTTCCCCCTACTGTTCTATACACCCGCACGGCACATTAGAAGCTCACATTAACTCCTGCTGTAAAATATCCTAGCTACTACTTATTTAACGTACAGATTAAAATTTTAAAGTAAAATATAAAGACACCGTTCCCTTCCTCAAGCTAAGTGTACTTTTGATATACTTTGAGGTTATTATTAGTTCATCTAGTTATTCAGAAACAATGAGATAAACAGTGAATTTCTAGGTTAGCACAGCATGCCTTTGGATAGCATTATATAGCCTGGGAAGTGAAATAATCATCATAAATACATGGCCTGCAGTGCAGATATTACTTTAACAAAATAAACTCTGTATTTAAAAATCGGAAAAATAATAATATGTACAATATTTGAATATACATGCGATGACATCACTACCAGCAGCTGTAGTAGCTCTCAAAATATATTTTTAATGCTAAATTAGCTTATGAGCCATTTCTATTTTCCTACCATGGAAATCATTGCCAGTTTTTGTCATGAATTACACTATTTTTAGTGTAAATTTCCCTTCTGTCAGGGAAAGTGTTACTTATGAACACATATGTACTATTTAGCAAGCCCAAAGTGGAGGGAACAAAAAACCAAAACCTCTTCCACATCTACTATGTAGAGCAACAATCTGTGGTTTACATCTTCAAAAGCCAAAAAGCCTCAAAGTGGCTTCAAGCTTATTTTCTCCACTCCAAATTAAAAGGAAAAGAAATATCGAATACAAAAGTCAAATGAACAGAAATTATGCCATAGAATGTTCCTATACCTTTATTTCATATCAATGTTTATGTGTAACATAGAATGGTCTTTACTATCGTTAGTATTTACACATTAAGTGCATTGCAGAAGAACAAATATTTTCTGTAATTAATTCAGTGTTACGTGTGGTTTGTTGCTTAGCTATAGATGAAAACATTTAATTTAATAAAATTCAGGCTTTTCCTCTGTATTCCCTCTCCACATTCTATTGTCACTAATTGCAGCACCTTCTCTCTCTCTCTCTCTCACACACACACACAGGGACAGCTGCCAAGCAACTCCCTCCGGAGCCAATGTCATGGCTACTTTTCAGATTACTGGGAGGGAGTATGTAAACTGCACTGCCAAGTCCCCTTTTCATGGGGATTAAGCGTGTCATTTCAGAACCTGAAGTCTGAGACAAGTCAATCTCAAGTCCTCCTGCCCCACTCTGACTCCTCAGTGCATCAGCCCTGCTGGCAGCTACTCACTCACACCCTACTGGTGCCAAAGTTCAACTACAAATGCTTATGTTGAAACCTGGCACCAAAATATTTTGGTACCAAAGCTCCTCATCTATATCAAAAATACTATCTAACTAGTATTAAAATCAGGTATTGAATTTTTCATCAAGAGTTCAGAAAAAACACATTTTTGTTATGGCCACAGTTCAACGTATGTTAGCCCAGAAAAATCCTCTGTATCTATTAGCCTTTTATTAATGCTTATTTAGAGACATTTGTTCTGAACTGCTTCATTCGTCATTCCTTATCATTTCTCATTAGTTTATCAAATATCAAATGCAACCAAAGCCAAATAACCCCCTCACTTTCACATTTCAAAATCTGTCATGTCTTGAGCCATAAATTTGTGAAAATAAATAAAATAAAATAAAATAAAAATAAAAAAGGAGCATTTATTTCAAGTCTTATTTGGTCCCAGTTTGCTCAGCCAGATACAGATGAATCTTAAACTCCAGCAGGATGCCTTGGTCAGCATGACATCTGCTACGAGTGGTAGAGCATGAGTGACATGCTCCTGCAGTCATCTCCCTGCAGACAGCATCCCCAGAGCAGGCGTCTGCAGGGAACCACCTCCACAAGCAGCACACAGGTGTCTGACAGAAGGGGTGCAAGGGAGCTTTCCACAAACAGAGTACCCTCCCTCACTGAAGAAAATGTTTCACTTAAGATTTCAAAGGCAACACCATGGAGAACAGAGAGATCATCCCAGTCAAGACTCCCTGCTAACAGCAAAGCCACCTCGTAGTTGCATTACTGCTTTCACAACAGAAGCAACCCTTGCGCTGGCTGCCCCTCTATATATGCAGTACAGATTTACCACACTGCTCGGGCAGCAGCTATCTCCAAGTGATGAGTGCCCATCTCCAGTAACTCCACATTGTGCATCCCCACTCTTCCACTACCAACAACCTGCTGCCAACCCTCAGAAGCAGCTCAACGAGTTTGCCGGGTGGGAATTACTCGAAATACTGGGAAACAGCATAGGACTCCACCAAGATGTCTAACTTTGCCCAATGAGAAATTCCTATCTGTTGAAGTAAAAATAAGTTTGCCATTTAGTTCAGTAGAAAGACGATTGTACCCACCCGACTCCTGTACCAAAGTTTACTGTAATTATACAGAAAGCCCTGTATCTAAGGATTGCTACTGCTGTGTATCTGTAGCAGAGAGAAATACTGCACGTATCTTCTTCCATGTACATCTACAACACGTTCCAGAAAAATACGAATAGAGGTTAAGAAACAGATGGGAAGAGAAACCAGCATAGAGGTAACTCTGCATCCTTAAGAGAATATTACTCTGTTAAGCTAAAACTCCCATCATAGTTATTATTTTCCAAAAAATAAATTTAAATTTGGCAATCTTAGATCCCTTTGCAGGACATATGTAAACTAGACAGACTGAAGATAAATACAGGCTCTCTTGTGAAAGACAAACTGATGCAACTTCACTACAATCAGAGCAATTGTAACAACAACAACAAAGCAACAAGAAGAAGCAAAAAATATCCACCTGACCAGAAGGAAGAGGCAGCAAGCTTTCATCGTGTGGAATGATATTCTGTGTACCAAAAAGTTTTCATGAATTTAGTAACAGCCTACCAAATGAATAAACTTAATTTAATAATAAAATTACAGTTCTTTTCAGAAGTAATACTTGAAATCTGTTTCAGAATATTTTCCATAGACTCCAATTTTTCCAGTAGAAACTCAGTACGACTAAGTGTTAAGGATTAAATAGTTGGCAATATCTCCTCCTAGCAATACACATTTTATCACATTCACATATTCACATCAGAGGAATGATAAGCAAAATAAACTTTCTGAATTTTTAAGAAGTATACATTCCAATGAAATTTCATTTCACCTTGTCTGGAATATTCTCTTTTAATTTCTATCTTGTGAAGAAATATATATGCATACGTATTTCCACACTAAATCATTAGAAAAAAATACCAAAGATACTGACAAATTAGCAGCAGTTTCAAAAATAGGGAGAGAGATAAATGAAAGGCAAAACAATCATCAACAAAAGTGATGATTCCCATCTCAACCAGACTTCTCTCCAGCTGTTCAGATGTGTACATATAGAGAATAAAATAACTCTAAGGCTGTTTTTCCTTCCTTGGGGAACAGCTGTCTTTTCCATCACTGAAAACACCACTTTAAGCAATTGTCATGTCTGAAGATCTTTTTGCCTCCTCTATCCTATTTTTAACAAAATGTACTACAAAGCTTGAACAAGAGCAGTATAAAATAGAGCAAAACTGTCACTGATTTTTAAATTTATTGACAATATTCCTTCACACACATACATTTTTATATACAGATAAATAAAGCATTTATCTTTTTACCCCCCCGAGGAAATATCTTACTATTAATCAGGTAGATCAAACTGTACAGGAAAACTAAACCATTACCTTAACTAACTCATTAAGTTTGCATGTGTTCATAAAGTAAAATGTATACTTTTGTAAGAAATGGCAAACTAATAAAATGCTATTAACAATAACTATATAAATAGTTTAGAGAATGTGTTGGTTGGAACATGTCTTGTAATTTTTCCATCTGCTTCAGTAACCTTTTATGGGATTTTTCTAAACACAGTATGAACTTCTGTGCATAAGCAAGCAGTATTTTTCATCAAAACCTAAAGGAGAGCTAACTCAACCAGTTTCAGAGACTACTGTTCCACTATTTTCAAGCAGCCTATTAGATAAGTACACCAGCAAGTGAAGGATAAATTTCCAAACTAAATAATGAGATCTTGAAGGAAAAAAAAAAAAAAAAAATCCTTTCAAGAAAACACTGTAGTCATGTACAAACATAAGTGTGCAAATTTTTATAATTCTGCTAATGTTTGTTCAAAACATAGTATATTGAACAAAGGGCTTGTCCTCTACAAAATATCGATTTTTAGCAGTGAACTTTGACACATTCAATATCTTCCTGTCTCCTTGAAATTTTAATATAAATAGAAAAGTCTGAAAAAGCAGACACGTGTATAGATTTAGAGTAAGAAAGATCAGCTAAGGCCAAATTCTCCAATTTTGACATTTGAATGAATGTGGGCTGTAAGGTTTTAACACACTATTGCTAGCTGTGCCAGAATGAGAACTGCAAAGAATGAACAATTTGTCCTTCTAAACCATGTGCAAAAGGATGATCCCCACCATGGTTTACAGACTATGCAAATAGATAGAGAACATGCAAGACTGGGATGAAATATGCAAGTGAAATATCCATAAACTATGTATAAGGAAAATACTGAGATAAGTGATTCAGTAATCGAAGTACTACTTCATAAACTCAAAGGTTTGCACTTGCAAAGATCGCTTCTGTTACTATAGCAGAAAAGTTCTAAGTTAGACAGTATTCTACATGGCATTTGGTCCCTTTACCAGTTTCCCACATCTCTGTGTATTTTCTGCCATAAGGGTATCTGACGCAAACAACATTCAAAGTGTAGGCTATCACCATTGTGTTTCTTTGCTGCATTACTGAATTTCCTTTAAAAGCCTTCATGAAACATCTATTGACAACACCCCTCCCTTATTAACTTCTGAGACATAATGATGCTGTAATCTACAAACCTCAGGGCTTCTGTAACAGCCCCTAGAACAACCATTAGGCTAACCATTTCTCATATATCCCTATAATTGCATTCCAATATGCAGTGGAATGCAGTAAAAATATTGTTAGAGGAGCTCACTGGTGAAGATTAGAGTTAGTTGGAAAACCCAGCTGCCACACTTCATTATTTTCAACAGATTCAATGACAGCCTGCCAGAATTTGCCTTACACGTTGTTCACGCTGCCTGGAGAGAAAAAAAAAAAAAAAAAAAGTTTCAGACTCCACATCACCTTCCTTAAACACCAGCCAATCTGAGAACCTGACAGGCTGCTCAGAGTTCTTGCTGAGTAGTCATGAAACCATTGGAAATCTCATTTCTTACCCAAACATAAAAACATTACAGAAGTATGTTAACCTGATTTTCACTCTGTTTTGGAAGAAGATGAAATTTCAAAGAGCTAATTGCAGATTTTGATTGGTTCAGTGAATATTACATGTGGGGTGGTTTTGGTTGTGTAGGAATTCCAATAATAAATATATTTAAAGATACTCTTTTCAAACTTAGTGACCAAAACATGACTGAATTCTGTTACTGTACATTCAGCCACAACTGGTTATGGCTATTCAGAAGAAAAGAGGCAGAGCAAGGAGGCCATGACACGGAAGGATATTTTTCCTTCCCAAGCCACTGCCTGTATCGATACAAAAGCACAGAAATCTACAGTTTCCTTCAGACCAGGATACAATAAGGTGATGAATATACAATACCTAAAGAAACTTCCACCTAAGATTGTTTTGAACAGATGAATCACTTTTAGCCAATAAAATACAATTGTAATGGGATCTTTCTAGTAAAACCAGCACATATAAAGCTCGTCAGAATTACTACCAGACACCTGCAGATGCACAAAAAGCTTACAGCACTGCTTCAATGGAGTCCAATTAACTAAAACCAGAGTTAGCATCACATTTTGAAACACGGTGAAATTACATTTTTAATAAGAGATGTGATTTCAGTAATCCATTCTTAATTTAATTAAGATGGTGAAAATAATCAGGCTAATACCTCCCAATGCAGACATATTATAAAGAAATAAGGCAACAATGTGTCAGGTTAACAAAAACACACTGGACACATTTACTAATACTTCAGGCCTCCTTTTTTTTTTTCTTTTTTTTTTTTAAACTATAAAGATGCCAATGATGAACACCCATATTTCAAACTCATTACCACGCACTGTTTCAACTTGATAGCAAACTTTGTGACTGCATCAAATGCTCTAGAGATTAATTTAAAGTGCTGGAGGAAGGGTGAGCTGGCTCCAAGTTTATGGTGCAAGAACCTGGTAATTTCAATTTAGCAGAAGAAAAGCTCAAAACAGAGCACACACAACAATAAACTGTGTGTATTTGTTCAAACACATCAGCTTGACCAATGTATATGACGACTTCTGAACAGTGAGCTTCAAATATGTAAATGCATTTGAACTTAAATGACTCCCTCCCTCTAGAATATTTATTTGCAAAAATGATTCTCACTTTCCTGTGAGGAAAATAATCTTATGTAAGTTTAGGATTCTATAAAATTAGAATAATGATGTTTTCAATTGATTATCTTAACAGATATTTTGACAAAACTCCAAAATGGCAAGCAGGGTCTGTATGCGTTTTTAAGCTCACCAGGACACTGAGGTCTTCACTGGCAAACACAGCACAGTTTCTCTTTGCCAAGGGCAGAAATAATGATTATCTGATGAAAATAAAATTACTCCTATCATGAAAATAAAACTTCACACTGCCTTTAAAGTCTCACAACTTCCATTCATATATACATCACACATTTTTAAAAGCAGTTATTTTGTATTAAACCTCTGCAGCAGCAGTTCATAAGGATATATTTGTAGGTGGTGACATATTTACTTCAGAACTAAAAAGAATCTTCCACAACGACCCCATGACCTAAATTTGAAATGCTACCAATGTGACATAGCAATATTTTGAGTTAAATAGTCCCTTATACAACCAGTAACAGTTACTAGCTGAGGATGTTCAGAAGCACTGTCAGATGGTCTCTGGTCTGTCCCTATCACAACCTTGTTGTGAGACCAACAATTCACATAAAGAAGAACTACATAACTGAATATTAACTCTCTTCTTCAAGCGGAAAATAAAAACATTTATTACGTCCTTTTCCTAAAAAACTTTCAAAATGCTCACAGATAAATAGGATGACTGCAGTCACACAGGTGATTCAGTTATAACACCTCATTTTTGAGAAAATAATACAAAAGTGAGCATTATAAGCACTAACTTGATAACAGAAATCTAAATCAAGCTGAGCTTATATATATACATAAAAATAAACAAACAAACACCCTTCATATAGAGCTTCATGTTAGGAAGAAATAATTGGAAATTATTTAAAATAGCGGAGGTTTATTAAATCTATTATCCACTGCACTTTCACTAATGAATGAATGAGTGACAAACAGAATAGTTGTTTCTAGTCAGCACTCATGAATGCCAGTTTTACAATATAAATTGAATGCCAGAGTTCTGCAGTTTCTTTAAGGAATAGTCCTACTCTTATAAAATCAATTGGTTTATAAATAAACTACCATATACAGTGAGTTCAGGTAATATAAAATGATGATCGTTCTGCAAAATTCCTTGTGACATAAATCTTCAGAAGCTTTATGTTTTATGAATTATATAGAGTGATAAAACCAAAACAAAGCAAAGTAGCCACCATAAATAACCCATGGAAAACAGTTCTACTTATGGCAGGAATTTTCAGCACGTTCTCCTACTCCTCCTTAAACTGAGAACTATGCATACTACCAAGACACGAAGAAAACTGCTAATCTGATCAAAAGTTATTAATAAACTTATTTATGGACTATACACATTTTTATAATCAAAACATAGTACATTCATTTCTGCCTCTAGGACTTGACAAAGGATTTTCTATCTGCATCTGATTTGGATAGGGTGCAGATTTACAGGTATTTATTTTTTCCTAAGGTTTATTCGACCTATGTTGAAGAATAATAGCATTTCAAGAAGACCAGATGTGCAAAATGAAGTAACAAAGGCTCGTATCTCGAGTTTAGCTAGGCAAACAAGTATTCAAAGCACCTGTCTTTGACAAAATTAAACAAGCACTGTAAGTTAAGGTAGACCTATTTTCCAATAAAACAGATCAGTTCTATATTTATGTTATTATTATAAATAAATATACCTTTTATGATATGGTTTTAAGTTTTCCAGTGGTTGGAAGTGCATACATATCCCCCTCAAGAAAGATGGGTGGAAGATATAAGAATAGATTGACATGACTGAAAATGTCAATCCACACCCATTTCTTCTAACTTTTTAAAATGAATTTTTAAAATCAAAACCAGCATCCAGAAAACCCTTATCTGTGTCAGGAATTCCACAGAATTTTAACAGTATTCATTTTGATTTCCTCCTGCATTAAGCATTCTGCAGAACAGTCTCTCAAATACGCTTCAGAAAGCCAAAGCACTCAAGAAACTTCTCAATCATCCACACCCAAAGTTAGTAATTCTCCCTGTTTAATTATCCCACTGCACTCAACAAACAGAAAGTGTTTTCTCAAAGTACTGGTCAAGGCATTTTGCAAATCTGCTGGCTCCTGCAAGTCAGGATGTAGCAAGCTTAAGTCCATTAGTATGACAGGTAGTGCTCTTACTAACAACTGCTTTTTACTCTCTCTGACAAATGCGCTCTGTGCCATGGCTGACGTTTGTGTAGTAATCAGGACTGATGGATAGGGACGCCAGTGCTGCCGAAAGTGCCCCCCATTTTAATGTGAGCGATTTGTCAAATGTGCTGCTATCGCACTGCTGTCAGGCACAGCCAGGAAAGCACTCTGTCATCTTTGCACCAACCAAGGTCACTTTGGCAGGGACAGGAGGACTCTCCAATGAAATTTTCATCTTTAATGGTGATGTGAATGGCCTGGTTTTTGCAGCATTTATTTTCTTTTAAGTTGACATTAAAAGTTCCTGCAAAATTTCCTTGTTACTAAATATTAAATCTAACTATAAAATGAAGGCAAACTGAAGCAAAAGTTGCACAGCCAGCTAACATCCTTGTTTTCTTTATTCTCAAAGTAAAAAAAAAAAAAAGTGATACATTTAAGTAGTAGCTAAAAGCTCCATTTCAGATGCTACTAAAGCCATACCATTTATGTTCTCACTTCCAAATGTTCTTCAGAAGAAATCAAATGAATTGTTTGTACTGTTGTATGCTATTTAAGCACCTATTCATTTCAGCAAATAAAATACGGAGCTTCAGAAATGCAGTCTCTATAAATCTCTGCTTGTAAGGTTCTCACAAAACAGACTTAATTTAATAATTACTTTCCAAAATAAGGACTTTCCCTATCAGGAAGCCCTAAAACAAAGACAACACTGTACGGAACAATAATGGAAAGTCAAAAGTGATCAAAGTGACAAGTCCACAAAATATGTCTGGGTATTATCAAGAAATCCTGGGGAAAATAGAATCTCTAAAAACAAAAGAAACAGAGAGAAAAGTAGAACATTTACTCTCCACAGTATAAAATGTGGAGAATGGAACTGTTTCTGAGGCACAGCACTGCTCATCACCTAGGAGCTTTTTTGCAGTATAGCTTTGCAGCATGCTTTTATGTCATCTAGTAGTCTCCAATTCTTCAACATGCATTTTTAAAAAACATTTTGTCTGTGAGTTTTTGCCAACGCTCAAAAATACAAACACCAATGGCATTTAGATGTTCATGCATTTCACAAAACAAATTATTATCTGTATCTTCAGTCAGTGATTTGAAAACCCGACTAAGGGTTTAAAATAATTTAATTGGTGACAAATAATTTGATTGCAAAACCTGAGACAAGGTATGCCAAAGGCATCTCTGAAGTAAAAACCTACTGAAAAAATATCTTTTCCAGATCAACCCAGAATCCAAAAGATAAGTCCTATCTTTCCTATTACTTAGATAAATGTAATACTGGTTTGCTCATGAGGTGTAATACAAATCAGCACAAAAACACTTGCCTGCAACTTCATCCTAGATCTTGAACAGTTGCTAACAAAAAACAAAGCATGTAAGAAAATAGCATTCAAGGTAAAAACAAACAAACAAAAAAACCCATACAAAACAAAGCAGTAGACCTCCCAAAAACAGAAATACGTAGGCAAGAAATTAGCTGTAATAACAGAAGATGAGATAAACCAACCCACTCTTTTGCCTACTGCATACTGAATGATGTGGATATCACTGCAAAAGGTACTCCCACAGCTACGCCCACCCTGATCTTACTGGGTACCATCAGCAATTATTTTCATTTCCACGGACTGCAAAAATAAAATAGTCTAGTTCACAAACCTGAATGCTACATCCTTTTTTGCTACGCATTCCTCCAGAGCCCCAGATGAATTGACAACAGCAGAGAACACCTCCACTGCTGTGAAGTCTCTCTCAGCGCTCCTACCCACATACTGAACTACAAGCACAGCTGAGTTGTTCGAACAAACCTTCACATGCTGCAAATACATTATTTCTACCTTGAGTCAACATTCATTCTGTGACTGCGAAGTAAACACACATTTACTGTTTAAGTCACTGCAGAAAAGCTACTCTCTCTCCTTTTCTATAACATATCATCTCTTTACATCAAGAGAGATGAAGGGATTAAGGAAGAGGGACATGAGAAGGGCAAGAAAGCAAATTTAGGAACTGTTTGTATTTTATTTAGAAATACATCTTGCACAAGAATGGCAGTCTCATAAAATATGTTTAAAACCCACCAGACCATTTCATTAGTGTCTCTTTAAATGCCTCCCAGTCCTCTTCTTTGTTTAGTACCTGTGTGGATTAGGTAGTGATCTCAACTTGCTGTGAGCAAAGCTAACATCTTCTGTGCCTGATTTGGCTGTCATCTGTGGCTTGACTTAACTACAAGTATAGAAAGCAAATAATGACTGAGTATCTACATAGTTAGACTCTCAAAACATTCCATGCCAGGTCGAATTTTTGCTAAGCTTCAGAAATATGACAGCAACACCTGGGAATGCAGTAAAGGGAATATACTATGTCTCGCAAAGGAAGAACTCTTGCTCTTTTTTCCACTGATATCTTAAATGCCTCTACATTAGATGGAGAATCACCCTGCAATCATGAGTGAAATTTACACTGTTCCTATACAATTTAATACCAGAATAGCCCATGTATGAGATTTCAGAAACCACCATTCGTACAGGTACAGCAGAAATGTACAAAAGAATAGCAGAAATGTATACCCAAATCCTGCCTTCTTTAAGAATCGTTATCCCCACAGGCAAGCAATCCAGACCTTTGCAAAACTACAGTAACAGTAGTTTCACCTGTTCTGCTGTACTTTAAGGTATGGATATCCAGACAAGAGAAAAAATATGAAAGCAGCTGAGCTTGAATGAGAAGACTTGAGAAGGAGGAAGGAGAAATGAAATTGAGAACAGGAAAACAAACACGGAGAAGTGGAAAGAAAAAATGTCTAAATATGGCAAGGATTAATGAAAACTGCACGTGCAGGTTGGACATATGCCTTTATGTATATAGATCTCCTGATTCACGGAAATATATATGCAAGCATTATCATAAAACGGCCAAGAACAGAGAGAAATATTTCAAGTTTATCAAACAAAATGATGGAAGCTTTTGGCAGTTTCATACTAATATCTATAGATCTTTCCTCACATGAATATAAGGGTATCATACCAGTTCTAATACACAGCCACTTGCAGAAATTGCATTTGGGCAGCTGTATATAAACATGCACATTACTCACACAGAAACACACACAGGAAAAAAAAAAAAAAAAAAAAAAGTAAAGATAGAAACCCTTGTGGGAAAGGAGGACTTTGAAAAGAGATGGAATAGTAGCAAGTCAAGGTCTCGAGACTGAAGCATTTGAAATTACAATTGAGAATAATCCTAAAAGAATACAAGACTCATTGTTGCATACAATATCAACAAAACTAATACCCAGTAATCATACTCAGAAGTAATAAAGAATGTGCGAGCTCTTTACATATCAGGGTATATAGGGAAAGAACAAGGAGGAATGGCTTTAAACTTAAAAAGGGTAGATTCAGATTAGATATTTTGAAGAAATTCTTCACTCAGAGGGCAGTGAGGCCCTGGCCCAGGCTGCCCAGAGAAGCTGTGGATGTCCCATCCCTGGCAGTGCCTAAGGCCAGGCTGGACAGGGCTGGGGGCAGCCTGGACTGGTGGGAGATGTTGTGCCCATGGCAGGGGCTGGGACCAAGTGGGCTTTGAGATCTACCTCAGAATTCTATGATTCAAAAAATGGTATAATCCAAACAAAAACCATCATCAAAACAACAAAAAAACAGTTCCTAATCTGTTCCTACACTGATATCAAGAAAACTGTCAAACAGCAAATACTTGTAGCCTCATTCTCCTTGCTACCCGTGCTGCCTATACAGGCAGTATTGAGTCAAACCCATGTGCATCTCCCACTTTTCTCAGCTAAATGCTTCATTCTGCCTAATACATATTTGAAGACAGTTGAGGAATGAACAAATTATTTGAAAGATTTCAAACTGAAACAGCAAAAAACAAACTTCCCGGGAGATAAAAATAAGCACAAACCAAAACTATAAAGAGCAATTTGTAACTTTGTACAAGATGAAGAGTTAAGATGTTCTTACATGTCAGTTCAGTCTATGTTTTAGAAGGAACTAGAAAATTGTTCAACAGACAAAGAAGAGTTATTATGCACGCTAAATAATGGTAAAATGATAATTACACTGGAGATTTATCTTAATAAATGAGATGTGAAGGGGTCTGTATTACCCACCCATGTGCATGCAGAATTTAATTAGTTAGCACCTACAAAGACTAATGCCAGAGCTGCCAATCAATTTCCTACACAGAACTTGAGGAAACTCCCCAAAACAACCACAAGCGAATGCTGAAGATCTCTTTGGAGAGAAAATAGTTAACGCAGTGGCACTATGTAGAGAAGGAATTCCTCAGAGAGCCTAAAGAGATGTTTTCATCTCATTACATCTACCTTCGTAATTATAACAAACTCATCAGCCTCTAGATGAATACCACATATAATCATTTTCCTGAATATTTTCCAAAGCAGGAATCCTAACAAGATATAAATGCTACAGACTAATTTAGGCTATTTGCAGTTCTCATCTCATCTTGAACTGAAATAAGAAAAGAAGTACAGTTAAGCTAAAAATAACTAGACAGTGACTTTTGCTTATTTATTTACTGCTACCTTTACTCAGAGCCAGGTAACATGCTTGGCCTTTTTAAAAGGACAGTAAGTTTAGAGCACAGTTAGGCTACATTCTTTAAACAATAAAAAAGTAGTGCAAATAACTAGAGAAGTTGGCATGCTTCTAATCTACCTAAATGGCTGCTTTCATTAAAACATTTTTAAATGCAAAACCAAACAAAACAAGACACAAAACAAAAATCTGAAAAAATCATCTCCCCAAATATTAGTTCCATTCACATGAATACCAAGCAACAAAGTAAAGGATTATACTTTGTTAAACAAAATCAATCACATATGAAGTACAGTAATAATAATCAGAAAATTCCTGACCCACCAGTGGAAGTGGAGCTCTGCCAGAAATACATTTCTTGGCAAGGCTCTGTGCCCACTAATTAGAGACTGAACCATTTGGGGAAAGTTACTCTGTGTCCTCAGGAATTGCTACAGAGCTGTCCAAATCCACCTACCTCTCCAAAAGCAAAATTGTGTTGTTACACATATTGGCACAGAACAGGATCAGGCAGTAGCGTCCAATGCGAATCAGGAGGATTACAGATGAACTGGGGGAGAAAGGGTGGGTGTATGTACACATGCACAACACCTGCTTTGTATTCCCCCAGAAAGGCAAGATTTTTCTCCATTAGCTGGCTGTGCTGAATCGCGCACAAGGCTGCCAAACCTTTGCCTCCACTGTGGCGATGCTGCTCCATAACTCCGACAGTCTCTCTCCTATTTTTATTGACATGCACAGAAAAGGAAACCAGGGAATATCTCTCTACATATTAGACACCAAATACAAATTTCCTGGTCAATCCCAAACCTTTCCAACCTGTTTTCTTCACAATCTACCTCACAGTATCAATAAAGAATAGCAGACATGAGACACATGAGAGTTATCTTGAAGACTGGTCCCAGCCATGGCTCTATGTTTCCTGCGTCACACAGTCCAAAAGGAATTTCCTGCAGGCCAGTCAGCATGCACCACCCCAGTTAGCATCACCTAAAGTCTTTGAAGTACCTACGTGTGACAGGGGTGTGCACACCAGCCCCATGTGGAAGTCTATGGCACTGATGTGTTCTTAAGAGTAACCAGGGCAGTGGGAGCTCTGCTTCAGTGGGTCCCAAACTTAACTTGATGAGGAAATTGGGTTTTATGTACAAAACACTGACATCTATTTCAAAATTTAATAAGGGGGTTCTGACAAGATTAAACTCTGTGCTTAAGGAGAATCCTGCTTTCTTCATATATTTTTTAATTTAACAAACTTGAATTTCATAAACTATAAAAGAAGTACTTAAAAATTATGCTTCCCCCCCAAAATGCAAGCAGTATTAACAGATAACTTCTGACCACAATGAGCAAATACATATGGATGCGGGCAGTTAAAATTAATTAACAAAATCATTGGTATTTTGGACAAAATATTCAGGAAACTTAGGAAAAAACAACTTAGGTTTCATTTTAAATGCTTATTTGTTTGACAAAATAATATTTTACCCAAGCAATAAAAACAAGAGAGAGCTTTGCAAGAATAGATCCTATGGCTGAAGGGTTAAATTTGACCTGAAATAACAAGTTGAAATCATGAAAGTATGAAGATTTTGTAACATTTTATCTGAAAAAGAGTAATAGCTTAGCAGGTGTCTCGCTATCCTTCCCCTCAGCATGCTTTACAACGCCCTTGTGCAGTGATGAGTATACTTGGAAAGGTCATAAAGGAGAATGTTGGGGGGGGGGGGAAGGGGAAGGGAGAAAGAGTAGCTGGGAATATCATAAAACAATCCGACATGCTGGCTCATGCTGTAACCTTACAAACCCCAAAACTAGGCCACTGCAGAGAAAACAAGGTGAAGTCTGAAAAATTCGCTGCCTTCAGAACTGTGTGAAATTTATATTCGATGAAACAGTGTAGAAAAGAAGAGCCCAACTTTCTGAGAAACAGCCCTGATCAGAAAATGGCCTGGCATGTTCAGGGTCCTGCCGGGTGCAGGCAGAGCACGAGGGGGCCGCTGGAGATGTCGGCTCGGCCTTGGGGCACTGCCGGCATGCTGGGGATTCTGCGGCCGCCTCCGCCACCCGGCATCCTGCTTGCTGGCTATTGTTCTCTGCTACCCAAGTAAAGCAGTCTAATAACTTTCCTATTCAGACATAATTCATTATCCTTATTTACCCAAGCTGGCAAAGTTTAGAAAGATTATTCCTTCCAGCCTTTTTAATTACCAAAATTCTAGTTGCTTTAAAATACCATAGTCTCCCTTGAGTATTCAGCAGAGCTGAAGATCACCATGGCAATAAGAAAATGGTGCCAATGTTATCTTGGCACTGACTGTCTACAGATCTCAGGAGACTTAGCACAGGAGAAAATTGAACTCATGTAAAAGCAGCAGCTCACTCACTCTAATGATTTTAATATACCTTCTATTTTCACTAACTTGATGTTAAAGTTGAATTAAAAAAAAAACTTAGAAGCATATACTTTTCTAAACAGACAAACAAAATAGCTGATGAATTTGTCTTTTCAAGGTGAAATTTGTTTTAATTACCTGAAAAAACAAGGTTCTACAGTTATTAGGTGGATATGTCTCAAATTGTTGCCAAAGCATTGAAGGAAACAAAAAAAACCCATGTGAAAACAAAGCTTAAGAAAAAAAATCTGAAGCCCTGATGCCTTTAGATCTAGGCTACAATTACAACATGGGATAAGGCTTTTTTTCACACTCTTAGCATTCAGAAACCTGTAGCTCTGTTGTCCCACAGAACAGTGCCTTTTATTCAGTTTTCAACTACGCAGGTAGGCAAGCGGTACCTTTAACTAGGATTCCTTCAGTGATCATTACCATACACAACACAATCCCACAAAAACGTGTAGCAACAAAAATGATGAGGCAGTGTACCACGGTGACTGCAGCACTGCTCTGAACATTTTGACCAGCCCTTATGTCAAAGGCCAACGCAGTATGGAAGTGTCCCCTGAAGGCCATGTACCGTACAGACAGCAGTGGCAGCAGCTACCAGAAGAAACCACTACCGAGCCATGCAGGTCAAGACAGAAACAAAGAACACCTTCCCTTCAAATTCACTGTACATTTCCCTTTTTATGTTATCCAACCATCCACTGATGCATCCAGTTCTTTTAGAGCCAGCAAGTGTGACAGAGAGGGGAAAATATCTTACACCCCATCCAAATGCCTCTAACAGAAGAGTAGACAAACTAATTTCGTGCTAGCTGAAAGATGCATTCTAAATTTCAATGAAGAGTAAAAAATGCTATGTTGCAAACCCCAAAAGAGGGAATTAACTCCATTTAGTGCTAAGTGGGATAATCACTCAGAACAAGCAGACTTCAGCGTGAAAGCAAATGCCAGTTCCCTCAATTCTCATTCTATAAATCTCTTTCCAATTTGTATGTGACACTCTCCATGTAGACAGAGAAGAATTTTATAAGTGGTTAATAAAAACTTAAGCTAACATTTCTCTTAAGGAATTACACGGAACACGATAGAACACTGTTTTACCAGGTTGCCTCAGCTGTAGCAGTGCTTCTGTTCAAGTTACATTTTGGAGGAGCAGGGAGGATGATTATAGCAGCAAGGGGAAGAAAAAAAGCCCACCAAGCAAACACTGACTGTTCAGCCTCCTGCATTCTGAGGGTCAGGACACTGACAAGAAAAGCCATAAGCAATGTGTGGCTTTTGCAGAGCCAGAAATATCCAGGAATTCAAGCCTTCAGCTTGAATTAGATACTTGCTTCAATCTGTGTCACTTGGTCTCTTACAAATGCCAGAACTACCAAATGCCAGAGCTAAATTTAGTGTTTTAATTCAAAAAGCACACATTCTGATGCAGATAGACTTTTGTTAAAGTAGCTGAAAGGTTCTTTTTCTTTTCCCCCCATCAGAAGGCAGGGAAGGAATAAATATTTAAAAAAAAATTCTTTATGTGCCACCACTGAAAATTATTGATATCTGGATAGCTTGAGCTTAATATACAGACACTGCAAACTGCTGGCAAAAAGTGCAGTTTAATACACATTTGAAATACAATGCCAAGACTGAACAGAAAGCATTCTTTGCAAAAAGGACATTGCATTTCACATCGTTAAATGAATTCAGACTGTCACAAGGAACACGTCTCCCACTGCCCAGGTAGAAAAGCTCGCTGCTTATGTGACTGGTGGGAATGCGTCAGCACGAACAGAGCAAGTCGCACACAGGAGAGACACGGCCGCTAACAGCAACAGCCGTCCAGCTCCCACAATGAGTAAAGTTGTTGTGGTTTTGGCTGGGACACAGTTAATTTTCTTCATAAAAGCTCACCATGCCTTGGACGAAAAACGTGGCTGTTTACCCTTCTGATTCCCACCCAGGAGGACGAGTGAGCGGCTGTGCAGTGCTTAGCTGTCTGCCAGGTTATACCACGACAAAGGGGCTACCATTAGTAAACTAGTGGGGTTTTCACAGAAAAATATATGAACAGAGATTGTTGCAGCTGCCATGCCAGCCTAAATTATCTAAGAGATCTAATCATACTGTCCAGCTAACTTGAAATCAGCAGGTGATCACGGTGATCTGCACATTGCTGGAAAGGAAGCTTAGCAGGTGACCAATACCCCAAGTGTCAGAGGCTAATCACTATTTGTATTTAATAATGGAATTACATATGAATGGATTATTTTGCATCCTCCAAACACATGTATTTCAAATAAACATCCCTGGAAGAAAAAATCTCTTTCAGGAGGGACTTTTCAGGAGGGACTCTTCAACTGATCAGATTGGAACTGCAGTTGCTTCTGCTTAAAACAGCAAGGGCATGGGAGGTGGGAGGGGAATGACAGACTTCAAGCTGCCAGGCCTCCTGACATTTGCTTCACAGGCATTTTCATAAAAAGAACAGAAATTTCTCCTGGATTACAGACAGAACAAAGCTAATCCCGACTCAGATAGCTTCTTGGCTTTTCCCCCAGGTTGCATACAATTATCGGCAAACTGCAAGTATTAAATATTTTATTTATTTTTAGACAACTAGCTCAACCTTCCAGCTTACTTGCATTTTCATAACAAGGCTGCTTTATTCCCAAATTAAAGTTATTGCAGACAGATCACCTTTCTTAGCTTAGGCAGACAAAATTAATCAACTGAGTGTTTACACAACAGGGCACAATCTAGCTCTTTAAATATAAATGGACACTACAGGTCATGGTCCCCTGTGCATACCATTCGCACATTTTATTTCTTGATTCTTCATTCAAACTTACACCACTGAAACCATACTTGGAAATATATTTTTGTCACTTGAAGAAAAGAAGTTTAGTGATGGAAGTACACAGAAAATTAACGTTAGCTGCAGAAAGCATCTTCCAGCAGCCAAAGATTAATTTTGAAATGACTATATTCCTTTTTAGACTTCAACCTTCTTTTGGGCTGGATTCCAGTAGAAACAGAAGTGTTACCAAGTCCAGAAAAGATCAAATTTCAATTCAAAAGAACAGTTACTAAGAGGAAGCAATGATCTTCAAAAGTCTGATACGCTATTTTATTTTACTACATGATGGAAACTGGACTGCAACCTTTCTCCTAAATTATTAGCCTGAGGTCTAACAACTGCCCCCTAAACTGGTGTGGAAGTTCTTTCATTCCTGGCTAGGAAATCCTTTACCTCCATGTTTAGGTATTTCCACCTCCCTTGGGATGTTTCCCCTAGCACTGCATTTTTGTTTTACAGATTAAAATGAAAATACTGCACGCTTTATTAGGTTCAGCTCTCCCATAATTTCATTTGGGTTAAGAGACTGATGCTGTTTGTCAATGTAAAATGCCGCTCTTTGGCACAGACATTTTATTTGCTTGTTTGCCCGCCCCCACCTCCTGACATATGTCAAATGTTTATGCAATTTGATCTTGATAGCAAATTACTGTTCGTACTTAATGTACAAGGTCAGCTTTTCAGCAAACTGAGAAAATATAATTATTTTAAAACTGTTTTCTTTTTTTTTTTTTTTTTAAGCGAGTTTAAGTTTAATCACGATGTATAATGTATTTAAATGAAAATAAAACTTGCATTTGAAAAAAACAAAACAAAACAAAACAAAACCCATACAATCTCTGCAAGCACTTTCCAAAATACAGTACATTCTCAAACAGCAGTTTAGAAACTTATGAACAAAATTACAGTGGTGTAGCTTTGAAACAACGAAGTTGTAACAAACCTCCTGTAAACAAGGCCTTCTACCAGCTACATTCCTAGAAAGCTGTAGCACTGAAAAGTAGTCCTGTATGAAACAGGGGTTTCAAAGTAAAACCTGGGTTAAACACCATAGGAGGTAATTAAACCGTATCACTGATCCATCACCAGCCAGAGCACGGTGGCTGAACCACACTGTGGTTTAGCTTAACAAAATAGCTTTAATCAAACTGAATGAAGCTAAAAGGCCCAAACGTAACAGCAGTGAGATAACTCACAAATTACTGGTTATTATATCCCCCCAAAATAATAAAACAATCTGTCTTCAAAAGTTCCTGTTTCACTCTACTTATTCAGTTGCACATGCACTACTCTATGCACCTGCACAGCACATTATCAAACCCTGCTTACTCTTGTGATGGTCATCATGCACATCAGCCTTGCTGACACAAGAGTGGGCAAAGCTCCTGTAATATTGCCCTTCATTATAATTTCATTATTAAAATTATTTTTTTTGGCAACACCTGTGTCACCAAACCTTGTTTCTTGACTTCTATCACTTCTGCACTTGAAAAGTATACACATTAATTAGGAACCATACCAGTACTTCAACTTATTTTTTTTTATTATTATTATTATTTTTACTAAGTACATTTCAAAAGGATATAGCAAAATCATGAAGTTAGTACAAAATTCAAATATAGAAATGTAATATATACTCCCTCATTCTATCCTTATCATCTAGGTCCTGTGGATTAGAATAGATTCCATCTGAGACTCAGTCCAACAAAGCCACTTTCTAAAGCTGATTTCTCTAAGTAGCCTCTTCTTTCACACTGCCTGGGAGCAAGAAGAAAACCTTCCAACAATTCAGATACTACACTGTTATGTAAGTAAGTTACAATTAGCTTGTTAACACACCAACACATGGATCATACCTTCCCCACATATTTCAGTACTTAACACAAGCAGACCTTGACCTACTGAGATGTATGGACCCTACGCAATCTAAATCAAGAAGCGACTTCAGGGAAAGTGGTTTGCTGACAAATTGATTGGGTTCCAGCAGTAACACTGACCTACTTGTATAACACTGGAAGGCATTTAAATTCCACTGCTTCTTGTAAAAGAGAAGAAAACGTATTTACTCCACAACCAAGAGACAGGGTCATTGTGTCCTAATTTCACTTTATGTTTTAAGTGAGCAGGTTATCTAGGTGCAGGTTTCACAGCATGTGAATTCAAGCTTAATTGCAACATGTGAGCAAGCACACATGTAACAATTGCAAGGCCCCACAAGCTTAACAGAGAATACTGAAACAATAAATCACTTTATATTTATACAGTAGTGTTTGAAATTCAGACTACTTTAAAGTTGTCTCTCTATTGCTTTCTGAGGTTCTGTTACCAAAGAAATTTGAGGCATTAATAAATACAGGCAGGACATAACTAACATGACCAGCATGGATTGTGCTCAAAGAACAAAATAATCCATCTCGTACTAGACCCTTCTCTAGCCCTTCCTACTACTTGATTGCAAGACCCTAGCTATTCACAATAAAGTGAACAGTGGTATTTATAGGCAACACTTTAACAGAAGCAAACAAAACACTGAGGAAAGCATGAAGGAAAAAATTGTGAAAACTGGAACCCTTACAAGTATTTTCTGATCCTTAAAAAGCAAAGTAATTGCCTTGAAGAACAATTCCCGTTGACATTATTTAAAAAAGAAAAGTCTTAGTTAGAGACTTCATGAATCACACTAATCCCAACTCATTAGGACATGCACATCAGTATTTCAGATATTGTTTATCCTACAAGTTACACTGATAAGACCCTCTCAAGTTATTCAGCAATATTTGTTGAAGTCTTTCCCTTTTTGATCCTTTTCCGAAACCAGAAGCAAGTTGCCTCTAGCATTTGGAATTTATCTGTCAAAAAAAAAGTTTTTAAAAAAGTAAATAAATAAATAAATAAAATCCCCCTGAAACACCTGCAAACAATCATAGCAGGTGCTGGAAGTTACCTACTGACCTCCAGCCCCCCTCCCCACCAGTTAAGTCTTAATACTCCATGTTCCCCTCTGCTGTGAAGTTTTAAGGAAACCACCCCTTGAAGACATGCACTACCTCTGGAGGCAGTTTAGACAGACCGACCCAAGCAGCTACCATTCCACATACACAAGTTTCACTCTGTAAAACACCACTCATTTTCCTTTTGTTTGTTTGCTTTACAGTTTTGTTGACACTTTTCACACTGTACATTGAAGAGGAAAGGAATAAGGTGCTTTCATGTTTTTGGAAATCAATTAGAGTATTACAGTATCAATGCAATTAAGTAATTAAAAATATAATGATATTGACTGAAGAGGTATTTCAATATACCTCTTGGCATAATGATAGCAATTGAAAACCCCTTCTAGACTGCAGCCTACTTGGCACTTGCTTATTTATCAACTTATTCATTTCTATTCTGTTTACAAAGTGTAGGTAATGAAGGCAATTTCAGGGTGGTTGGTTTGTGGTTTTTTTTGGTTTGTTTGTTTGTTTGTTTTTTTCCCCACACTCTTTTTTTGGGCGTGGAATTTTGGGGATGTCTGATTGAAGCTGCACTCCCCGCTTTAAGGAAGAGAGTCCCAGGGACTGATAGAGGACTCACAATTACAGGAGATGAATTGCATTAACCCCTGCCCCTCCACATTGCACTTGCTGCCCACTGGAAACAACAGCAGAGTAACTAAAATTCCACACTCTGTAATGGGATGGTAATAGGATTCAGAGGCCATTAGGGTAAAGGCAATCCATATTTTACAGTTAATAAGCTCTTGCTGAAGATGTTGGATCTCTCTTCAAAGTCAACAATTACTGATTTAGTATTAACAAATCCACAACAACTGTCAAGACAGCAGAATGTGTTCAAGATGAAGTCGGCAGCTTATGGTGACACTTTAAAATGCACATAGAAAAATGAAACCACTTAAATTGAAATAATTTGTAATTTTACTCTGATACTGGTTATTACTGTCATGTCAGAATTCTCTACGTCCAGCTGTCACGGTTATGCAAGTTTGCACACAACTCAAAGTTTGGAAGTGTTTGTTTTTGCAGGTGAGCACTTTCATCCTGTTTTCTAAATGCACACCTCTTGTCACAGAGAACAGTGAACACAGAACTAGAAAAGACAAAGTCATGAAATCAAGTTTTTCCCAATCCTAAATACCACACAATTTATTAATACAATTACCTATAAAATGGCTTGTCTATGAGGCTGTGGATTCAAAAGCACCCATCATTCTCCAATAACATCCCTTGAAGTGCAGGGTGCTAAATACATGCCTGATTCTGCCCACTGTTCTCTTGACTATCCTTTCAAAGCAGCACTGTATGCATTCTTTAAAGGTGCATGAATGCTTTCTTAGGCCCAGTATCACTAAAACTATGGAACACCACTGCTATGTAATAATCATTTATTGAGGGAGAGCTCATAATCATACAAACACAAGAACAGGTAAGCAAAATCAAATATACATACATAAAATATCTACAAACCAAGCCCACAGTCACATCAAACTGAGGCAATAACTGTTTCTTAACCATTTGTTTTTAATAGTTCTTTTTTTTTTGTCACATCCTTCAACTTTAATAAATATCCATTTACAGAGCATCTCTTTTACTTATATCAACTTCAGCTGGTCATCGGTGTTACAGATGCACTGTACAGACAAATGCTCTTCAGCACTAATTCCAGCACATAAAATAACTCCATATTAAAGGCCACAATATAAAATTCTGAGGGGCCATACTAGTTTCTTTGTGCTTAAAACAGAAAACAAGCAGGTATTCCCCAAGACAGCGTTCTTACATTAATTCAGACATTAATTACCTACTAAGTCCCTCTCAGAATTCAGCGAGGTGTCCAAGGGAAACTCAGTTTAGCCTAGCTTGCTTTCTAGAAATGTCATCTTGCCCCATGCCTCAAAGAGGTACTGTCTTGGCCTGGGAACTCATCAGATCACTAAAAAACAAACCAAAAAATGTCTTTCTTTGTAAAAGAGTAAGAAAGAATGAACAGGAATGCCATGGTTGAAAGCCAAACTGACTGCACTTTTTTCTGCAATGGAGGGAAAGCACAGTGCTTTACCACGAGAATTAGTAGAGAAAATTTTTTGTATACTCAAAGAACACTGAGGGATGTAAAAGAAGAAAGATTTCTGCATGCATTAACTACGTTTAGCTTGCTACAAAAAAATAATTTCATAAACTATTTTGAAAGACACCTTCTAGAGTATCAAGAGATATTGCAGAGATTTTTGATGCATAGCTTCCAGGCAAACTAACAGAATTAACTGGAAGCAAAGTAAAAAGGGAATCGGTAACTTAACTAAATTCTAGGACAGGAATTGTATGCTATCAGTATTTTACAACACAGAAGAGAACTACAGCGTGAACAGAAGAAAGGTATCAAATGCCACATGAATTGCTTTTATGAAGAGAAAATCAAAGAACCTACAAAACAATCCTGAATACTTGTGTACACAGATACATTTGTCTAGCTACACTACTTATACATCAATATCTACATGAGACTGTAGCTCAGACTGACTCTGGGTTCAGATTTCTTTTCCCGGTATAGTTAGCATGGGTAGGGTAGGCAGCAACAGCACCTAAATAAGGGTGGCCTAGATGATCATAGAGATCTTTCCCAACTTGAAAGATTCTACAATTCTAACTAAACTGCTAAAGCTACATTAGTACATTTTGGCATGCATCGGTGCCTTAAATGGACCTACGTTGCCTCATGATTATTTGTGTAACTGGTATGGATATGTAACACACACTGGCCAGTTCCACTTTTTAAGAACTATTGTGTTTTCTTTATGGACTAAAGGTGAAGCATTCAATCAATGGTTGGTGAATTAATGCTTAGTGAGTATGAGCAAGTTTTCCAAGTGTTTTGGTCTGAATGTTTCTTACAAAGATGAGGAAACATACGATGCTAGTAAAAACAAGGAAATAAAAGAGGACACTCTTGCGTATGTTCCAGAAGAGGTAAATCTATTTAAATCTCTACTTTTGCATTCAGATCACATACTTTTATTTTTCAGAACACTTTACACTGAAAATTATTATTATTTTTAGATACAATTAAAATTTCTGCACTCAAGCCATAACAACAGTGAAACAAAAACAAGAACTACTTGCCTGCTCTAATGCAGTTCTCCTTGAAAGGACCCTACCATTTTAACTCACATTTCATCGGCCACATCCCTTCCTGCCTTTCTCTTCTATTCTTTCACACAAAAGAACTATCGTTGTTTAAAATTTTGATGTTAGATGTATAAAGCACTACCAGAAACATAAAACTCCTTTTCCCTTACAGCATAAATTCGAAGTAACTCCTCCACAGATAAAAGCTTCACTTCTGCTTAGTTTCTCTGAAAAAAAAAAAAAAAAAGTCAAAGGATATTAAAAAAACAAACAAACAAACAAAACAAAACAAAACAAAACAAAAAACAAAAAAAAAAACTTGCAGCTTTCTTCAAGAAACTATCAAAACAGTTCTTAAAAAGAAGATAAAACCTTTAGCTAGAAGTGATCAGTTCCTTCAGATTTCCTTTTAGAAGAAGGTGAACAAGACTAAAACAATTAACTTGTTAAGGCTGACCAAGGGTGACTGGGTAAACATGGAAAGAAAACACATTGCTTGTTCTGCATTCCTGGTTTGTTTAGCATTTGACATATGCTGTTGCAAAAAGTGTTTTAATTGTTCTTTCAGTCATTCTAAAATCCTCTCAGAAAAGGTAGTAAGGCAATACAATATAATCAGCTATAATACAATAATCATGGTTTGGATTTCTGTCAAGTTTTTTACAACGTAAATGAGCATTTATCAGGAATTTGCCCCAAACAAATAATTTACACTCATTTCCGCAACAAGACAGACATGATTCTCTTTCATTCAGCTCTTTGTTAACTCTGATTAATTACTTCACTTCTAAATTTCATTAGCAACATATTCATCTTTGCTAGGTAGCAACAACTGATAGGCTGCATCTCCATGTCTGATAATAGAAGCTGAACATCTGCCCATTCCTTACATTCTACTGACCTCTAGAGACTGTATGTATATATGTATGGTATGTATACATTATTTATGTGCACGTACACATACTAGAGCGACGTCACAATAGATCAGCCTTAGAGAAATCTCTATGTAGTATTTGACGTCACAGTTCTCGCTCTAATCACAAATTGTTCTTATATATTTTTTCTTGTATTTTCCAGATACAAAGAATCTCTTGCTCTTTTTTTCTTTCACCTGTGTCCTTCTAGCCCAGGCACACCATTGTCTTCTTTCCCCAGGATGTACACAATTCAGCTGCAAGTATGAATATAAATATAAATACTGAAATAATCCAGGTTTCATCAAGAATGAATAACAGCCAGAGAGGGAGAACCACAAAACTGTAAGTTCCCAGTTAGTGGAAAGAAGTCATTATTGTATGTATGGATAGTATAAAAATCTCTCAACTCTGCATCAACAATTCCCCCCCACCTCCAAATGATACCATCTTGCAGCAGATTCCTTGTCTCCATTTTGCTGCCAAGGAAAAAACCTGTACACAAGCCTGTGTTTGGTTTGACATTTAGATGAAACAGAAAGGGCTGAAGGAGTTGGATTTGTCAGCTAAAACCTATTCAGAATAGGCATTAATCCAATAGCAAAGAGAACTGAGGGGAACAGAAAAGACTGTATGTTCCTCCACAACAATGTTAGCATAGCTGACATTGTTATGAGCCACTGCTTAGTAATACTTTGTGGGCAAGTGTAAGAAAAATAATTAATGTAAGTACATGCAAAATGAACATATGAAATATAAAAAGCATATCTTCCAACTGAAAACACTTTGTATTGAGTGTCACATTAAAATACCTCAGAAATATACAAGGTTTTTTCCAATACTGCTTATGTTGTATAGAGAAGGACCACCCGTACAACACCTTTTCATCATGTTATCCCCTGGGATGACACAAAGATAAGTTTAGGTGAAGGATCTGAAAAAATGTCCTACTTTACAAAGCTTTTTAGCCTTTTTTTTTTTTTTTTTTTTTTGAGGGGGGGAGGATAATTTTTTTTTTTTTTTTTTTAAATACAAAAGCTTTGCACTGTTGTAATCATATTGCAAATGATAACAATACAAATGTTATTAGATTTTGAATCAGCTATGAGCTATGGGTTGAATTTTCTTAAATCTATTATAAGCTATAGATAGTAACTGAGTTTTCTTATCTTTCAAAAGTTGCATGCACAGTGATAGTAAGAACTGTGTTAACTAAACAGATTTTACAAAATACAGCTAGAAGAGGAACTACGTCCAAACCTTTAAGTTACTCAGGAGTTGCTTCAGCAGAAGTGAGAAAAATACACACATTCGTGTCTTTTATTTTAGAAGTAACATCTTTAAGACAACTTCATTGACAAATCCTTTATTTTATTTTTTGACTCACCTTATGACAACCTTTAATGTAAGTACCACACAGATGTAACAAATTATATAGATGCATTTTGAAACAATCTTCCTAGATAAGTCATTTCATTACTATTACCTAGTGTACCTTTTCTTATGTACACGGTGGCTTTATATCTCACTAACTTACTGTAAACTCAGAGACAACCATTCATCCTGCACTCCAATTATGCAAGAGTAGCTATGTATATTTAAATTTGAAGTAGGCTTAAATTAAAATACATAGATTCAGACTTGTGTCTTTGTTTATGCACATGCATCCATGGACAAACATGGAAAGCCAATACTGCTACTACTGAGAAATGTGGCAATAGCCTTGACTGGGTCTGGAATTATTTACCCTGTTCAGATATCCTCAGCTTTTCACAGTGTATTCATAAACAGAATTCTACTGTAAGAGTAGGCTTGCTTTTCTCTTCGTGACTTTGAGAGCTGAGAAATACGAAGATAAAAGTTTATTCCTTGGGGCTATATTGTGTCATAAGCCTTTAAAATGAATTTGCCAATGTTTTCAACAGGGAATTCTCTTTGAAAACTGATGACATATTACGATCTTTTAAGCTGAATTACGTACCATTTCACTGAACTGACAAGTTTGAAAGTAAACCAAAGTAGGGAAGGTAAAAGAACATAATTCTCATAATACTCTCTCACTGATAACAGGCGGGTTTATTTTTTGTGAATGACATAGAACTGGAAAATAAACATATGTAGAAGGGCTTATGAATTTGTGCTCATGCCCAGCTGAGATGCACAAGGCTCAATATCTAATTTACTCTAAAACCCTACAAACTTCTAAACCTAAGCAAAAATGCAAAAAAAAACTACACATGACAATTCAATAGATGAATATAGATGCATTTATAAATTCAGTAAATGCATATAGATATGGATGCTTCCAAAACCATACTCATGAGACACAGTGGGATTTTATTCTTCAACATATGAAGTATGCAAACAGTTTTCTAAAGATTAAGGAATTAACCTTAGTATGTACACAGTTGTGTGCATGCCCAAACTCAGTACCTAACAACAAATTACACAAAATGTTAATGAATGGAAAAAAATACATCATCCTAAGGCTTGTCAGATTGAAAAAAGTTTGGTGCATGCCTCTGGGGGGTGGAGAGGTGGGGGAGTAACAAAAATAACAGCAAACAAAATACTAAAACCAAACTATAATAAATAATCTACGACCTAAATGAGATGGGAGATGACTGCAGAGATCAGCAACACATTTTTCTATCTGCATTTTTTCCCAGTTTCAAGTAGAAACTGTTTGTTTGTTTACAAAGTAAATAAAATAAATGAAGCCATGCTCCTCCGGTGCTTCATAGCAAGGTTAATTCTAAAAACAAAACCTAGTCTTGAAAATATCTTAACCTAATTTTTGTTTTCCTTGTTTATCTACAGTACAGATACACAGACCAGATGAATGCAGAGAAATCACCTGCTAGTTATGACTAGACCAAGTTTTGTGTATTTATCCTACTTTACTTGGAAAACTAGCATAAAAAAAAACAACACAACACAACACACATTATCGTTTTGAATTCGAAATCATATATGGTTGATGATCATCTCCAAAAATAAATATTCCCACAGATAGAGGTCAGTGGTTGCCTGAAATTGCATCAGTTAGCGCCTGTATACTACAATCCTCCACTCCTTTGGGACTGCTTTATCATTTTATCTGATTAATTAATAACAGTACTTTCAGATTAGGACTTAACAGTTTTCTGTACTCTTATTTGCCATTAGTTACTCTACTTCAATTTATTAATGTGAGCCTCATCAGAGGATTTCTCGCAAAATTTAGGCACATAGAAAAAAAGATGTTAAGTCATTATTGTTCATAGTTAAGAAAGATAATGTACTAATTCACTTTTTTACTTTTTTTTTTTTTTTTTTTTTTTTAATCGCATTATGTGTTGATTTGGTAACCTCTTGCTGTTCAATAGAAAGCAACTTTGCTGCATTGGAATTCTACTAATTTTGAGATGTGGTGTATTTCATTTCTTAACTTATAATTGAGCATTTGCAGTTTGTGAACTTTTTTTGAAAAGATAACGCTTTTGGGGATAATCTTTCAGCCCTTCATCTGAGAAAACACGCACATGAAACAATGGCAGTACTAGAGGTAAAATGTTAAAAGTGGTAAGTAAAAACTACAAACCTATAAAAGAGCACAGTTGTGATGAGTCTAACAATTTCAGTACATGTACTTCCTCAGACATCTAAGACGATGATGCAAAAATGTATTGGTCTCATATTATTAAATTACCAACAGCCCACATAACCATTTACCTTGAGATTTTTCTTTGGCTTTTGTAATCTCACTGCATTTCTTTTCCTCTATCAAATAATCTTTGCTTTGCTCTCCAGCAACATCTACTGGAACATCAGTAAAATGCTGCTATTTATATTAATCACTCATTTAAAATCTAGTAGGGCAGAGTTAGCAAATGCCAAAATGAGAGAGAAATGATCTGCAATTCAGATCCTGCATTCTGGGCTCAAACAGATCAATTTAGCTCGCCTTCAACCTCCTAGTTTTCTGCCATTTCATAAGGAACATTTTTTTTTAAGGACAAATTCATGTTGAAAGTCATCTACCATTTACACTTAGATTTACTTCAGTTAAGTCACAAGATAACATTTACAATACCACGTTACATCCAAGACTTCCATTTTTGTTGGACAAGTTCCTCAATTTAATTTTGATCCAACATGCAGTTAAACAGATCTGAACCATCAAAGGAGCTTGGAAGAACATGTAGAAAAAATTTGAAAGGAGAAAAAGAGGTGCAGTGCCAATGCCAGAAACTCAACAAAACTGGCATTACAGAATAAAAATGCCCACTATAAATCAGTGAAACATTTACAGGTTCTTTTGTCTGATTATACATCCTCAGAAAAAATCTGTCCCTTTATATGAGGATGAATATACACGAGTAACTGCCACTGAAGGTAGTAGTAACACATGAAGTCCCTGCACACTGATGGGAGACTAGACTTCCCTAGGGGCTTGATCCCATTCAGCTATGTGGTGGCTTGTCACTGCCTATCTTGTAAAATCAGCTACTGCGAACGAACACAGAAAGCATTGCCACTGCTTTTTACAAGGTACATAGCATTGTGCATTCATGGATCTGCATGCAGGATTGAGTCATTAGGCTAAACTTGCACGAAGACGAAAGTTCTCAAGTAAACGTATTAATTTCCATCTGCAGTGTGCTCATTTGTAGGTCTGCAACTCTAAAATCTACCTATTAAGCAACGTTTACTCTGCAAGCTTATAATATCAAGTTAGCTTTTCCCAGCTCCGCTTTCAGAGACAGTTAATTAGCACTGTACTTTTACAAGTAACTCTCATCACTGCTATATTGTTTGCTTTCCTTTAAAACCCTAATACAGGTCTAACTATCCTTGAATGCCTGCTCACTTTCCACTATGACAATGAATTCAGAACACTGCTGCTCACAGAATCCCTTCCTTCGTTTCGCTCCTAGTTTGCTCACACAGACAGCAACTGTAAATGCACAGAAATGTAGGGAGAGCAAAAAGAACCAAAGCCAGTGAAGACCAGACACAGAAGTCCCACTAGCTAAATATTTCACTTATGAATAAAAAGCACTTACCAGCATATAGCATTTTAAAATTACAAGTTTTTTTTTTGTTCTTTTGGAATCCCTGTATAGCCTGAATGCATTTTTATAGAGAATAAAAGGACACGTTTCCCCAAACCACAGACACTAAGCTATATAATTTTATGGTATCACAAGACCTAAGTTCAGACGTTTCGCCTGATAAATTAGCTCCTCTCAATAACTGTTAAACAGAAAGCCCTGTATTGTAATCCAAGTGCACTCGTGGACAGCACTTTCAGAGTTAACTCCATTTGACAACTGACATAAATCCATTATTCTAATTTGGTGGTTGCTTTACTAAACACAGATGCAGTTTATGAGTTTTAGTCACGTATTTCATTCAGGGTGGTACTTAATCTCAATTTACAAAACATAAACATGAAATAGGTTCTACAGTATAGCTAAAAGGGTATAGCTATTTATCTGATGAAATGCCAGGCAAACAAACCATATTCACCTAGACCTAAACTCGATGCTAGATTTTACCTTAGCAAATCAATAGCAAATAAGTACAATTAATTTTTAGTTCAGCTGCTGTAACCAAATTGCAGAATGCCAAGCCCATAGAAGGTTATAAGACTCAAAAGCTTTTCTTGTTCCCATTCAAACACTGAATTTAACCCTAAGCAAAGTCCAGCTCTCACAAAAGCCGGCTCTGTTTTATTTTGATACACAGAGAAACAGGGAAAAATCATTCAGTGTGAATACAGCTTCTTTGCAAAGCCATTTCTAATTCAATTTACAGCACATACTTTAAATCTTAAACAAAAGGAATCTGACACAGCACCGATGCTGCCTCTTGCTGCAGTTCCTTTCCTCAGCTACAATATCTGAAAAATCTGCTGTAAACCTACCGCTCCGATCAAGCCACTCCGTGAAACACCGGATCCAGGCACTTCTTACCTGCCTCAGTTGAAGGCTTCCTTCCCTTGTTAGCAGTATGAAGCATCCTCTAGCCTTCCCAATCCTCACCACCAGTCTCAAATTGCACAGCTAAGTCCCCTTTTTTTGCAAAAAAACGCGTATTGAAAGTGATTAGTTTTTGTTGTCCCTTTTAAGACCCTCCTGCGGGAAAGAGCAGGGGAGCGATGTGACGCCACCTTTTAATCTTTTGCAAGAGTGAAAAGGCAGAAAAGGAGCGCTCGATCAAACTGAGCTTCACACATGACTAAAACTCGCCTGAGAGGCTGCAAGCTCTGGCTAAAGCACCACTAGGCGTAAGTGTAAGAACAGAGAAGAGGGGAGAGTCAATGAAATGTGACAACGTATGTGCATCAAAGACGGGAAAAGAGGGAGAGAACAATAAGAGAGAGATCGAGACAGCGACGAGAGAAGGAGAAAGAATGAGAACGCAAGGGAGAATGAGCATGGAGAAAAGATAGGAGAGTTTGGAAGCAGAGGATTCACAGAATAAAGCCAAAGTGTCTGGCAGCTTCTGTTTTTATCTCGGCGAGCACGACATACTGCCTCTCTCATTTAGCTACACATTCTTGTCTCTTCCAGGTTTGAAAACTGAGATAATCACAATGTGTGCCTGTTTGCGCCCGACTGGCACGCTTGTGAGCAGTGTACCTGAGATTGCCCTCAGCCACCTTCCAGAGGTGCATTTACATGCAATTCAGCTCCTGTGCCCATTAGGACAGACAACCCCTCCCCGGCCCCCACCCCCGCCAGCCCAGGAGCTGCTAATTGCTACAGCAATTTACGATATAGTTTAACTGGCAGATGGAATTCCACTTATAACTCCTAACAAACTGCCACCAATAAACAAATGACTGAACAAATGTTTAATGTTGATAACTGAGTTTTCATAGCAACAAAACATATTAGCATTGATAAATCTGTTTCAGAAAAGAGGTAGTACAGACATTTTCTTCTAGGCACCTTGTTATTTCACCATGAAGTTGCACTAAGTAGTGGGAGGAGACAAAAAAGTGACCCAGAACTAACATTTTTAAAGGAATCAGTCAAAGATGGAATCAGATTTAGGATTTTTAAAAAGCAATTACAAGCTAAGTACTAAATTTAGAATGTAAAATTAAATTATGAACTCCTAGTCACTTAGAAAAGATCCCCACAGTAAATCCTCATAACAGTAGGGCTCATTTTCACAAAGGATCAGGTTTGTATTATTATTATTTATAATATTTATTTTTATATATACAGCATTTGTAACATTTGAAGAGCTTCTTCCATTTGCTCTGTTTATATCATGTTCAGGTCAAGCCCAGTAGGCTGCTGGCCCACTGCCAATGGGTCATCTGGGCTAAAGGCACCATCCTTGCCTGCTGAGCCAACGCGAGCTCCATCAGACTTGGTTGTCACACAGAGACGTAAGGTTAAGGGGACAGCAGAAAGCTAAACAAACCTGAAAGACACAATGCATTTTCCCTTTGCTGCAGCATCCTGTTTGGGCTTCCCTGGGGATCCTGGCATCTCAACTCCGCCAGGGAAAAGGAAGGACTATGTCAGTGGTATAAGATGCTGGAAATCTGGATCCAGAGCTCAAATGTACTGCACACCTCTGTGTTAGTTTAGGCAAGTCATGCAGAGCTATTTTTAGGCACCCTGGTCTAAATGTACCTAAATGCTTTAAAAAAAAAAAAAGTGTTAAGAGCTTCTATCTCCTTTTGTAAGGATTTCCCAATTCTAGAAAGGAGGTTATGAAGGTGAATTCAAAACTGATTATCAAGGAATCAGCAACCAATTTCAACTCTGAATACTTAAATGTTACTATGCCAGAAGGTTTTCAAGAACTGATGTTTCTTTAAGAGTGTTAAGAACCTCAACACAAACCCACACATTAAGCTTTGGGCAGGCACAGTCCAGTTTTTGGAGTTCTTGTAAAGCTGATGATTGAAGACTGCCCCAAGCCCCACACTTATTTCTAAACTTGCAATTGTTAGTGTTTCACATTATCATTTTGTACCCTGAGGGGTGGCAATACACCTTCATAAATACAGATCCATTAAAATCAGATTCTTATGAATCTTGAGCAACCACCGTCACATAAGCTCAGGTGATTTCTTAATTATAAAAAAAAAAAAAAAAAAAAAAAAAAAAAAAAAAAAAAATTGTATGTGCATTTGCACTTCTTTCCCATGGAGTACCAATACACCTTTAGCCTGACCCAGTAGAAGAGCATTTTGCAGGGTAATTTATATCAAGTATTTATTCCTGCTCTGTAAGGGATCTAGCTTGAGCAATGCAGCTGCTTTAAAGGCTTGCCATTTTCTCTCTCAGACATGAAGGTAAATAACACGTGAAGATAAAAAAGATGTCTCAAGTTCCCATAAGAAGCTCACTCCTTCTGTATGTGCATGCATATATTCATGCCTGTGGTCACTTATCATGAAATGAGTAATAATAGTGAGAGAAAAACTGAGGGGAAAAAACGTTCCTATTTCCCTTTTATCATGGCAGCCCTGATAAGCAGTTTCTACATATCTTACAATGTGCTCGCTTATATTCATGACAATTATCTAAACCCAAAACCACGCATATACACTTCTAGAAGTATCTCTTCATTCTCACAGGCTTATCAACAAATTCACAATGCAATCAAAAATCGCTATTTACATTCAAGGTCAACAAAAAGCTTGAGAACATGCATACAGTGTTTGTGTTTTGTTTTGTTTTGTTTTGTTTTGTTTTGTTTTGTTTTTTTCCTTTTCAAAAAAGACACAAGATTGAGTGGCTAAAACGAAGCATAAGCTCATGTAGTACCAAATAAACTCTTCTCCACGAGAACTGACCTTGTGTTTGAACTAAAAATGTTTGGACACTGAACAGCTTAAATCCAGTGAGGAAAGCAAGTTGTTCTCCTACGGAAGTAAGTTATTCTACAAACTGGCGACATTTCCATAAGACAGATTAGGCCTTGGCTAACATCAACACAAAAACTATTTTACTGCAATGAAGTGTGCTTCTCCTTGAGCTTCCTTCAGCAGTACTGCACTAGGAACAGAAACCATACCACTGAATGTTACAGAATAACTACACAACTAAACATACTAGTCATGCTATTTTGTGCAGAGACACTAATAATTGATTTCCAGCCCTTTTTTTATACACTCACCACTACAAACAAAACAACTCAAGTTTTCCAGCAATTAATTTGAGTTTTCCCTCAATCCCATCCGACTAAGTCAACTCAACTTGAATCACAGAACACCTCCTGATCCCTTACTTCTCCACTCTGCTACAAAGCTGGACCATTCCTTGGTTTGTTTTAGGTCAAGAATTTAAGCAGCCTGCATGCAAACCCATACTCTACGTCTATGACCTTGCATAATATTAGAATAGTGAAGAAATAACACAACTGACGTTCAAAATGTTTCCCTGGTTAACTGATCATGAATCCCCCTCCCTGCACCCCTCCTGCTGGCAAACTGCATCAACAGCTTTATCTAGAACACGGAGTGTCATGACAACAAATTATGGGGAAGTACAGCGGCAAAGGATGACAAAAGTACTTCTGTCGAGCTGTCACCTATCAAAGGGACTACTGGACAGAAAGAGTCGTGCTCTATATATCCTTTGGAGCTAATTGAAAGCCTCTGGCCATGCGGAAGAGCTACTGACCACAGCCCCTTTCCAATATCCTTCTGTACTTACATCTAGCAAAGACTTTTTCTTTACCGATCAGCCATTGGATGGCATGAACACAGAACTGATTTTTTTGTTGTTGTTGTTTGTTTCTTCTGTTTCAGACCTGAAGAAAGACTGTGTCTGAAAGCATCTATTCTTTTTTCCAGTTACATCTGTTGGTTTAATAAAACATATTGTCTTTTCCCCCCCCAGTCCTTGTTTCAATAACACCTTTGGATCATCCTCTTAAACCACAATCATTGCAAAAGCAGAACAGCACTGTCAGGCACTTCATCCCTCCCCAGCCACTGTTCCCTAGACCATGAGCTGTACACTCAAAGGAAATACAACTGTGTAGCGCAAGCACTAAAAGAGAGGCACAGCGTATCAGAAAATACCTTATGTCTTATATTGTCTATACTCAATATCCCAGTGTCCAATTTATGACAAAAGATGAATTGGCATGGTAGAAAAAGCATCATCAGTTTAATTGGTGAGAGGAACAAGTTAAGGACTTTGAACACACATGAGCTACATGTAACCTCCTGGCTCAGTGAAGACAAACACGATGCTGTAGCTGATATGAATTATAAAACCACCTAAATACTGCTTTTTGAGCCAAACTGAATACATGTGACAGCGTCATGATAAATTAACATTCTTTACAACCTCCATTTGGTCCAAACACTACATGCATGGCTGAATGAACTGATGTACAACTACTAGTGATATACTATTGAAGAAATAGCCAAGTGTCATGCAAATAAAACAAAGAGAAACATCATTAAGAGCTTCTCTAGTAGAAGCAGCTGATAATTTGACTCTGAGTCATAAAAATGTCTTAACAGCTACTGAAATAATCTTTGATCCTTATTATTGTTAACTCAGTAAGCGATGACAACTAAAACTTAACACTAAAAGTTTGGTGTTAGTTTTCTCCATATCATAAAGAAGTGTTAATTTATTATGAAATCAGCTACTTCATGAATGAATGGAAATCAATCAATACTTATGTAATTTTTACTTGAAGAACAACTAAAACAGGAACTAATCTGTATGTTTCTGGTTATTCAGGAATACTTATTCATAAGGACATGTAAATTTTTCCATTGCATTTACATGTAAAACTATATAGAAATACAGATAAAAATGACATTTCAAAATTCAGGCTTCAGTGACACCAACTTACATTGCGGTCCTCTTGGTACTTTTCTGTTTACAATTTTTTTCTTCAACTGTAGCTCTGTGCACAGTGACACGCTAGGGCCTGTTAAGGTTGTCAGTGGTACAATTTCTAAAATATCTCTCACAGAAGATTTACACTTTCTAAAACAACAGTAAACCGATTACCTTCGTCTATACCTATGGCAGCCAGCTCGTATGAGCCTTCTGTGCCTCAGTTAACCTTACGGATGGAAAGAATAACTTACCTACAGGTACATACGGGTCTGCCTGCCACACTTTATTCCTGTAACATAGCCTAAGAGCTCTGTCACACTGTGCAGAGATGTTTTGCTTGCAAAGACGAAGGCCAACTTCCAAGAGGGAACTATATGGCTCCTAAAGGATTTTCTTCACTACTAGGTAATTTAAGTTCTCGCTGTGAAGTAAGGATCTACACCTCTACAATAGAGTACATAGCATCACACACCATATAATTAATTTTAGAGTACTGGGCAATACACCTGACTGAACAAAACTGAGTTTTCTGCCCAGTCCTCTCAATTAACATGCAACACTCATGCCTTAAGTATACCCTTGAGCATTCTGTAGTTCTCTGAGCCACAGCTTTGAAGATGTTTCCTATACACTAACTTGATGTATATTCAGACAGACTTCCATTCTCAGATTATTTCTACTATGAGTTCAATTCCATATGATCTATACATTGCTCCTATGATAATACTTACACCTATGATATGGATGCCAAAAAATAGAATTATGTCAACAAATTGAAACGCCACCATTGTCATTCCCTAATAACCAGAGCTGGTCAAAAACATGGCCATTTTGTGAGCTTGTCTTGGAACAATCTTATTTCCTTGATAATGTAGAAGCTCAGAACCAAATCCAGAAACCTCATCTGTTGTTATGCCTACATCCAAAGAGCTGCTGATTTGCCTGGAGCTGAGCTTCATCTGTGCCATGTGCCAAAGATGCCTAACACTCTTCCAAATAGGGAAGACTTCCCTAAGATGACAAAATAAGCCTGTAAGAAATTATAAGAAATTTTTAAAAGTATATTATTATCATGATTATTATTATTGTTGTTATTATTAATTTTCAGGATGAAAAGAGAAAAATGGATTTCCACCTCTAACGCAGGGTACTGCAGAGGAAGTGGGAAACACAGAAAAAGGCTTTACTTTTTAACACTTGCTCCTGTTTACTTATGTCCTGATCCATATTTTTCACACCAGCACTCCAATTTTCACATTTACAATGCAAAGGTCTTACATGGTTAGGCCTCACCCTACAACTAACAAACACCTGAGAATTCAGGAAATGCTTGAAACGGTCTCACATAATGCTGAAACAGAATAGCCACGTCCTGCAATGGAACACCTAAAATTTCACTTATCTCTAAGAGACCCCTAGACAATTCTCAAGACTTGAGTTTTTGCACCCATGATGTACATGTTAACATTACACCACTACCAATTACCACACAAGTGGCAATGTAAGAAACATGGCAGTTTGCTCTGCAAGCAATGCCCTAACAACAGTGTATATAAACAACTTCTTGATGCACGAATATTTGTGGAGACTTAATTATAAGCCTTTTTTTTTTTTTTCTTAAACAGTTTAATGTTGTATCTATACTATGACTAAACTAGATAATTAAATAATAGTAATAATAATATTAATAATATTATTAATAATAATAAAGGGGGTAGCTTCAAGAAAGTCTGGTTTGCAATCCATCTGCTTTGGTTCAGAGCACAGAATAAAATTCCATCAAGAAGGCTTGACATGGTGAATAAAAACACCCTTAAAACACATTTCTTGGCATGCCATCAGCTCTCATCAGACATAGGATATTTGTTTTGATTAACCTTTGGTATGAAACAAAACACCTGTTCTTGTCTTTTATCTCTGTCACATCAGAAACAGAGAATGCATAGTGAAGGAATAGAGTAAAAAAAAAAAAAAGGTAAATGTGAAGTACTGCTTAGAATGCTGAGAACAGCAGGAACACGACACGATTGACTTTTGAGAACTTTAAGACAGCATTTTAAGCAAACTGTTAAAAACTGTCAGAAATGTTCATTAAAGCATATAAATACCTAAAGTTCTATAAAAAGCAAAAATATTAGAAATTAGAATGATTAAAAATAGAAAAAATAAAGGCACACTAGTTTTGGTTTTAAGACAACTGAAATATAACCAGATCACATTATAAATAGCAAGATATGTCTTTTTAGATATGTTCATTCTCTTAAAAATATCCATAACAAGTAACATGCTGTATTAAAACATAAACAACACGTAATAATAACACCCAACTTTTTTTCTTCTTGAGAATATACAGATTTTGACTCCATGGAAACTTGATTGAGAATGTGTCAGTGGAGAACTGGAGAACTATCTGGCTGCTATTTGGAATGTTCTTCAACTTTGTCAATTCAGAGACATCAGAGCAAAAGCGTTGCAGTAAACAGAGTTTATGTCAGAGTGAAAAAGTTGTTATATAAAAAAACACCTTCAACTATTTTTAATTTTAACATTTTTCAGCTAACCAGTTTATTATAACCATTATCACAGAAGAAAACGTTAAAAACTGAAAATCACAGAAGCAATTCAAAACTTGACTTATCAGACAACTCTCTCTTGCAATAATTTCTGATGTTTACTTGTGAAATGTGGAATAAAACAGTACAATTTCAGATGTTGAATATCTAAGAAATCTCTGGAAGCTGCCAAGAATAGATATGAACTACACTATACAACATAATAAAGTCACCACACATTTCCTGGAGAGTGCTCATCTTAATGTGCTACACCAAAAGCATGACATTTAAGGGCCACAGTCTTGGGGAAAAAACAGAGACTATATGCCAGACTATATAGCCTGAGGCTATAAATGCTCAAATTGTTCAACAGCCTCCACTTCCTCCTTCCCAGAGCCTCCTGATATCTTCTTTTAGTGCTCTTTAAAATGTACTTCCTCTCTCTGTCAGTTCCCCTATCTATGAGGAGTATTTAGAGATAACAGCTGGTATGTAAGAGAACTACTGTCGAAGAGATCAGAGAGGGGTATCATTGCATTAAAAAAATCTTAGTTTTTTAGCTTTTTTGTTTTCATCCCTGATACTCCATTAAAACTGTGCTTACTGACCTCAATGGGACAATGTTTGGATCCCTAATGAAAGTTTATATAACCTTAATTCTTATTCATGCTACATTTTCTGCTGATTAAAACTTCAAAACAACTATAATCATGTAAAACAATGCTATGCTGTTATGATTATTTTTTTTTTTCGTATAAAGGATGTGAACGCAATCATGCAATATGTGGATCATAAAGGATGTTTTAAACATTCTGTTGCTCCTCTTACTTCAATTGTATCACCTAGTTTTAGTCTCAACTCTAACAGATTTTCTGTTAACCAAATTCACAGAGCATCAATTGACTTCAAACAATGCATGTCCAAGATGAGAAAAAAAAAAAAAAGTGTGATGAAACAAACTGTACCATGAATTTTATTTTTAAAATGCTTTTTAGTTTGATACAAATTAACCAAACCCAATCATCATAGGGAATGTATGATTCGATATGTAAGTAATTCTATTTCATGTTCTGTTATTCACCAGAATGGAAACATTTCTATATGCTTCTTAAGAAATCCTTCAAGAGCAATGAAAGAGTGTTACTGAAATACTTTCAAAATCTGCTGACATTTAAAACTCACAGGAGAAAGCAAGCATTTACCATAAAGGCAGCAAGAAGAAAAAGTTAGTTCAGGAACACCCCCGGCAATAAAGACAAATACATCTCCCTTACATATGCTGTTAAAATAACATCCGTGCAAAATCAATTGACAGCCTTGCATTTCTGGAGTGAGGTGCCATCCCCAAACAGCTCTACATGCAGTGAAACAACCAGCTGAAGTCTGGACTGCATGCAGTACCCGTGGTAAAACCTTGGCTACAAGAGTGGGGAGTGAGGACCTGCTCACCTGTACAACCAGAGAACCTTGCTCAAAGGTCTCAGTGCAACCCATGAAATTAGGCTACCACACAGGTACTCCACAACACCACACCTGGAAACTTTCTTACCTAGAAGGTGAAGTATGTTGAGGTAAATCAGTGAGACCGACCTATCCCTACACATAAGCTTAACAGAACGCTTGAATGTACCATACTAGAGTTGTGTTAATCACTAACCTGTCACACATTTATAAATTTTGTTTTGACACCCAGTATTTATTGCACAGCAAGTAAGCAGGACATGGTGCACAAGCTATTGAGCTACATGCCCACTGCTTTGCCCGCCAGGCTGTTACAAGTGTGCTGCAGGCAGCTGCATGGGCATATCTATGTGGAGGGCTGAGAGGCCGGAGGAGTCACTCTGGAGGCTTTAACCTCTGTCACAGCACAGACTTGAGCACTGGGAATGCTGGAGCAGTCCCTCTATCACCCAGATAACCCTGCCAGCTGCCCGGGGGTCAGGCTGAAAGAAATCAAGGCTCCCCTGCCACCTCACTGCCCCCTGGCCTGCACTTTGCCACTTGAGAGAACTCAGAATCCGTTTGAAGATTTAGGAAAAGGGAAGGATGGGTTTTTCAAGAAAGTCCTGGCTTTGGTTTGGTTGGGTGGCCGTTTTTTTTTTTTTTTTTTTTTTTTTTTTTTTTTTTTTTAACTCAGATTTAAATGCACAATGTACAAGCTCAGCCTGGCTGTGGAGGAAGCCCCTGACTCCCAGTGCTCTCTCGGAGGAGGCTCTTGGCCCACATACCACCCTGCACTGCCTCCCTCCCACCCCGCTGCAGGTCGCACTCACCTCAGGGGGTGAGGGAGAAGTGGGGTGGCCCTGCCACATCCCTGAAGGACGGGGTTCTAGCGTCTAGGTTTTAGGGGGAAGAAGAAAAAATGAACAGTCTGCCAGAAGAGGAAGGCAAAGGTATGAACAAGCCCATGACCTTCTTAGGTGACGGCCCGGCTTGTCAGTTAGTCAGATGAACTCAAGAACTATTTGGTGTCTTGGCCGTGTGAAGCAGCACCTGAAACGCTGTGGAGCTGGGTGCGACTGCCAGAAGGCCCTCCTGAGGGATGGCAAGAGAGAAGGGCAGTCTTTGAGATAAACCAGAGGTGGAAATGCCTGAACTGAGAGAGAGCTCCTTGAAGAAGAGAGCAGAGACCCTCTGGATATCTGGATACCGGTTTTGGCTTCAAGTGTGAGGAATACTGGAACAGCTCAGCAGAGCTCACTGATCAAAAAGCCATGCCAAGGGGCTAACGCTAATGGCAATTCTGTTTAGCCACCAGCATGACAGGGCTGATGCTGTAGGTCCCTGTAGAAACAGATTTTTTTTTTATTTTTTTTTTCTTGGAGAAAATAACATCCTATACAGATATAGTCTGTGAGCTTTGCTCATGCATAAAAAGCAAAATAAAATTAATGCAGCTGATAGCTGCTAGTAACGTTAATGAACAATTAAGGTATATAGTTTTCATTTGAGATGAACAATTTTTAAAACAAGATTCCAGTGAATTTTTAACTACATCACTGCAGAGTGAAAAAATGAGTCCGATCAGAACTAAAAGCTTCAAATTGTTATAATCAAATAACACCTTTTTAAAATATAGTTGCACTGTTAGCCACTTGATTAGGTTCAAATATATAACACATCAAAAAGCACAGAAAAAAAGAGTAGGAAATTGAACAACAGAGGGAGACAGGGACATGCAGAATCAGTACATATTCCAAAGAACAATGTGCAGACATGGAAATGTTTTTACTCTGGCTACAATGAGCTCATTCAGTATTCAACTGTTGCAATTTTTAAGCAAAGCAATTACATGGAATCTTACCTCAGCTAGTTAGTTCCCTTATGACCTCAAACTACACTGAACTTATTTCCTCAGTTACATCTTTCTTACTTTCTCACATGCACCTCCCAGACTCACACATGCAATGTGCCAGCCATTATACACTGAAGAACATTACACACATGTGCCATACGGGACAGGAGTGTGCTGCTCTCTTTACCGGTGCAAGCGGACATTGCCATTGCATCACCTATACATTCCTAGGGAAGGTTCATTACTCTAGGCAGTAAGAAAATAAGAGGGAGAAAAAAAAAAAAAGACAGCTGTCCTTGGAGAAGACAGAAATTAGAGCCCTGATGGAACCTCCATTTCTCAGTCTGCACAGGTGATAGATGCTGCCTACACCCACACCAACAGTCACCAAGTGGAAAGGGAGGTTGCATCTGTTTCGTTTATTAAGTGGATAATGACTCCATATGCTGTCCTGAAGTGAAACAACAAATAAAAATTATAACATACAGGCCAAATGAGTTCCTTGGAATCTAAACACATTACTATGTGCAATTCCTTTTTAATGGTTATAAACAGACCAGAGCAATATACAAAAATAACATCCTATACAGAAACATGATTGTAATCAACTATGTATGACATTTCTTTGCCACTTGGGTTTAACTTTCAACAGCATTTGAACATAGCCTTTTACTTTTCAGATAATATCTTGCTTCAGTAATTTGAAAGCACAAAACAATACCTAAGGTAACAATTACTAATATACTTACAGAAGTCATTCTAGATCCAAAAAATGTTATTTGCAGTAATAAAAACCACACCCCCAAAAAAACACATGGCTAGTACTAATAACTCATCTCTAGTGTGATTACGTGAAAAAAAATGTTATCAAGAATACTTTTGTTGTTCAGAAAAGTTGCATTCAACTCCTGGGAGTCAGTTTGTTAAGGCATGCAAAGGCCATAACCGAAACCAGAGCTCTGGAGTTCAGATTACATCTCAGTTTGTGATTCACTGCTGGAACATGGCAAAGAATTATCTTTCAAGTGGTCAATATAATGGTGGTAATGATACCTTATAGGGCCATTTAAGGGTTTAATAACTAATGCTTACACAAAATTTTCAATTTGCTCATTATGATTATTCGGCAAAGTGTTAACCTAATACATATGCAAGAAAACAATATTCATGTATTCCCAAAGATGATTATGAACATAATTACTTCAAATGCCACATGCACAAGTGTAACAGTTCCTCACCTGCTGAGGCATGATGACAGGCAGGACACGGCATGGCACTCAAGCATCTTGCTTCAGCCAACTTATAAGTCTAAATGCATGGAATATATGCTAGAAAATAAAATGCCGGAAGGAGACTATGCTAGCAAGCACATTCTGAATGTGCTTGAAATGCCTTCAAAAGCCTAACTTAGAGTCAGTCTGATGCATTTAGACCTAGCATTGTGACTTGCTTGATCTGCTCTTGGGCTGTAGCAGAGCCAGTGAGTCTCAGCATAGACAACCGAGGAAGCAGTCACAGCAATCCTGAGACACAGAGGTAGAAGCGAGAAAGAAACAGGAGTCCTGGTGAAAATAAGAAGATGCTAAGATAGATCCAGGGAGAAATGTCACTGCCAATTTTCTCTGGTAAGGTTTCACCTAGAAAAGACTGGGAACATCTGCACTAGGTAAAGGACTCTAAGGGACGTTTCTCCTCAAGATAGAGCAAGGTTTCATTCTAGCAAACATGAATATAGTAAGGAAGTGAATCATTGATGAATTTAGAAGGCTCCTGGAACACAAAACTCCTATAAACAACGCTGAGCAACAAGTCTTTAAAATAATCCTTTTGCTCTCAGCACAGTGTTCCCCAAATCTGCTTCTTTAGATCAGTACTTAGGAAAAACAAGCAAACAAACAAAGACGAAAACAGAAGAAAGGGATAAAGGGAAAGCCAGCATCCCATTTCCCATTTTAAAGTAAAAACACCATAAAATCATTCTCTTGCTCTTCAGATTTCTTTTTATACCTATGCCTAAAGAAACATCACCTATCCTTTTGGACATTGGAGGGTTTGGGGGTTTACTGTATGCTTTATGTTTTCCCTAGCTGAAATTTCCTAACATAGCCAGCACAATTTTGTAGTTAGCAAGAAAAAAAAAAAATAAAAAAAAAATCATTGATCAGCCTGCCAGTGGCTAAAAGACAACACATCCTATCCAGTCTGCCCAGGTGCTTATGGGCAGCCAACCGGTGAGTATATACATACCAGTTAGGTGCAGCTTGGAGCTCAGAACACATGTAATTCCAGCTGTAGGTAGCAGGGAGTGCCGAGCTGCAGTGATATGTTCTTCTCAGTTTCAATCTGGGCAAAAAACCCACACTGACCATTTCCCAGAGTTTTCAGAAAAATCTGTCTTTAGCCACTAGTACCTTTTGCAGAGGTGGGAGGAAGGTGAAGGGGAAGCTACAGACAAAGGGTTATCAGGGAGAGTACGAGATGTGGCAGTGCGCACGGTGCAGCAGCAGCCCAGGACAGAAGGCATGGCTCGGCACTGGTAAACTGGAGACTTTTAATGACCCTTCACACTTAGGTGTCTGACTGGCAGCACTTGCATCATAAACCATTAGGCATTATTCACTTACAGCAATGTCAGATCAGAATGAAGCCCTGGAGTGCTTGAACATAATAAGGATTTCCCTAACAAACAAAAAAAGGGACTGCTATTAGCATATCAAACAAAAGCAGAGGTTTCATTTTATTAAGCAATGTAGAAAACCAAAAAAAAAAAAAAAAAACCCACACAAAAAAACAAAAACGTATCAACAAAACTCTAAAGATTCACACAAATACCTACTTTTCCTGTTCCAGTAATGGACTTTCAGTACAGCTCTGAGGCTGTAAAGATCATTATCACCTTTGCTAAAGGTTATAGCCAATGTGCCACTGCCCAGAAAAGACACGGCTCATGCTCAGGCTTGTCACAGTCTGTTGCACGTAAAAATATCAATACTTTAATATTATTGCACAAAATATTTTATGACTTTTAAAGACTAGACACAGTAGTAGTAATGAAGAGGAAAAGGAAATCATAGCTTCCATAATGAAGACCAAATTCCTTTCTTTTGAGCTTGAAATGGCTTTAGAAATCAAGCACTAACATTGGTACATTTTTACTCCAAGGAAATCTGCCTATCTGCCAGTCCCTCCTTGAAATATTTAGTTAGCTAGTTACACACAAATGTCATAGATTCTCAATGGTCTGAAGTTCCTCAAAGCTTCACAAAACCTGTAAGATTAATACAGAAAGGGGTCCAAAGTTGTCCCTCCTGACAGAAGGGTTTTGACACAACTGAAGGCAATTCACGACTGCCTGTTGCATTAGGCTTACTGCCTACACACCAGCTAGTTCATCTGAGCAGCACCTGCTCTGAGCAGCACCCATCCTGCTCTGAGCCCACTGTGAGCTCTCTGCAGGAGGGGAGGGAAGAGGTAGGCAGGGCTACCATTGAGTGGATGCAGGGAGAGGAGGGTACTGCTGCCTGGTGGTGCTCAGGTGTGCTTGGCTTTTTTTTTTCTTTCCTACATGCCTAAATCCCCAAATGCTATAAGCTCCACTGAAGTCGACAGGGCTTTAGCAACATTTACTATGTTACCTGAAAGGTTCTCATTTATCTGCTCCTCTGATACTAGCACGATTTATCTCACTGTAATTAAGTCTTGACTGAAGTAAACTTATTTCTAAAATCTCCCCCCAAAACTTCAAAATTCTAGAGCATGTTATACACACAGCATATCTCTCAAAACTAAAATAAAACAACTAGTTTCCAAAAAAAAAAAAAAGAAAAAAAAATAGTTAACATACATGCCTTTTGATTGCAGTCAGTAGTAAGAAATACAACTTACTGTAAAGCAAACTACAATTAAACATATTCATGGCATTCTACATATTAAAATTAGATGATGAATCTAACATGAAAGTGACATTTAAGTAAATGATTTCTGCAGTGTATGTCCCCCTATGTTCTCATTGTTCAAATGCTGTGTCTCTGAAAATATACCGATATGGAAGCCCATAGATAATCCTTTTGGGGCACTTTAAAAAAATCTATTAATAACTAATGAATTACAGTGATTTATTGCAGTATTTTTATACAATGCTCTTCCCACTTCGAAATGAAATGCAAAACTACACCGTGAATGAGAAACACAAGAAGTTCCCTGAAGGGCTGTAGTGGTGTGGGTGACACATTGCTTGTCTCCCCAGAGGTGAAGTATGTCACATCCTCAGTACTTCCAATCTCACCCGTCTACAAAGCTACTGACTATTCCCAGAGCAAAGTATCTCATATTCACACATGCTTTTTATGTGCTATGGGACTTAAAATGCAAAGCAAGACAAAAACCCATTGTTCCAAGTAAACATATATCAAAACTTAAAAGTAGAAGAAATGTACACAAATAAATCTGTTTGAAAGAAAAAAATAAAACTGCTCTAAAATTGGAATTCTGTTGTATCTATCTATTAGAAAATACAGTAAAATAAGCAGCCTGTGTAGTTTTCACTGGTTTAGATGCAGCAGTCCCATTAACTTTAATGAGAGTAGGATTTCACTATGAATTTGATCTGGAAAAATCCCAATAGTATTATTACAGGGTAGGACAGGGCAGACCATGCCATGACTGAAAGGGTTAAAAAGCATACCATGTACATTAGCAAGGTACACAAGACGTATCTTGATGGAATCCAGCACAATACACCAGTAAATATTGTGTTGAAGGCTTCTTTGTTTTGGTCATTATTAGGATCCATTATTACCAACTTTATTAAAATTATACATAATTGTGATTGATAATGTGTTATTACATCCTCCTTTATGTCAGAAGTAATGAATGTCCTAAATTAAGCAAAGAAACAAACTTGTAGGTGAATACAGGGTTGTTCACACTGTAATTTATTGCAGGAAAGTATATTTATCATCATATATAAGACATTGTTATAAGACAAAAAGGCAGGAGGGCATTTTTAAGATTTTAACCAAATTTAACATTAGAAGTTTGGTTTTCTTTTTCTTTCTTTCATTTTCCTCTCTAAAGAGAAACTTGAAAGGGATCCAATAACTTAAACATATATACTTCTGCTTTACTTAACCAAATTTTCAAAAGTAATCATTAAAGTATGTATATTATCCAGTAGTTTAAAGGTAGTAGAGATCTGGGAAAGCTGCAGCATAGGTGCAGCACATTCAGCCATATGCTGCTTTCCTTAAGTAACCCATTATACAAAAAAATAAATATCTTGTGACAGATTGTTTTGACAGCTTAAAAAGATTTAAATTTTTTGAATACATTTGACTGAAAGGCAAAAATGTTAGATAGATGTTAATTTAACAGATGTCTAGTTTTGCATCATCAGCCTGAAACAGGCAATTTCTAGCAAGCCTTCTTGCTGTATCACAACATGAAATCCTATGAATTCCATACGGATATGTCTTTCACAAACTTCAAATGAGCCATTCTCATTCAAAGTGAAGTAAAATTATTGTGAGAAGATGGTACCACCTGGTTGTAATTCTGATCAAGCAAGTAAACACATCCAGGGATAATAAAACTGATACACTATCATTTACATTGCAGTCTGGAATAAAAGAAAATTATTGTGACTGTATGTTAAAAGCATTAATTTTAATTTACATGAGAGAAATAAAATAAATAAATAAATAAATAAACAATGCAACAAATAAATAATTAAATAATATAAATAATAAATAGATAAAGGAATAAAATAAATAAATGAATAAATAAATAAATCGAAGAAATTAGATCATCTCCCACAATCCATGCAGAGTTTTCCAAATCTTATCATATGGCTAAGTATGGACCTAGGACTATTATTATTAATATTTTTATTTTGCTCTGCATATCCTAAATACAATTTTTGTATGTTGAGTATATTGTTAAACTCCATATATACCCACAAAAGACAGTTTCATTCTGGTTATGCATTGGTTGTAGAAGAAACTGGAGTAACTACAGCTTAATTACAGCTGTTGTTGCTAGGACAGTTACCTACAGTCTTAGGAAGTTTTGGAATTCAGTCACCATCATAAACACTTTTGATGGTTTTATGAATTCTGTGGGTTGCACTGTATGAAAAAAGCTTAAAACAGTGGAGAAATTCTTCTGTAACCAGTACAACACAGTGGGATTTAGCCATTCTGGATCTCAAAATTGGCAAAAATTGTTCTCTGCATTTTTATATTGAATTTGCATGTATTATTATTTTTCCCATTCTATGGAATAGGAAATAGAAAATAAATTGATTAAATTACGTGGGAGGTCAGGAAATAGTTACTGTTCATTTAAAAAAAAAAAAAAAAAAAAAAAAGCAAACTACCATTAAACTGACAAGCTTGATAACCTTTTGCTAAAGTATGAAGTGAGTTTGCTAAGGCTACTCGGTCTCTAAACAATGAGGATCAACTATAGTAACGTACTTACTAGGTATGAGACAAATACAATTCATGAAAGGGAACTTGTAATTGTTCTCTCTGATTTATATGCTTATGTAAATTACACTGTTTTAGTTGTGATCTATATATTCTTGCAAGACAAAGTATTTGTGAACTAGTATACAGACTTAAAATTTACAGTTTTCGAAATGGAACACATGCTTCCCCTGGAACAATATTCAGCTGTCCAAGATTCTTTATCAAGTCACCTTTTACCAAGGTATTTACCCTGTTATTTCATTACCCTGATTCAGTTTCAACTCCTCTCTTTTAAAGAAACATTTGATTTGGATCTTTTAAATTTTCTCTTAATTGTATGTCACACATTTGATTAAAAAATAATATGGCAAAACATAACTTCTACAAGCTGAATAGTATTAATGATAACCCATCAAATTCTGGAAGATAAAATGAATTGGCTATTCCCAAAATATTTTTCCTTGTATTATCATAAAATAAACAGCATAGAAAAATTCTAAGTACATTCAAATTAGTCAAAAACAAGTTTCTCAAGAATCAAAATTGAAAAGTCAAATAAAAGGAACAGAGTTCCTTCCCTTGGTAAAGCTGTACCCTAAAATGACATTAGAAAGGTTTTGAAATTTATGGAATTGTTTTTACAACAGAGAGAGGTTAAAAACACAAGGAGACTATAAGCTAAAAAGTAGGAAATAATGTAAATAATGATCCCAAAAGAACTGTTTTGCCTAAATCTATTATGTATGCTAAGGCACTACACCTAGCATGCTATATTTTTGTGCAGTGTATCTTTGCAATAGGAAGAAGAAAAATCAAATGAAAATGTGGTGATGAAGCAGAGTTTTCCCACAAGCAGTTAATCCCCATGGGATAACAAAAAATTTCTTACAGTTCATACTTATGAACTGGTCATTTTCGCTTTATATATGCATTTTTGATTTTTGAACATGCTAATTAGGCTGTGTGGAAATGCCATCGAATATTTGAGACAGATGTCAAACACCTGCAAAACCTACCATAAGCTGATGTTTACAAATTTGACTCCATCTGTTTAAGTTAACAGAAATCTTCTTAAAAAGTCTGAAAACCATTTGTATGTATTGAAGGTTTTCCTTATTGCTACTTTTGGTTTGACTAGAATAATGATTTAACAACACCAACTATTTTCATTTTGCATACTGTTCTGCTGTATATAATCAATTGAATAATAAATCTTTGCATATGTAACACATGGCGTGTTAAAAAAAAGAAAAAAAAAGAAAAAAAAAGAAAAAAAAAAAAGGCTCAATTAAAAGAAAACCCTCTTTCTCCTGGACTGACACAAAGTAAAAGATGGCATTCAGCAATGGATCAATTGAAGGCATTTCCAGAGATCCTTTGAAGAGAAGATAACAGCAGTGTCTCAGTATCCCTATTACCCATGGGGGGTTGCTCTTGCATTTTCATTGACATGTCAATTACTTGGAAGGGGAGCAGGAATAAAGCCTAAGGGTGTTGAGTTATAAATTAGGACACTCAAGTTGACACAGAGATTAGCTCGGTCTTTGAGGAAAGAAGAAAGAGTCCTACAGAATACCCGCTATCAACTGATTCTTCTTTCACCTCAGACTGGTGTTTTAAGACATTCTCCAGAAGAATAAAATCAATCCTGTCCTGCCAAACGTGTCCTGCTCTGACAAACATGAGGAATGCAAAAGAAATGACTCCCCCCAAGTTTAAACAAACACAGCAATGAAATCCAAAATCCAACAAAAAATATTATTCAATGCAAGAAAACCCTCATGTTGTTTTTTCCTCACACATCTACTGAAGTCAAACTAAGCAGAAATATCTTTATTAAAGAGCTCAAAATGCTAAAATGCATTATGCATTCTACAGATCATGTAGCAGTTCCTGATCAACTACAGCCTTAAAAACAAGGAAGTTCTCTAAAGAAAGATTACTGACCTAAAAACAGTACTACACACTTTAACATTAAAGTGCAGAAACTCTTTCTGGTTGTCTTATCTGTTTCTAGTGCAGATAAAACAGTAGTGAGGACAGGTGACTAGAGAAACAGACTGGAGGTGGAAAAGTTGGTTGTATTCCCACATTTGCTTCAAGTTTTTTGCTTCCCTCCTCCTCAAAGTTATCATCTGAAAATGGAGCTGATGACACTTACCTTTTCTGCAGAAACACTTGGTAGCTGACTGATTAAAAGCTGTGTGCAACAGCTCAATATCATTATTGTAACCAGTAGTTGAAAAGTCACAATATATGGAAAACTTGCCATTATGTAAACCATTTCTGCAGCACTTTGACGATGAAAAAGATGTGCTGATATGCTCCCTTAAATTCAAAGGAACATCAGCAGACCAGTAATGCTGTTAAGCTGGGCAAGGAAGCTTCCTGAAAATGCACTTGTTTTCCTATTTTCATAGATTCAATGCAGAGAAATACCATCTCCTAAATATATTTCATTATTCAGAGGTCTCTTTCAAAATTTCAGATTTTTTTTCCAAAATTTCTATCAAGTCCTCATACAGTCTTTAAAATAGAAGCACTGTTTTTTACACTTATATTTTCATTCATGTTTAACAATTTTGGCTGTATTCAGTGACAGTGATTTAGGAATATGCAGTGATCTCAAAGAGAAGCTAAGACAGAAAGCAGCATACAATCAAAACCTAGAATTAAGAGTTGACTGGTTTTGAATACTAGGAATAAATACTTTGCTCAGCAGTACAATGGATAAGATTTTTAAAAAGCTGACACTTGATCAAGCAGTTGATAATCAGTTCTCCTGTGGTACAATAGGTGCTGTTGACATATTGAAGACATTATTAATAGACTTGTGAGACTTACAGGTGTAAGCCTCATGCAGATCTGACTGCCTGAATGGAAGAAAACCCAACAATCCTGGCTTTTATGCTATTTATTTTCATCTGTTTTCCATGCACCCTGTTCGACACAATAGACTACTCAATTTCTCTGATATTTAGGAACCAGATTCTGAATAGCGTAACAATGTGATACTGTGCAAATATTACATCATTCAGAGGAAACATTACACTAAGGACAGTTGAAACTTCAGTACTAGCCATTTCCACCGAAATGGACATCCATGTAATGGAGATCACAGACAAATTGTTTTTGCTTTATCCATTGAGAGCTACATTCTGAACCTATATTATCTCTAAATTTAAATTGATAGTAAACAGTTATCAAAAATATATATATAAAAGTTTGAATTACAAGGCACTCTGATTCAATAGAAACAGATGTTTCATTTTCAGAAAGTTGAGCAAAATAGTTGCATTGTTAGCAAATTCTGTATCTGTAATAAGCCTAACTTGTCAGTCTTTCAGCACTTTTTAGTATTTTGTTGCATATTGAAACAGTATACAAGTATTTTATCCTTAAGATTATTGTCATAGGTTCAACTCCTACAGTATGTTTACTTTAAAAGTTGGACTCCTGCTTATATTAAGTAAGGCAGGTGTTCTTTATATAGAGTTAATGTCTCTCTTACAAAGAAAAATTCAAATCAAACAAAAAACATAACTATTATTAACTATAATAACAAGAAACTTATCAACATGACATACGTGAACTGTAAAACTTAAAAATGGCAGTATTCCCAAAGCATTTTGATTATTCCATCCCTATCTGTGTTGTTTTCAGAGGATTCAGGATATATATAGTTACCTACTTTGTAAACAGAAACATTACAGACATTTTTCCTCCTGGAAAGTAAAAACAAGTCAAATTAACATTACATTCTGTTTTGTCTATTGTACATACCAGCATCTGCAGAAGTTTCAAAATACCTATATTTTTACTTTTCTGGGTCTTGCCTCACTCTTTATCAGTACATTCTCCCAACCCCAATGATTGGAGCTTAATTTGGCTTTTAATTTTAATTCACACAGTTCAGAAAAAAAAAAAAAAAAAAAAAAAAAAAAAGTTAAAGTTACTGTACCTTAACAAACGTACCTAAAGTGGCACTACTTTTGCATGCATGAAAGCTCAAAGCCTCAACAACTCCCATGAGCGATTACTCTTCTAACACTAATTAGATATTTGCTAATTAGTGTCTGATGTGTGAAATGAAAAACATTTTGAAGCTGAAATGGATAGGGTCTATAAAGATAGCAGTGCTATCCCAATTCCCTTTTTTCTGTTATCATATTTCATAAATATTAATAAGATCACATGATACTACCCCTTCTATAAAATTATCTTTCTGAAAGAAGCCTATTGTTTGGCATAATAGGGCTGTGTCAATATTTTGCATTTAGTGTAAAGCGCTCAATGGAAGGAAGTGTTTTCTCTCAATGTTAAAGAGATGTCACATTTCATGCATCGTTTTTATACTGCATTAACTGGTCCCTCTTAATAGTTTCTCTTCATTGCACTGAAACGAAGAGTGCAGAATAGTACTGAATAATCCTTTACATTTCTAAATCATCTTGCTAAGTTTATCTCATTTCAAATGTATTTGGAATAAAATATAAACGATTAAAAAGTTTTCTTCTTAAAAAGCAGATATTAGGTTAGTTTATCAGGTGGTCATTTCTACAAAAGCTTCTGGAATGTTAGAGTAGTTAAACTGCAACAGTGTCCTGAAAAGTAACTTATAAAATTATGCTACAGATATTTAAACATTATCTATTTTTGATCATCCACAGAAAATTGTTCCAAAATGCCAGGGGCAGCTACTGATGTCATGTAATGATACAAAGTAATTTGTCTATCGGAATAGTAATATTTAGATCCAGGATCAAGTTTCAAAAAAACAACAAATAAAATCAGTTAAGTGACAGAGGTGAATAACTTCAGATAAGGAAGCTAATTCTGAACAGGACTACTGAGTTGCTATCTTATTTGAAGTACTCACCTGTAAATAGTGGTCATATCACAAATGCTATCTAATCACTGCATTGATATAGAAATTTTAAATGATACCTACGTGTGAATTGAAAAAGGTGACATTGAAACATAATAATGACTACATTATCACTTTCCTCAGGCTGACATTTTGTGATTATAATAATACTGATCAAAATGATTAAAACGGTAATAAAAGGCAAGTTCTAAGAACCAGACTAAAAGGCAAGGTAATACATGGCATGCGAAGCTACAATTTTGCACTACACTTTTTTTTTTTTTTTTTTTTTTAATGCAATTTCTTCATTTCAGCTTTAAGGTAGGCAGTGTATTAGTCCCAAAGGTGTCTCTGAAATAGATAATGCCTTTTCTGCCAATACGGTATTATTTTTTTTATATTCAATGGAAGAACTAGTTCACCAAATTCAGTAGTTCATCTATTTATCCTTATACAATACTTTAGACTTCATGTTAGTTTGATACTGTTATCTAACCTTCTTAATTAAAGCATCACATTATTATTGACACTGATATTCAGGGGCAAATTCTGATCTCGCTTAAATGTTTGCTTACTGATGTAAACGTATTCATGTCTACTGCACTCACTATGCCCTCTACCTTTAATTACTGTTTATTCCTTAACAAACATTATGTGTTACTTCTAACAACACACTGAAATGTTTTGCCATTTACATCACTAAAGTCAGCTTTTTCAATAGCGATAGGGACACAAACCAGATCAGTGTGTTACTGATTAAACCTGCATACAAGTTCACTGAGGTGGGCAAATATTTAATATAGAAGATGACTACTTTTTCTGATTACACAGATAATGCAGAACAGACCGAGAGATGCACATACATGACAAGATACCTCTGGCCTTGCCTTAAGACTTATTCTCTTTCCGAGTCCATGGTATATTTTGACATAAGCCAACACCAGCAACATCATTGTAAAAGGTGTTGAGTTCTCTCCTTCACTAGTAAACGCAGTGAGCATTAATTACTTCTAGATTCAGGACTTATTTTTCTGGGAAAGGCATGGTTTGTGCCATCAGTGGCCAATTACCATGAGTTAAAATTCTTGCAAAAAATTAAACTTGATATTTTTGAGTTCCATACGTATTTATTTATCTGTGTTCTGCTGATACTGTGAAGAAGTAAAAAAAGCCACTACTTGTTTTTTTGATGTGCAAGTTAAAGGATCGGTTAGATCCAAATGTCTTACAAATACAATATTTACAGTTCACCTATTAGGAATAAGACTGGTAAGTTTTGCCATTACATTTAAATTTCAGTTATATTTTACTCAGTCTCAGTAAGACGTGAAGTCAAGAAAGTGTAGAACCTGAGCTCAACAAGCACAAGTTGGTATTTTTTTGTAAAAATTAATTTTGGTCTGAAAAGGATTGATCATATACTCATTGCTAAATTTTACCTAATGTATCATTAACTAAGGAGTAGCAATTGCTGTCCTGAAGCAGTCCATTAGAAACATTTTACCAGGGATGGTCAAGGAACAAATCCAATTTTTCTTCAAGAAGCTTTAATGTATATAAAATCAGGAGAAACCCCAGGAAGGGCAGGCATCTATCCATTTTTAGAAAACATATAATTCAAGCAACAAGTTCCATTTATTTTATTTTTTTTTTAATAGGTAACTTTATAAAACAGTACATTATCTATGTATATAATACTAATAATCTGCACCTTTCTGTTCTTCAATTTTTCTTCAAACAGCCTGTTACATGTATCCGATTAATGTATTAAAAATATTTAATAGTTTTAATTTCAACTGCTTTCTTGCCACTCCCACAGCACAGATCTATCATTTTGCTAAACAACAGGGCTAAACAACCTCTCTGATGGCTTAAGAAAAAAAAAATCTACTTATTAAACTGCTTCATTGAAGGAATTTATTTTCTGAGACATCACCCTATATGATTAGGAAAAGGCTTGTCCAGTAAGTCAAAACAGCTCAATTCCTATGCTATTTCTGACATTTCCTTGCAAAATATAGAATTAGCCAAATATCTAGAAAGGCAAAGTTCTTTCACATGACTTATCGTGCAGGGAAATTTTTCTTAAAAAAAACACAGAAAAGCAAAACCGGAAACATGTCCAGTATTTACTTAAAATTAAAAAAATAAATAAAAAAGTATTTTGGTTATAACCGAGTATTTATTCATTTAAATGTCTGGAGAAAGAGTAATAGCGTTAAGATAATGAAACTCACTTTCTATGAAAATGAAATAGTATTACATTGTGTAATAAGTGATTGTTTCTGCATTTCCTCTCTCTTTCACTAACTGAAATGTGACTTTCATTGGCAAAGTTTAATTATTGAACTTTTTATCTAAATAAAAAATGGGGAAGAAGAATTTGTCAGAAGACTGATTTTACTCAGCTGTCAGAAAATAACAGGAACACATTCTAAGTAGGTATTAAAAGTATTTAATAGTCTTGGATTCGTGCAGCTGCAGATCTTTCTACACCTTGCTGGAAAGCCTGAACCCCCATCTGCATTTGCATTATTTCCTAATGTTTCCTGGCACACATAACCTACTATTTTTATCAAATGAACTTTGGTCTTGCACACAATTCATTGTGCTTTGCAACTGTGCAAGTTTTTACGTTCTTATTTTTCAAAGATTTCCAAGTGCATAAGCTCTTATTCCAAGAACGAAAATCTTGCACGACCATAACTTCATGAGACAAATATTCTGCTTTAATGATCCTCCAATGGGGTCAAATGGAGTACACGTTAAAACAAAACAAAGGAAGCCAGATGCTTGGAAGCACGTATAACATTCATGTTTTTCATATTTATTTATTTATTTATTTATTTATTTTCAGTTATCCCTTTATATACAGTGATATTTACTGAATAATATCAGTCTTGAACTCTTGGGGAGTAGAAGGGGAGGAACAGTTTGAAAAAGCCAAGGAAACTGGGAACTGTACAGTTCAATAGTCACTTAGTAACAGGAAAAATGTAAATAAAGGAAATGGGGAATTCAGTTGCATACTCCTGGTCATATATTTATACAACATAAGAAACTGGGACACTTGAATAAACTGTAAGGTAGCTGTTGCACAACTAATTTTAATATACTGTTACCCTGTGGAACTCATTGCCATACTACCACTGGGATAAAGAATGCCTGACTTCGCTGATCGATTTGATATAGAAATGCCGAGCAGAAACAACCACAAGCACAGTAGTACAAAGGAATAAGAACAGTAAACTGCATAAAGCCTTAGGGATACCACCCAATGACTCCCTAAGGTTTGGATTTTTCTACTTAATCCCTGAAGCTTAGATTTTTCCACTTCAACTGTAAATAAATTTACAGATTTATTACATAAATATATAACCTTTGCAATCTGTTGCAAAAAAAAATATTCCAACAACACAGCTGCTATTATATATATAAAGAGTCCTAACCTAATGGTACAATTCCTATGGTCATAAATTGCAGGACAAAGACTGGCCCTGGAACAGCTGTACAGACACAAGTACAGCTACTACATAGAAATGTTACAAAGGAGACATGGCAGGACTAGGACTATAAAATATGAACACAGTGACATTATGTTTCTCGTAAAATGACTGATTTTCCTTTTGTAACTTCAGCGTGATAGATTTTCAAACAGCCACTCTGATGATCAATAACAATTTTTCATTGCATTTTTGCTACTTCAAACTTATTTTTCCTTTACTGTTTTTACATTCACTACACCCAAAGGATTAACCTCAGATTTCACAAATTATTTGAGTTTAAGAAAACATATACATACATACATTTTCCATCTCTGCAGAAAACAAACAAACAAACAAACAAACAAAAAAAACGCTGTGAAAAATAGTCTTTTCATTTTGTTATTATTGATGCTATCATCAATGCTACAATCAGTATAAATAAATGCATGCAGGGGAGAGAGAAGTGGTGGACAATCCTACCAAAACCAGACAGCAGAGCTCTTGCTGACTTGTTTAATAGTGCAGCCGAGGCTGCCAGCGAGTCCGGTGCTGCCATCGCCCGTGGGGGTGCCAGGCTTCGTGGCAGTGCCCGGCCCCCGACCAGCCAGCCTCTGCCTGAGCTTGCCCTGACCTGCCCAAGCTTGGCTTTTGGCTCTAACAACTGTTCTTCTAATAGCCAGGTGTTTTTTTCTTTTCCTTAGCTTTGCATCCTAGTGAGGAATAACCACAATTTTTAAAGAGACTGTAGCAGCAGGTGGTTAGTCTGTGCAGTATGAGTGGTTCTGCCCCCGGTGGAACAATGCAGCCTGCAGGGGGACAGGCACCACCTCCAAGAGAGGGGCATGGGGTGACACGGGACATCCCTGCACCATCAGCTCCCTTGGGGTCAGTTAAAGAAAAGCAGACGTGGGAACCAGGCAAAGCTGGCTTTAGGGTTCATGAAGGAAACAATGAACAAGTCTGTATCACATAGGAAACACTGCATATATAGTAATGCTAGAAGTTAACACAGAGCTGCAGACCAGAGATAGCAAGGTAAAAGAATGTCAGAAAATTAACAAGAGCCCCAGGTGTTCCCTAAAATGTGGAGGAAGAAAAACCAGTGACAGCACTGTGCTCATCCCAGCAAAAGATAAATACAAGCATCCCCACCACCAAAATCCCTCCCAGACTGTGGCCCTGGGACTCAGGGGCAGTGGAAGCGCAGCATAAATGTGATAAAGAGAGGGGTAGATGCTAGGTAGCACATGCAACAATTGTTCACAATTGTGTTCAGATTTGCATCATTTAATGTTTTATTATTGAGATTTTCCCTGTAGTAGCTTTCTTCCTCTCCTTTTTTCTGTAATAGCTTGTGCTGGCTTAACAGTAATTTTTCTGATTAGCCTGTTATGATTCCAATTACATTAACAATAAATTCTTAACTTTATTTATGGCCATGTTCCCTTTTTTTCCATAACAAATATATGAGTGATAAAAATAAGGAGCCAACCTGCAGTCAAGACTAAGTCCCTATCTTGACTATGAGCTTTAAGAAAAACAGAAGGTCAAACTCATCTCACGCTTCTAGGAAAGAAGGAGACAAAAGCAGATTTTTTTTTTTTTTAATTATTCATGTTCAAAATCCATATAGATTTTGTTTTGAAAGGCTAACAGTGTGATTAAAGAACAGAAGGAAAACATATGTCTAAAGAAGCACTGTTAAAAAATACTTTAGAAAAATGTTTCATTGCATAAAAACCCTCTAACTTTGGGAGCTATTTAGCTAGATATTTGCGCACAACCAACAGGAAAAAATGACTGAGTCACTCCAAATGTGTGCGAATTGGCAGGTCTGCAGAGCTCAGCACTGCCTCTGCTGCCAAGTGTCATGCTTCATACAGAAGACTCACGCATCAGGTGTCCATGTCACACTTTTATTTCACTCTGCATAAATCTCACACAGAGATATCTTGACAAGGTTTGTTTTATGCCAACACAAGTACTCCATAAGCATTGCTCTGATGGGATCTGGGAAGACCAAGAGCTGGCAGCTCCATCAGCTTAGGTGCAGTTGTGATTCCTGCATCAGACACTGAAGTTTCCCACCAAACTGTTGCCAGTCAGTGCTGGAGCCTCAGCCCTTACCCGGGAGCATGCACGATGTCTGGAGCACCTTGGCAGCCCCAGCGGTCACAGCCACGCTCTGCTGCACCAGTGAATCTAATACGTGCTGACCTTGGTAATACTTCTGCTTTTAGGCTCCGGAGAAGACTTCTTTGTTTATGTCAAATGAACAATATAATGAAACCTGTCACGTGGCAAATCACATTCACACAGATCTTACTATGTCATAAAACTAGTATTTTATTTTATTCCATTTAGTGTTTTATGTTAATTCTTTTATAAACACGTTTTGTTTAAATCTGTGTATGTTTTCTTATATTTTGCCACATCTGATTAACCTCTGTTTGAAACTCTTTGCATTGGCACACTGGCTCTATTCATAGCTGTTTTGAGCTACATGGATAAATCATATGCTTGGAGCACGGCCTCGGTAATCAAATTGTCTGCTGAGAGTGCAGTTCCATGTTGTAATTTTCTCTGGTGGTGAACCCAGTGTAAACAGATCCTGCCCTCCTCCTCTCGCGCCCACTCATCCCTGCCCGTCCTCCCAGCTCTCCCCGCTCAGTGCGCTCAGCTGCTTGTGCTGAATGAAAGGGGCAGGGGAAGGGGAGACATCTGCAAACACCAGGAGCTGAGGGTAACTGCTCTATCCTAAATGAAAAGGAGAAAAAAGACACTGATCTGGAGATTACACCTGTGCAATTTCGTGTGCACAACTTAAAGGAATTGTCAGAGCCGGCAGGAGAGAGATGCTGAGCTGCAACTAGGCAAGCAGCTCTTAAATCAGCCTCCTGGAAGAGATCACTAGCACAGACCCCTGCCTGGAGGGTGAGGAGGTGAGGGAGGACAACATGCATCTTAGAAGCAAAAGGTCGTGACACTGTACATTCCCCAAAGATTATTATGCTAAAGATTCGTTCTTTGGTAGAGGGACAATTTCAACTCTGAGCTCAGTTTCCTTTGTATAATTTGTTCAGTACATATCACTACATCCATCCTTCGTTTTATACTCCAAACAAATGAGGCTAAACTCTGCAGATTGTAGAACCTCTGAAATATTACATGGCAATTTAGCATTTTTATCACCTTTTTTCTTTATGCTTTGTCCATGAATATTACCCATCTATTTTTTTAAATAACCATTAGAGATACATACCATATAGGTAAGAAAGCCATTCTAAGAATCACCAGAAACTCACAGCTCTACAGGCATCTAGGACTGTGCTTGCTGAGCTGTGCTTGCACAAGTAATTTCATCCATAGCCCGAGCTAAGCTGACACCTGCTTTACAAAGCTCAGGAGCTCCTGCATTAACACCTCCAGGTCTTTTACTTGAATGGGATACGCGTTCTCCCTTTGCATCTGCTGCCACCCTTGATCTTCCCACTGCTCTGATGCCATACACAGTTTGGCTGCTGGCTTACCAAGGACAGATCTTGAAATAAAACGTGCCCAACAATCATTTCATTCAGAGAGGACGGTTTCACCCTGGGAATAACAGTTTTCAAGAAGACCAACTGTTACAAGGAAAATGAAAATCACTAATCCTCCATGTTATTTTATGAAAAGTCCCTCAAAGTGTATATGGGGTAAGCAACTAAAAGCACAGTGTTTTTTTAAGTATAAGATTCCTTGGAAATTTTGCTCTCCAACAGAGAAAATGTTAAATTCACCTACGTTATATATCATAACATAGGTGAAAACTTGCACACTTAGTTTCTTATCTTTTCGACTTACTCCTTTAAAATACATTACAAGATCCATGATGCTTGGACTGACTCAGACAATGAACTCATTTCTCCATTAAAAATGACAGTCAGTATCCTGCACCTGAAACTTTACTAACCTGAAATCTGCTGAACCAAATTAATCCAAGAGAAAAGCAAGCTTCTTCATAAAGGAAAATAATTCCTGTTTTCTCTCTAGTGCCAGTCTCATGATGTCAGTTTCAGCATGTGTTCTATTTTACATGACAGTGGAAAGCTGGAAGAATCACTGGTACATGACTATAGTTTTGTTTACCATGCACTTTAAAACATTCTTAGATAACACCTCTATTTGTCAGTAACACAGCAGGGAGTAAATGAAAATGTTTATTCTGACCCCTCAGCAGAAAGAACTCCCTTAATCCACTGTTGATGAGATAACACTGTAGGATTACAATAATCAACTTGCAGTACGTCCTCTATTAGGGCACTAAAGAGACAGCATTTCATATCCACTGGGAAATGATTCTTCGCTTACATAACAGTGACAGGCTTTCGCCCTTTGAGATCACATTTTTCACCCCATGCTGAGCCCTCAAACTGCTTCTGTATCAAATGGCTAACATTAGGCTAAATACTGCAATTCTAAAAGCCTGCAACTAAAAGAAAAATTGTTTGCAATGCCCACTATTGATTTAAGTAATGGAATGATAAAGAGACAGATGTTAACAATATATTTAAGCTTCTAAGCATCCTCATAGGGGTAGAGTTACAATGAACTGCTTGTGAAGGGCTCTTATTTAAATGTAGATACAAATCTAAAACACTTCCTGCCCTAACAAATTTTAAAATTGCTAATACTGCTGGTAAAGCGACTGCTATGTAGATTCCACCACAGCCCCAGTCCTGACCACTGCCTAATGTCATGCAGGAATTCTCCGTTTGCCATAGCATTACTGAGTTTTGTCAAAATACACATAATGAGGCATGGGGAGGGAGGGGAGACAAGAGGATTCAGATAATTCATTCAAACCTGGATTTTTTCCATACACTTTTCTAAAGGAAATTTTAAGTGTCAAAAAATACATATCTTGTGCTCATTATTAAATGCTAAATACCACAGTGTTTTGAGCTGCCTTGTGGCCATTGTAAAGAAAACAGGTGTTCTGATAGATTATAAAGTGTGAGTCAGAGGATGTGCAGAACAGAATTTTAATGAGGCTGTGAGCACAGAAGTCTGACTAGCCTTTTGAACATGATGCTAAAACACTGAAAGTAGTCTTAAAAGAGACAAATAGCAGGAACACAACTAAAAAAATCCTCATTAATGTACACCCAGTGAATGTGATATAGCCAGTCATTAAGGCAGGTTCTGTGAGACTCCGGGGAGCTGTGGATGGCAGGGCTGCACACAAGGCTGCCCGCTCTGCACAGGCCCCTGGGAGGTGGGGCTGCCTGCCACCAAGGGGACTCTTCAGCTTCACCTGTGGCTGCCGGGCTCCTGCTGCTGCAACATGCAAATTTCTTACTGATCTGCTCAGTTATGAAAGGTCCCATCTAACTCTGTGGTAGCAATGGCAGAAAAACCTTCACTGAGCACTGCCCCAAGCCAGCCTCCAGCCTCCAGCCCCTCCTGCCCCCTGCGTAGGCTTCACTGCCGCTGGCTCCAGTCTGCCCACAACAGGAGCTGGAGGCATCCTTGCCACACCAGGTAACCATGCCAGTCACTGGTATCCACTACGCTCATGCAGAGCCTCTCCACCAGTTCTTAAAAATTATAAACAAAGATATTCTGTGATTGACACTTCAGAATAATATATACATATATATTTTTTGTAAGCTTGGTATCTCAGGGAAGATTTTTCTCACTGGTCATAAAATTGCTGACTAAAAACCTGGCCCAGGCATTATTACAAGGAGTTCATCTGGGTGGGTGGGAATGTGAAGGCCTGGAACTGGTCTTCCAATGTGACACGACACCAATTGCACTTTAGAGAGTTTTACTCATGTGATTAAACCAAAGGAAAGGATATGAGACAAAACTGCAGCTCCGTTCCCTGATCAAAGGAGGACTTGCACATACACACATTTTTTGTGAAAGTGTTTTGGTGTCTGTGGTATCAGAGGTAAGCACGAATGTAAATACAGGGAGTGGATCGTAGTAAGTCACAGTAAGAGGACTGCATTAGATAAACTCATATATAAATCCCTGTGCAAAATATAGACAAAAATTATTTTGAGACAAAATATGTCATTATCTTCCTATGCATTAAGTGTTTTAGTATGATTTCATTAGACTGTTAATTAAGCACACACTGTATTAAGGTTATTCTCTTCCTACAAATTTCTGTCAAGCACATACTATCACTATCAGTATTGCGTTTCTGCAAACATCTAGTCCACACTTAGTGAGGCATAGAAGTTGTTAAGTGTATGCATTTTTTTTTGCCTCCTACACACTCTCGGACATATGCTGTTTACTTTTAAAACTCCAAAAAGTGAGCATAGAAAATTATGTCTACACAGAGAGAATTTCTCTAACTAAGTCTTGGAGGCAGCATCCACCTGGGTTTCTGACCCTGGCAGATGCCAGGAAGCGACACAGCATTAGCAGCAGAGGACAGAGCTACTCCATCCTGTCAGGCTGACATTTTACAACTTGGGTGCTCAAGTCAGAACACAAATAAGAGCAGCAGTCTCCCTTCATAAAGCTCATCCTATCACCAGTGGATGATCTCTTCAGATGACACTGGGTAAATTATTTGTAACAGAGAATAAGGATCCATGGTCTCAAATGCAGAAAAGACAGGTCAGCTGGGCTTACATCGTTTTCAACAGAGAGGGACAAGGTTTTGACTATTTTCCTGAAGCAGAGAAGATAAAATGTCAGAGCAATAGCAACACCACAGAAGCAGGCCAGGAAGGCCAGGTAGGAACTTCCAGGAGGGCTGAATGAGAAGGACCTTTGGGAACACCAGCGCGCTGCCTACAGCCCCTGCTCAGCTGGCTGCCACCTTCGGGAGACCCAGAGTGTGCAAAGCCCCAGACGCCCGCAATGGATAGGAAAATGTGGCCATACGTTAGTTGAGAGGGAGAACTGTGCTCTTTTGTTGGCCTTGCAAATATACAAATATATATAAAAGGGTGTGTATATATAAAATATACAATAAAAATATATAAATATTTGCATGTACATGAGAATGTATGCCCTACATACACGTGAACGACAACTCCAGTTGCCACACATTCTCTAGCAGGGGTACACCAGATAGGCAAGGTTACCAGGAGTGCCTCTTCTCTCAGGAGTAGAGCTTATAAAACATAAGGCAGGTGCACACAGAATCCTGCTAGGAGTGGTTTAATCCTTTCAGTAGGTCTTTAACCTTCAATGCTGTATATTTTGTATTATTTTCTTTCAGAGTTATTTTAGTTCTGTTTTTCTTCTGGATAGATTTGCATATTTTTAGAACTGTGTTAAATTAAACTTTTCCATGTTTAGATGGTCTCACGCAAACTCCATTTTCTCTTGCATTTTCCCCTTCCTGCTAATACAACTTGGACAAAAATATCTGGAAATAAAAATGGCAAAGCCAGAAAAACTCAGAAACCCCCAAAAGTGCATTAAAACTACTACTACTACTACTAAAAAAAAAAAAAAAAATTAAAAAGGATGTTGAAATTCCAGTTTGTATGTTAGTAAGCAGAGGAAGGATCTACAACTAAAATGCATGCACCAACATCTGGGTAAGCACAAATATAATGAAAGTACACTGACTTAATGTCAGCCCACACGTAAAATGCCTCTATTATTACAGCTTAAAGCATACACGTAGGTGGTGGGAAAGGTGATTGTGAGTTTCATTTTCCTTGGCCATATACTCTGATCTTTATTTAAAAGGAAAAAAAAAAAAAAAAAAGAAACAAAAACCAAAACCAAACCAAACCAAAAAAACTTCCACCACCAATGAAAAACAAACAAACAAACAAACAAACAAAAACACACACACACAAAAAAACAACACTATAAAACACCACCAACAAGAAACTAGAAAAACAATAGTGCATTGGGATGGATACCTTGGCATTATTCCACACACCCACCTCTCCCAGTCGCATTCAAAATAATTCAAGATGAAAAAACCTGTGACCCAAGCACACTTTCCACACTAAATATATAATTTGTATGACTTATTTGCAATGCTTATGAACAATGGAACACGTACAGTGGGTACATCTGTATCACAAATATTCAATCTATAAGCTGCGAAGCACCTCTATCCAATTCTTTAGTACTCCTGATTTCCCCCTTCAGTCAACTGAAGATCACTGGTGCCAAGGATATTCATTCAGCCATGAACACAAGATCATCTCTGAGCACTTTACAGAATTTTTCTCCTATGAAGGTTTTTTAACGTATAGTTAGGGACTTCTGCACAGAGTGGATACTTGTGAGCACTTTAGAAACTGGTGCAAAACATATGTTCTAAAAATATATTAAAGAATAGCCTGAATTAATGTTTTGGTCAACAACAGCTTCTATTTGGATATTCCTGTGGATACTGGACATTTTCAAGGTATCTGTATACATACAAAAGGACAGAAGAACATGAACATTAAAATTCTCTCTTATTTTAATGGAAATAAAAGAAACCTCATAAGATAATTCTTTGCATCACAGACTTTATTTTTGCTTCAATATCTTTTATTTCAACTTGTAAAATGAATTACACAGATCAATATTTTATAAGCTTTCCTTAGAAGAATAAACGTCTCTGCTTCCAAACCTGTCTCGCCTAACTCCATTTTCTCTCTAAATATCCGTTAGCATAATCCAGCTAAAGCGCAGAGCCATTGCCATTAAGAATATACATTATTGCTTCTATTATCAACAGATGGCTTTCATACCTTTTTTTTTTTTTTTTTTGGTTGTTTTGCTGTTGTGCTTTGTTTTAGTTTTATTTCTTTTTTAGACTCTTACATTCAAATGCAAACCTGCTCTGACATCATCTTCTTTCCTCGTTCTATTTTTTTTAAAGTCCAGGTCAGTCAAAGGAAAGGTGCTATGGTTTTAACATCAGCGTAATATAGAGAATGCATAATTTTAACAGGCCTTGATTGTATGTAAGAATGCATTTGATTTTAGTAATAAAATTACCAGTAGTAAAGCACAGGCTCGGAGCGAGTAAACGTGCTAAAGTTTTAGCATTAGTGTGCTATAGATACCGTTTAAGTTACATTTTAAAAAACCTCTATTGTAAATGTTGCATATTAATTGCTTGCCTACAGAGAGTAGGTAGGAGTTTGACAGTGTTGCCAAAGAAATGTCAGTAAATGAAAACTAAGTGCCTAAATTTTCTGCTGGAGAACAATAACCCTAATTATTGCATGGAAGCTATAGCTTTTATGCAGTAAACACCTAATAATCAGTAACTGAAAGTTAACCATTTCAGTTTGAGAACAAAGCATAGGAAATATTTAAATGACAGTAAAAATGAAATGGCCCTTTAAAATTAAAATGTATAAAGCTTAATTAACAGTTTGCACTTGTAGCCAATTTCATAATTCGGTTAATGCTCAGATCTTCAGGAAAATAATCTTTTTATAGCGATTCCATTTCATTCCATAAAATTTTCTGTAACATATAAAAGAATAATCAAAGCAAAAGGACCATATACATTTGATTTTTTTTAAGAAGTTGGTCCATGGGGATAACCAGTGCATAAGCATTCTATAAATCAATTGCTTCAAAGACTTATTCCAGACAACTAACTAAAGAAATGCTTAATTGTCCCAAAGGAATCTTTAGCTTTTCTTCCTTTCCTCACTATGATAAACATGAAAATTGAGCAAAAACACAACTGATTTCCAGTATCAAATTTATCAGTTGCTGCTATTGTAAAACAAAAACAAAACAAAACAAAAAACTCAAGCCAGAAGGTGAATTCCTAACTGCTATCAGAAATGTTCTGTCTTTCCTTCAGCCACATAAAAGAGCACACTGCCAGCCATGCTCCCACTGCTGCAGCTGGGAGCTGTTGGCTCATCTGGGAAATGGGAACCCTACAAATCTCCCCTTGGACCACAGAGAGGCACAGCACAGCATCACATGGCCGCACAGGGTTTTTTTTTTTATTATTATTATTATTTTGGGGGGATTTCAATTACTTAGAAAAAGAGGCAGAAGCAACAGATTTATAGACATTGCTGTAAAAATTGCTACAAACTCGTAAGCATACAAAGTTCCTTATGCCAGTCACTAATGCACTAACTGGTCTTCCAAGATTTCTTCTTAAATGCAGAAAAGCCTCAAGTAAGACACAAAAAAGCACCTCTGGTATTTGTTGCAGAGATTTTTCTTACAAGTACAAATAACTTTCAGAGGATTTCCATATTTGAAATACAGCCAAAAACAATGCAGTTGGAAACAGCTGTAACATGGCCTGTTAGATGTATTCATTTGTTTTCTAAGTTTCATTCCAGTGGCACAAATGATATTTCCCACATGCCTTCCCTCGACAAAAATGATGATGGAAGCTTCATAAATTACTGATGCATTGCTTAGACATACTTCATAAAATTAATAAATTCTTCATGAAGCAATGGAATGACGTGAAAGCTTTCAATAGAGATTGTATGTAGGTCTTCCTTGGGTAGCTGTTGAAAATAAAAGCCACTTTAGAATTGAGATTAAGATGGACCAGCTTCACGGTTAGACAGAGCATTCATACAGCAAACAAATTAGAAACAACTTCATTATTTTTTAGCACTCTAACCAGTATGCACAAAAGACTACTAAAACTTACAGAGCAGGAACAGAAGGGAAAGAGGAGAGTCAAGACTGCAAATGGTAAAGGCAGGACTTGGCTGTGAATGCTGCTGTACTGCAGCACAGACTGCTGTGTACAATTAATAACCAGGAAAAACAAACAAACAAACAAACAAAAAACTAGGCATCTCTACCTTCTACCATCTCTCTTGGAAAACTGTCAGTTGAGAAAGTGACCGACTTTACAGTACATTAATTCATGTGTTGCATATTTAGTGACAATTTCAAGTTCTCACTCGGGTTACAGAAATTCCACAAGGACTGTAAAGCATATACTAACATGTGCTCTGAGCCGTTCCCATCAAATGTACAATTTTTCAGCCCTGGCAAACTCAGAAAAACAGCACAGGAGAAAGAACTCTGAGAGAGAATTACTAAATATATAATAAAATATTTTCAAGTTATTTATCGAAATACCAGTCCTGCCTTCTCTCAGTGGATGCTAGCATTTAAGAACTTCAGATTTCTTTTCTATTCCTAAATGTCATTTCTCTCTTACTTTTTGTTTTCACCTAAACATGCAGGACAAACATAAACCTGCTGCTGAGGTAACTCTGCCTGGCTAATACATACCAACAAACCAAAACGCTTTTCTGGAGTGGGTACAGAAACGATTTGCCATTTTCAAATAAAAATCATATTATATCCTCTTTTTATGCCAGGGCAAAATAGGAAATGAAATGTTAGCCAAGGTAATTATATCCAAATGCCCATAAACTGTATCATGAAAGCTGATGTCCTTCAGCTTTCAGTCAAGGTTTCTGTGCACTGAGGACTACAATTCAGATAATACCATTCAGAACAAATACTAGCCAGTTTGCACAGAGATATATTTATATTTTCAGCTAGCAAACTGGGTGGGGGGGTCAAGGAGACAAAAGACGACAGAGACAGAATAAGGCAGAGATCCAGAGCTTTGATTCCACAAGGTACGTAAGCATGCACTTAACTTTCAGTGCATACAATTGACTGCGTAGGGACTGTATAAATGCTTGAATACAATGTATGCTTAAATGCTTTGCTAGACTCAATTTGCCTGATTATTAAAGCACTTGGCAACCCTATTGCAAACAAAACTTGTATATGACTTCAGTCAATGGAGCTACGTCTGCTGAAGAATGTACATATTTTTAGGACAAGGGCCTCCCATGTTTGTTGCAGTCTTTTTCTTACTACTAGCAGTTATTAGCATCAATCAGAAAATCTTAAATTCAAAGTAAAACATGTAAAATTGTTTTCAGAAGTGTTCTCATATACCATCACTCATGCAGAAACTGGTTTACATCAGTATTTTAACTTGTTCCAGTTGTTGTCATCATTCATGCAATGCCATAAATGGGCAGTTCACGTAAAGGATTAGAAGATTAGTTTTCTTCTCATGTTCCTTGGAAATAGAATTGCAATAATGAGCTGTTTATGGTTACTACATGCTAGGAAACCCTCTGTCATTTCCAGGAACCTGTTCTTTTGATTACATATCCAGTTCTACCTTAAAATCTACAACACCCACATCGCAGAATTTAATTCCTTAAAACTCACAGTGGGTTGTAGATACTGTTTAGAATATGAGGAAGATCATATTTGTAAACTTGCCCAGAAGCTTTAGATAAATTTTATTTACTTATTTATTAAGGACTACTGAAATAGAAGTACTTTAGATGACAGGATCGAAGAACTGATCCATTGAGGAAGCAGAGATGCTTATCATTTAAAAACATGTTTAGAAGTTTGCAGACTGGAAAAAAAGCATTACAACCAACACTTCTCATAAACAACCAAATACATATGATTTATGAAAGTTTTTGGAGTTCATTATTTCCAAGCTACTTACTTCACATGAAAATTAATATACCATTCAAGCCACTACAAATGAAAATCATTTGCAGAACATATGCTTGGCATATCAAAGTTATTCAGGAGAGTAAAAAATTACGTTTTAATTATTGTTTGTGGGCTAAAACTGGAGAAGCCTTGTGCAGCTTCCTTTGATCGATATTTTAAGTTAACATAATGACCAAGGTTAAAACTATGTCATCACATCTTAATGAGGACCTTGTTTGGAGAACTCTATATGAACTGATCCCTGAATACAGCTGCATATTACCAACATTTTTTCTCTAACAAGAAGGGAATTGGGAGTTCATATACCTTTACAACCACACCAAGGGTTTTATCAGTTTGGACAGGAGTGTGGAGAGGTATTTCCTCAAGAAGACTGGAAACTGATTAAACTGATTTAATGAAGAAATCAACTATTTTTTTATTTTATTTTTTTTCCAGTGATTGTCCACCAAGCTTAATGAGAAACACCAATGAGCTGAAAGTTTGGTATCAACACAGAAATATGTCAGAGAAAAAGAGAAATAGGAGTAGGGAGAGTTCACTCTGTCCATGCAAAGTAACCCCTGTACAATACTGGTAACAAGGCTCTGCCAGCTTCTTGTTTCTTTTTGAATAAATGACCAATGTGTAAAATCCCATATTGCATTTACAAAGCCAGTATATTGTGCATAAAATACAGGCAATGTCTATCCACAGTGTCATCTCACACAAACAAGGACCTCACAATACTTCTCAGACAGTGCACATTACTAAAAACCAGTCTCAGCATCCTTACAATGAAACTACCCTACCCATGGAGAAGTCTGAACAGTAACAGACAATTTCCTCAGCCACCTTAAATTAGTGAAAGACTTTCCAACTGAACAAGCAAGACATTATACTTTTACAGACTACGAGGATTAACAGTCTGTTTTACTGGTTTGTCATGTAGAAGGATGTGGATTTTCTAACAGCCATGTGCCTTGAATGGCTTGGCCAGTCCTGCTGGGTGTAAGATATTAGTGTACACAACAGCTTCATGCTTCTGTGCCACAGAAGGAGTTGATGCTAGCCAATGTGAAGCTTAGAGACATCCCAAATGACTCATTTTTTTGTATCAGTTCTAGAGGGTAATATCCAGACTCACAAGAAAATACATAGCACACTTCTACACAGGAAGAAAAAACGAGGCAGTCTACTTCCTTGAATGTTCCAGCCCACCATGCAATCTGAAACACGGATTTTTTTTTTTTTTTTTATGAAAATATTCAATCAAATAGCATGTTTTGAGTGAGAAACAAAACCACAAAATTAACAAGATAATCTTGAACTACTTGACAGGGGTTACTACCTTCTGAAAGCCTCAGACTGTGAATATCCATCAAACTCTGCTTTATAATTTAATTGGGTAGCAGTTTACATTCATAACCAAATAATAAAGTTGATGAGTTTCAATCACAGGACTCCAGCAAAGAGTTTAACTCATACAGATAATTAAAATCACCACCTCACTGTCCTCTCCTTGTTCTTGGTGCTGTACCAGAAATTGTAAGTGGTGGAACAATCTAACACTATGAGAAGATCGCTGGTGAGAAACTTCTTCAGAGAGCAGCAGCAATTTTCCTACTTGAAAGACTTGGCTACACTGAAATGTAATGAGCAGAGCATAATCCCCACTTCTTTTACTCAACCCATTTTCTTTAAAAATGCAGTTAAACCTTTTGAAAAGGCTTCTAGCAACTTGCTACATTCTAATAATGTTTTAGTAGTATTAATAAAAAAGAAGTGATTTTAAATGTAATAAAAAACACATACATCTTCTGACTGAATACTTAAACAGGTGCAGGCCCAAATGCAAACAAATTTAAATTGGCATTCATTATTTTACGTAATTTAGAATCATGAGCATGTATAATTTTCTAAATGCTAATTAGAAAGGTGAAAATAAAATCTTAAAATGGTTTCAAAGAGTAACGTTTTGCACAATTTCTGAATTAACCTAAACCAATTAGTTCTTCCTCCTAAAAACTAAACAAGAATTCAATTAGACAAAATCATTAAACTGGCAGTTTTAAGAGCAACCCTTCTTTTCACATCCAAACACGAACACTTATCCTAACATTGAGTTAGACACTGTTAAAATCCCTTGTATTAAAGAGAATCCTTAACTGTTATATGAAACAATTTTATGTCAGGAAATAAATTGCTTGATTGTGGGATTTTAGTAGATTTTGTTTGTTTGTTTTTCAATTAAATTGGTATTTACCAAAATAATTCAGACTGGAAAACAGCTTTATTACGAAATTACAGGAAGTTGTTTCAAGCTTCTTACAGTCCCCAGGTCACATAAAACATCAGATTTACTTACTCAGAAGCAATTTGAGCAACCAGTACCCTCAATGAGCAGAGCCTGGACAGAGGATCTCCATCTAATTCAGTGGGATCAGTAAGGACTTCCCAACATAAAACATTGCATTATTTAGTCTATGCAATTGGATACGGACTGGCACTATTCTGCTTTACATATATGTATGCATATATATATATATATAATTAGTACATCACCAGTTGCTATTTATGTTCATCAGGGTATTTTCTTAGGACCAAGTGGCATTAGGACCCCTCACTGTAGTAAATCATGCACAAAGGAAAGAGGTATTTAAAAGAGAAAGCAAGTAACCTTCTGTTGCCCTGTCTTTGCTAAGTGATACTGTCACTTGAGAAGAAAACCAATCATTCGTACATACACAAAACAAAATAAAATAATTAAAAATAAAAAAAAAAAAAAAAAGCACAACAAGCAACTTCTGATACTTCCCTGCAGCGGGACGCCTAAAAGTCCATAACGGCACTTCTGGAGTCACCTTGCTACTGGGGGAGTAGAAGAGACTTGAGAGTAGGAAGAGCATAACACAGTGCCTGGTCTCCAAACTCCTGTCTGACAAAAGGGCAGAGGTTTACTTAGGTGGGAAATAGGCATAAAACCCTGAAAAGTAGCAGCATTAATAGGACAAGGCGAGGCTAGAAGGAAGCCAGGATAATGAGGGTAGGAAAGGAGCCAGCTGGAACTGACAGTTTCCTGCAGTGCAGGAAGAACCCAGTCAAAACCATAGAAATACTCCTTCGAAGGCAAAACCTCCCCGTTTTGTCTGCCTATTGATCTGCTCCAAAGAACAGGACCTATGACTGGTTTCCTCATGCAGCATGAGAAATGGAAGCAAGACTTCACATCAGCCATAGCAGTTGTTCATAACAGAGAGAATATTTACACGCTAAGATAAGTAACACCTTCTGATTATTCCCTTCCAAGCAAGCACCTTGCAGAAAAGCCCGCTCCTTGCTCTCCCCCTCTCCCTTGTGCATGCCCAACTCTTTGATGTGACCTCTGGTACCAGTAACTCATAAAGAAAAGTAAACTACTTACACCACTCCATTTTCCTGTGGAGCAGCTATGGTCATTGCATTTTCTTGGCCAAGTAAGGGTTTGGTTTTCTCACTCCTGCATTGTTTTGTGTTTTGTGTACAGTGTTCTGCTTTCCAATAGTTGTTGCAACAGGTTAATCATATTCTATTTTAATAAGATTATTGGTTTAACCTGTTTGTATGAGGTTTTACTGCTTTTTCCTCTTGTCTTTTCAACCTTATATTTTCATATAAGGATCTCACAGACTCTTCCCAGTGGAAACTATGGGCCAAGTAACAAGTAAAACTGTCTAGCAAAGCAAACGCACTTGTGTTTAAAAACTTTTCTCCATTTTGTGACTTGCTTAGGATTTGCTGGCCTGGTCACTGGCTCTTCCACAGCTGTGCGGTTTTGGTCACTAGTGAAACCACAAACAAATGAACATAGAAAGGACAGTACCACATCCAACCCCATACTGCAGCATGTACTCATGAAATTGTGTGAAGAAATAAGAAAGTGGAATTCAATTAGACAAAAAAGACAATGGGGAAATGACACCCAAAAGCACTTTCTTCTTGTCAATAGCACTGCCATGGAATAAAAATAAAATCTTAGTTTTAAACGGAGATTGGTATTTTTTTCCAGCTTTTTCTAGCCTTAGTATTTGTACAAATCCATGCCATATTCAAGCCTTTGCTCACTGCTTTTCACTTGCAGGTTAAAGAAATATTTTCTCCTGTATAAGACACACAATTTTTACACTATGGCTTTAAGTCAAGCTTCATATTCAGGGAAAAAAAAAAAAAAAAAAAAAAAAAAAAAAATCAACGTAGTGTAGTATGTAGATTTTGCATATCTAAGTAGCCATGATGAATTAATCATGGGAACAATGAACTGTAGGACAAAAATAAAAAATAAAAAAAATCAATACACTGCTTTTTTAAATTTTACACTGAAGCAGAATAAACCCCTCAAATTATACAGTATAATTACTGTAACATTGTTTTGGCTGTGCACAGTCAGTTAAATAAGATTAATTTTGCAACTTTTATATATCAATAAGTAATAAACATCTTCATGTATAGGCCATGCTTGGTCATTCATGTGCTGTGGAGTATATTCAAAAATGATTTCTTCAATTAGCTAGACATAGTGTCTAATGAAGGACCTACTTCTCATTAAGGATTATTTAATCACATGTTGAGCTTGGAAGGCATTTTCATCAGCTGTTTTTGTGGTCTTGATTATTTTAAGAGATGTTGAAAATGTGTTTGAAAAGTATTTTCACTCTATAATAATCCAAAGAGTTTGCTGTTTCCCAATCCATTTTTCTCCTACCGTCAAGCACAGGAAATGTGCAAAGCTTGTTAGAGATGTGCCAACAGCCCCTCACCTGCAGTATTCACTACTCTGAAGCCTGCAACAGGAAAAGGAAAAAGATAACAAGTCCTTATACAACTACTGGAAAAAAAAAAAAAAAAAAAAAAAGATACAATCCTACTGCACAATTCCACCTTGTCTATTTGGCCTTAAAATAGCTCAGGATTTTTTTATTATTTTATTTTATTTTTCCTCCAAATCTGTGAGCCTCTAGTAGTATTACTCTCTTAGGATTTTGCAACTTAAATCAACACCTTCTAGAAACTAGCAGCAATATTTTTAGATTTATTTGCAACGCATTACTACCCGTGCTCCCACCTATGAAAGATTGTATTACAGCAGGTAAACTGATATTTTTTCAATAATCTGTCCTGAAATCAACATAGAAACACATTACACAACAAAAAGGTCTCTTATAAATACTGTTTTCACTCTAGACAACACACACAGTGACGAAGAGATTAAATTTGTAGCTTAAGTACTGGAGTAAAATAAATAAAGCAGTAGTCGTCAACATATTAACAACTTAATCTCTTGAAAATGAGAAGCAGAAATGAAATTGGAAAAAATATGACAGACAGCTATGGTTACAAGTGACACACAAATCTTATTTATTGTTTTATTTCCTTGTGAGCTGGTATTTTATGCATCCAACTACTTGGGAGTTGATTACAAAGGCAACACTGGGGTCAAGGATTTTCTTAGAACTATTCCTCTGGTTTAATTCCCCAGGAAATACAAAATAGGTCACAGCAGCTCACGTATCACATTGTCTTACTAATTTAGAGTGCTACATTCTATTAGCAATATGCCAAATTTGCCCAGAGTACATCACAGGCTGTTGACACTTTCATACACACAAATAATTGCTTTTAATGAAAGTATTATTTCATCGGTACTAAGTTATGGAGTACTAAGTAATTTGGGAAAAGCCAATTGTAGAAGGCTACTACATGACAGGGTTTCCCATTCCTTTAAATAAAAACAGCTGAAAGGAAAAAGATCACACTCAAAGTATTCCTCTTCCCTCCCCTATTATTTCTATATAGCATCATGAATACAGAATGAGCCTTAGCAACTACAGAGAAACTGACAAACAGAATTGCTTTGGGTGAGATAAATCCTTCCTTGAACTGCCTCATAACCACACTGCTTCTCTCCTTATCTCCTAGCTCTGCTCTGTGCCTATTCAAACCACTGTTTTCTCTGTCAGTCTTCTAAACCCTTTGCTTTTCTCAACATATGTTCTCCACTTTCACTTTGTTCCCATTATACTTCTGCCTGCCCACATTTTAGCTTCACTTCTAACAGGAGAGAATGTTACAGTACGTAAGGAAAGAGTAGCTGTTATGAACAAATATTAGAAATCAGCACCCTGTACCTGATGCCATTTCTAACTTACTGGTCAGCTACACGATTCAGATCTCAGACACAAGACATTAAATTCACCAACATCAGTGATTTCTCTAGGTTTCACACCTCCTATAACTAGACAGCAATGTCATTAACAATAGCACATTTTCTGTGACATTTTTGCCTGAGTCCTTTTTCCCTGCACTGATAACAACAATAGAAAACAAATTATATGGTCTATACACTTAAGTGATTTGTAATGGATTCATTTCACAGCAAGATGTGGTAAGTAACACCATCCAACATGCTAAGTCAGTAGCATAGTTTGTGATTAAATGTGAATAATAAACGGTAGGGGGAAAAAAAAGGCAAAAAAAAAAAAAAAAAAAAAAAAGCACCTGAGTCAAAACATGTAGGTAAGATAAGCAGGAAATCTGACCCTCCTAGTGCTCATCAACCACAGCCCACATAGATCAGCGTCTGTAGCGCCCCAGAGCACCAAAGAACCAAAGACATTTAGTTACAGAGGCATGGCTGTGAGACAGTTACACTGTGTCCTGACTCCTTCTGGAGAACAAAGAATTCATCTTCTAGAACATGGCCATGGGTAAGCCATGGAGAGTGACTGGGCAAGCTGGTGGGATGGTTGCAGTGGCTCTAATATACTCATTGTACTCACAACTAAACAAACAAACAAAAAAACAACAACAACAAAACTAAAACTCAAAACAAAACAAATAAAACAAAAACAAACATACAAAAAACCAAAACAAACAAACAAACAAAAAAAACCACCACAGCTGTTTATAAAAGGAGATTATACCCCACTTTGTTGTTTAGATTTAGAGCTTAGTGATATGGTTTAGTGGAGGACTTGTTAGTGTTAGGTCAGAGGTTGAACTAGATGATCTTGGAGGTCTCTTCCAACCTAGATGATTCCGTGATTCCATGAAATTTTTGTCTTTGTTTTCTCTTGGTAAAGGAAATTAAACTGTGTCTCAAATTGGGAAGAGAGTGCACAGGGTTAAGTCCCATGTAAATATATTTTCTTTCCCTCTGAAATCTTGTAGTCTAAAGCAACAGAAGACACTTCAGGGTCCCTAGTGATACGACTTCCCAGCTCAGTCTTTACAGATGACAGGAATGCCAGTGTTGTTATTTTTATAAGAAAGAAGAGCCTTTTAAAAGGTAAAATTAAGACACATGAATAGGAATTGCAAAGGAATATTATGCATGCAACAAAAGGCTTTGCAGAATAGGGAAAAAAAAAAAAAAAAAGAAAGAAACAAAGAAAAACCCACCACCACCACCACCACAAAACACAACTACAAACCAAAGATGGTATCTGCATTATACAAAAAATATGAACTAAACAAATACAGAACTAGCACCCCTAAGCAGCTTACTAGAAATTTAGAGGTCACCATTTTATCATTTTCAGATAAAAGGTTTTATTCATCAAGTTGACAGAGAAGCATCCAGAAGAGTAACAACTTCAAAATTGGTACAATAGGGCAGATTTCACTTGATAGGCACCAATTACAGACAGTGCCAATGTAACAGAACTATTGGGCAACCTCTTCCCAGATCTTTTCAACAAAGGAGAAAATCCTAACCACACCTTAAGAGAAAATGGTTTTTGTGTTCACAAATTATGAGCATTTAGAGCAGAAATTTTGAGGCCTACAAGTATAATTTCAATGGGGTTTATATGATAAGACCATCTACGTAGAGCTAGCAAGCATGCCCAATGTATGCAGCATAGTGTCTCCGACCTAAAGAGTTACCTGAGCTCAAACATTCTGCAGTCAGGATTTCTTATTAGATTTTTTTCTTTTTTCTTCTTTTTTTTTTTTTTTTTTTTTTTTTTACGTTAAGAACAAAAAGTGA
>CM021777.1:3852827-3881369 GCA_011076525.1 Nettapus auritus | reverse complement strand
AAAAAAAAAAAAAAAAAAAAAAAAAAAAAAAAAAAAAAGCATTAATTCTGCAAATTTAATGAAGTATTGGTCACGTTCAAAATCATTATTTTTCCTTGTTACATACCTTTCCTATTTCAGAATGAAGACATCACCTTAACGTAACTGTCAAGTAGATGTGTGACTATGAAGATGGCCCTTTACATTGATTTTGGAATACCATGTTGTAACCCAAATTAAATTAACTGGGAAAACTTTTTTTTTTTTTTTTTTTTTTTAAATGGAGAATATACCCTTTCTGTTTTTCAGTTCATAAATGTAGAGAATACACAAACTCAAGAGTGGATGTTACACATAACATACATATTGCCAAAATATCCCAGAAAGCTCCTTATGAAAAAATACTACCTCACTGTAACTGCTTGCATACATTGCAAGCTATGTATATTGAGGTTAATGTGCAAAAAAATATTTTTTTCAGGATATTGGCTATGATCTTTTTTTTCTTTAATGTATATTTAAGTGTTGTTTTTCTTTGACATTCTGTTCCATGAAAGTTCTTTAGCACCTATTTTGGTAGAAAATTTGAAATACTGAGACAATCAGAAAAGAAAGGTAAGAGTGACTTCAGAGAAAACTGAAAATGAGCAGCAAAGAGAAAAAAGGATCTTCAGTGATGGGTGTAGGACATCTGTTTATTGTGCTATTTAGACCTGTTTGGTATACATACCTACATTTCGGATTTTTTTTGTCTTTTTCCCTTTTTTTTTTTTTTTTTTTCTTTTTTTTGGGGTATAAAAGACCTCTTAATTTTTCAAGGGCTAAGCTTTCAAAAGGTGGCCATCTGCAGTCCCCCCAGTGTTCATCCAGATAAAGCAAACACCTACGAAGCAGACAAGACTTGAATTCTTGGCCAGAAGAAATCAAGTATTATTAAAAAGTAATTATTAAAAGCTCACACTGCAGACCTCCTATATATTTCACACTAAAAATAATATGATAACATTTAAATAAATGACAGAGGACCTCCAGAAATTAATAGTTAAAAATTAGCACATTATAACTAATGTTTCACATTCATATTTTCCTTATTTCAGACAAGAATTCCCGTATCACTGACTTTGGTGGGACTGCAGTAGCCTGCAGTCTGCAGAGAAAATTTCCTCATACCAGAAGCCTGCACATATATATTTACACACTTGTTACAGTAAAGCCATTTGTCTGCTTCTATCCCTAGTTTATTAAACTTAAAACAGATCTGTAAAATTTCTAAAGGCCTGATGTGGACATGACATTGCTGTTACATGAACCTTCACTTCAGAGCGACTTGGAAGGCCTAAATACAAAGACACCAGGGATAGCCTGATAGGTCCAAATAAGCAGTCCTAGCAGAAAGGGCACAGGCACAGCACAGGAGGAGAGGACAAGAAGCTACAAGAAACAAACAGAACTTGTGCTCCAGGTCTCCTGAAGTCATGGTTGCATAGTTCATAAGGTTTGAAATTTGAAAGGCTATGTTGCCTTATTAAGAAATGTTATCTTGATCTATAATTACATATGGACTATATAAAATAAGCAATTAATTTTTATCAATAGAGATTAATACAATTTATGTATTTAAGACCCAGGGAACTGATCTATGTGTTTGTAATCTTTGCTCATTTCATTTTGTGAGGCTGCCTATTACAGGCTTATTAAAGCCTCATTATATTATTAAGTCCAAATGTCAGTCTTGGTTCCAGTCCAGGCTCTTCTCTCTGTACATCGTAATTACCAACAGAAGTAATTTCCAATAGCAATGAACTTGACGGTGACCAATACAATGCTTACAGTACTGTTTGGATACCTCATTTCTTTAGCTAAAAGGGTATATTTACTCAGACTAACTTGCAGTATTGGGAATGTGGAGAAAGGAAGATATTTTAATCATCCATCTGTAAACACAACTGATATGTAACACATATATATTACAAGGGAACCTCTCTCAGAAGAGCTATCCAGTTTACAAAACCATCTGTCCCACCCATGAGTAAAACAAGCCACATATCCTAGTACACTGACACGTTTATTAGAAATAGAAGGTAGAATCCACTCTAGCCCAAAACCCCAGCTTTCACGCCATGTAGAAGGTAGCAGCAATTATTTGCTTTCTAGCACAAATTAAGCTTGTCTTATGTTGCATATTCAAGAAGAATCATCTCGGTGGCTATGACCATAAAATAACTAAAATTAGATCATTCCTCCAATAGATGGTATTTTGTTATTGTTTCAAATGTATTATGGCATTAAATTGCAATTAAAAAACATAAGTAAAAAAGAAAAAGTAAAACCTGACTTCGAATTTCAGAAATCTATGAAATAACAGCTTCAGAGATACCAATTCCGCAGTTAGGAGGACTAATAAAGAGTTCTGAAAGTAAATGATTAGATATATCACTACAAGCCCAAGAGTCATTTAAGAATTACTGCCTCAAATTACACTGGATTAGAAATTTAGAAGATTAAAATATGAAGTATTAAAAGAAGACCTAGTCTAACAGGAGCAGCTTCCAGGATTCTGTCTAATGTGTTGTCAGTATATTTCAAATTCAGAAATTTGATTTTAAAAAGCAACAGATTTTTCAAAGATTACTCTCACACTGGCTATATATATGATACCCATCTGTGAATTGAAATAAATACATCTAGGAAAATATCAAAATGTTCCTTACAAACGTACAGTAAGTATTCACTATGTCAGGCCAGAGCTAATTTTCCTATACCTGGGCCTCTCTAACCTCTTTTCAAGGACTTTTTTTGTTTGTTTTAAATTTTCATCTATCGCAGAAGTTTACCAAGTTCAAAAGTAATACATGCAAGATCTGAAAGAACAGTTTAAGTATGTTTCGCTTTGAGTGCACATCAGAAAAATACTGCTTTAATTTTTGATTTAGAAAACTAAATGCCACATAGGTAAAAGATTACTTACGATGAGGAGAAAAAGAACATTTTACAGGTTTTATGGAAGAGGAGCCAACCAAAGGGAAAGGAGACATGCTGACACTACGCTATGCAGGGAAGCTGTGGGCTGTGACAGTGCCCACGCTGTTTGCCAGCACCCAGAAAAAGAATCTCTCTCAGATACCTGCTCCAGTGAAAGCATCATCCGTCTAAAACAGACCTGCACCCTCCAGGGAAAGGAGGAAAGGATGGCCAGTTGCATGACAAAGAAACAGGTTGAGTAACTGAATATTGCATATATATATATTTATAATGAAATTTTCATCTTTTCAAAAAATGGGAGAATAAAAGTGTTACAAACAAACCATTCCGAAAGGACAACAGAAGAAAAGGGGAAAGGGGAAAAATTGTAGACTATGTTGATAAAAATCGAAGTACACGGTTTCCAAAGTTGTACCAGAAACTGCATCATCATTCCCTTTTCTTGGTTTACATATTTATTTACTAACTTATTTTCATTTCACAATATTATTTTAAGGAATAGCCCTGTAACACTTGGAGACACCTGTTTCTCTTTCAAACACTGATGGAAGATGGATGCAAAGGTACCAGATTCAAACTTCATCATCTTAATTGCTTCTTTGGAAATACCATCACCACCTCCCACACCCCCTCCTCCTCTGGTTGCAAACAGCCTCCGCTTCAACAAGTGCACTTTGTTTTCAAACAACAACTTTATTAATACTCTACAGTATTAATACAGTACTTACAATAGGTGCAAGCTAGCAAAATCACAGGGAGGGTGCAAAAGCCTTCTCTGAGGCTGCAGGCATGGAGATGAATGTAATCTCCCTTCAGCAGCAGGACAGGGACTCTAATATACCAAAACAGAGCACACGAGTTTTGCCAGTTGTCAGCAGTTAGCTTGGGGCACCTCCCTTGCCAGTGGTTAAGACTTCTGGTAAGTGGGTTACTCAAAACTTCTATTTAGTCATTTGAGGCTTTTTTGCTCCTAAATTCCTAAGCTGGTCCTGGATAGGTTTATTCTTTCAAGAAAATAAAATAATTAATCAGATAGAGTTGATCCTGTCCATTATTTTTCGGCAGCTACATGTGGAAGCTATGGGAGGACAACAGAATGGAAAATTCCTTTCCTTGCAGCCCTGCAGCTCTGCAGGTGCACGTGCATCATGAAGGAGCTGCTGAATAAAGCAAATTGTACATATTACTCCTGTCTTCAAAATAGCTTATGAACTTTGCAGTCCATTGTGATCACAGTTCAGTGTAATAGAAGGGAGCCTATGCCCTCATATCTTAACTCTGTGAACTCTTTCATTTAAAGTACCCAACATGAGAACTTTTTCAGGAACAGGAAAGTCTGAACTCTAATGAGATCCTCTCTGACAATTGTAGAATAAAACCTTCTATTATATGTACTACAGAGATTGGAAACACATTTGCTATACCTCTCATTTTTCTTTATGATCCTCTCAGTCCCTTAACTAGAGTACCATATCCCTGACTTGAATTTATATCATGCTTTTCAAGACGCAATAAGCAGCAGATTGCAAAACCTAATTGCTTAACGAAAGGTAACTTCACAGAGAGATGGACTATTGTGAACTAGACTAAACAAAGCAAGATATTGATGCCTGAAGTAATAAATATATAAACATGGACAACATAACACTTCTTCATACTCTCACTTCTTTGAAAATCCACCAACTGACTGACTGACCAGCAAAAAAAAAACCCAAGTATATTATTCTGGAGTACCCAGAGTTACACAGATTTTCTGCAGTGTAAGTGAATGACCGAAGACAGATAAACTTATCCCAGGAAGTAAGCTCTATGCATCCGACTCTGTGTGTATAGGAGAGAGAGTAAGGAATGCACTACAATATATAACACAAACCTTGGTATCTTGACCGTATATTCTCTGCTGTCTTCCACAACCGCTTTAAGCGTAAAGTACAGGGAAGAAAACATGGAGCCCAAACTTTAACCCTACCTAAGGGTATCAGTATAATTAGGTTTAGGTTTTCCTAAAACTCTGCTAAATCATAAGAAGGAAGTAAAATTTCAGCTCCCAAATGAATGGGATGTCAGCTGTTGCTATTTCATAACCATGAAATAGCAACAGCTATTTGTTGATTTTAAAGTTTGGAAATTGTGGCCTTCATAAACACATTAACATGTTTAAGAGGCAAACTGTGTGAAGATCCTAAGGAAGAGTTCAAAGTACAAAGGCTTGTGAATGCATGCTATGAATTTTGGCCATAAATTGCAGCTAAATTTTGAAAGTAAGTCAATGACAATGGTGGGTTTTTTGTTTGTTTTTGGTTTTGTTTGTTTTATTTTTATTTTATTATGTTATAGATACTTACATATTAATATAATAATATAATTAATATATTTAAATGTATTTATATTATTTTTGTGAGAAGAGCAACAAAACCCCTATTGAAGCATGATCCTCAAATATGTCAGATGATACTACTCAATCTCTTGCTTTGTGACCACAGCACTGATCTATGTATAGCTTGAGCTACCTGGCCAAGCAACATGGAGCCACATTAAAACCCAGTTTCTGCTGAAAGCAGATCACAGGCAACGTGACTGGTACATTACCAAACACTCCTGCTTCTTTATTTGGATAGTGTCATCACTGTTAGAATAAAAGATAAAGGGATCTTAACTACTGACAAAGGTGAACTGAAGATGCACAAATCATATCGAACTACCACAGCCTGTTGAGTGGAACCAGCATATCAGCCCTCACTGACAAACGGCACCATCTAGTAACAATAATTGTGCAGATACATAGTATGTTCCACTGAAGGACAGGGAACAAACATACACAGTCCTACAGCTCAAAGCATTCTTGTGGTTAGCAGATATTGCTGCTATTACTGCCATCCTACAATACAGATGAGATTAAAAAAATAAAAAATAAAAATAAAAAGAAGATTAAAAAGTATCCCCAAGGTCATGACAGTCACAGAACAAGAAACAGCACTCAAGTCCTTTTCTTCTTTGGTCACTACTGTTTTCTGCAGCAACACTCTGTAACACAACACTTCCTTATACCCTTCACTACTGCACTCTTCACTTGAGAACTTTTTTCTTCCAGAAAAAAGAATACTGGTTTCATCAGAATATTCTGTTTTATAATATTGGAAATATATTTCAAAATTGAGCCTTCAGCAGGCCTATCTTAGATTGTATGTGCAGTACAGCATGCTCTACAGAAGGATTTCCAAAATGGAAGAAGAACTCAGTGTATGCAGGTGTTTTTTGTTGTTGTTGTGGTTTGTTTTTATTAGTATGATATGTCCTACAAATGCATACCTTCAATGCATACTTTCATCACATCTGACCTACTATGCAGATTAAGTACCTGAATACAAAAGCACAGAGTAACTGAGATGTATATTCTCTCAAAATCTTCCTCTAAACAATACTTTTTTTTTTTTTTTGTAATAACTATTCTTCCTCCCATCCATTTTTGCTTTTGGTAGGCAAAGCCATATGATGAAAAAACTTCATGTGCAATTCAGTATCTTCTAAAACTTAATTTTAATGACTGTATTAAATAATGGCTACAGGCCAACAGGAAAAGGGCTTGCATGGCAGTTTAATTGACAGAGTATCTCAAGTGCCCTTGAAAATTATTTAAAAGTTTATTACAGTCCTGGAGGTCAAGAACGAAAGACTTCAAACAGCAGTTGTGTTGAGGTCCTTCTCTGACCCAGATGCTGTATCTTTGATGTTCCTATTAATTCAAAAATTTAAGTTAACACTCAGACACCTTCAAAACCTCTTCTCTTTCAAAAATCTGCAATCATTCATATACTGTAGAGCTCAGCTGCATTTGAGTCTCTGGGTGGAACGTAAATCTGTGATGAAGCACAATTCATTTAAACCAAATAACTTTCAAGAAGCCACAACAAGTGGCAGAAGACACTTCAAATGTCATTAACTTAATATTCAAACTATAAAGAAGTGAAATATGCTGAAAACATATATAAAGTGACAAGTATTTTATGTATTTCTGAAATACCTTACAGTATATTTAAGACATTCCTTTCTCACAAACACTGTCACTGTAATAAATTTTGCATTATAGTAACTACTAAATAAGTAGTTATTGCTCTACTTATTAACAAAATTTGCAAAAAAATAAATCACTTGTGAGAAAGGGAGGAAGTATGCTTTGCACCTTGGATGTACTGGGATACAGTTTATACATCGGAAGCAATCTACCATACCTATTTGTGGAGAAAATGAAAAACATGTTCATACTGAATAGGAAACTTAACTTTTCATTCTGCCAGAGGACAGAGAATACCTTAATGACTCTACCATATACCGAAAATTATCAGCATGGCAGACTGACAAAAAAAGAGGTTAACTGACAGATACAATAGCTTCACCTTAACCCAGATGTCAGGGAACATGTCATTCTTTATATACAAAGCTGGAACAGTTAAGTGAGTCACAAAAAGCTGAATAGGCCGGTATTTAAAGTATCATGCGTGTAAGAATAAATTCATAGCTCACCTTATTTTGGAAAAAATGAAGTTTGTTTTGTTTTATTTCACAGCTTAACACTGTTAAATATCTTCCCTATTTAGTTTTGGACAATTCTACTAAATCCACATACAGTCTAAGATAAACTTATCAATTTTTCTCTGAGTTTTCAGCGTTAAATCAACAGAACTACTCAAAAATGTAAAAGCCATCTAAGAATTTTTCCTAACTGATCTCACTGTTATGAATGAAAATGATCACCAATTCAATCCAACAAGACAAACAGTTTATACACATTGATGATGGTCAGAAAATGTACGTGGTGAAAAACAAACCTGCATGCTTCAGTTGCTTAATTTTCAATAATACAGAGCATTTAAAACATGTTTTAATTATGGTAGAAGAGGATAAACATTTGAAGGGAGACCTGTCCAAATCTAAACTTGGTTCAGGTTCATGCTTCTTAGTTTTGTCACCGTAGCCTCTGATTCAAATACAGAAGTATCAAACCACCTGGCTGGCACAGATATACTGGAAAACCCATGAAGCAGATCTAAGCTGACAGAAGAAACACACTTACACACTTCTTCAGATTTAGTTTACATTGTTAGGAAAGGTAGTGCAATTATATTTGTAAAATGCTCCACCTGAGTCCATGGGGCCATGTCTATCCTGGCATCTTAATAGCAGCAGAGGCTTGGCTATGCAGGCAAGACTGGATGAAAGTACACTACCGTGAAAAAAGAATCAGGAGGATTACCTTGAGTTTACCCTGGCATAACACAGCGGAATTTGGTTTCACATTTTTAACCAGAAAAACAAGTACCTTGTATAGGTAGAGAAAATCAACAGAGAACTAGGCAACAACAGTGCTCTCTGTTATACTTCCATTTCTTCTTCATAGTTAACTGGGCAGATATCAACAATGGCACTATTTCAATACAAACTATATCGCTGCTGTATATTATCTATTTTAAAATTAGAAGTCTGGCTGTATGCTGTAGGCTACAGTGCTGCTCATTCCAACCTCAAAAATGTTCAAAGCCAAAGATACTTACGCCTTATGAGAAGGGTATGATTGCAGCAATCAGAAGCTACCGGTTACTCTTCAGAAGTGTTTACTTGGCTGAACCAGCAGGTTAGTGAAAGTAATAAAAATATATACACATTTGCTGTGCCAAAGTCATTACCTTACATCATACTATTTTTCCTAAAGCCCTTGACATTCAGGTATTAGCATACACTCCAAAGACAAATGGAAGCCGATACGCAACAAGTCAGTGCATTAGTACCATTTTAACAGCTGGGCAAAAAGAATGATGGGCCTATGATGATCATGTTTCAGGTTTTAAAAACAAATATTTGGTCATACCCTTCTCATAAATATTTCAGGTTTATAGTATCTAAAATGAAAATTCCTAGGACAAGACTTCAGAATGATATTCTGAATGTAAGATATAATAGTTAAAGGATTAATAAGATGTTGATGTTTCTGTCTTCCAAAAAAAAATAACACAACGTAAAAGCAAAACTTACAGCCCCACGTTTGGATCTGATGAGATCCATTATATACCATGTAGACTCTGAAAAGACATTATATGATTAGACAACTGTAATAGACTTTACTTTTTCCAGTACTTTGCAATCCATTTTAAACCAATGGGCTTTCAAAACAAAAAATGAATCAGTGTGACAAAATGAAAAAAAAAGAATCAGAATGACAACATGTACAAACTCTGGTTTTAATTCATTTCATCCTTTCTACATGCAAATATTCTTAAAAGGTCTTAGGAATTTTCAAAATTAGGCTCTTCCTCTTTCACAGGAAATATTTATATATTTACATTAAAAGGAACAACAAAAACCACAAACCAAAACCAGAATGGTACAAGAACTCCGTTATGTACAAGAACCATAAGTTCTTTCATTACAGAGGATCATGTTGTGGATCATAGGACTTACTGATGCACACAAACTGTTCATACTGATTGTCTTAATTAAATTCAACTTGTTTTTTTTTATTTCCAGCAAAAGTACAGTTATAGACATCTTAGAAGAATTTACTTGGAAATAAATGAGTCTTTTGCTAATACCAATAAAGGGAATGTGAATGGTGAAAGGATATCCAGCCTTGGTCCAGATACAAATGAGTATCTTCAAGACATTATAGAAGTCTTCCTTCTTTTTCTTGGAACAGATTTATAAATGTGGTCTCCTCAGTGGAGGTGAATAATTTACAGCTCCCCACCCCTAACCTGATAATGAAAATGAATCCAATTTGAACTTTCAGCTCTGTGACATCGGAGAGTATATAATGCAGAATTAGAATGTAATATAAATGCAGGCTGGATTAAACTATTAATCATTTTGTGATCTTAGTTTAAAAAAAATAAGAAAATTGGTCATTCAAATGAATCATTACATTTCAACAAATGTTAGCTTTTGTATTCTTCATTTAAGAGGAATCCCTACTTCACCAGAAGTACTTGTCCAGAGTAACCTTTTTCGTAAAACAATAGATCTCAGTTGCCCTCAAATATGTCCCCACAGACTTACATAATGAAGATAATTTCTTAACTCCACAAGAAAGAACACAAGCTTTTATTCTTCTTTAAACAACAACAACAAAACTTAAAATTTCCTTCTAATTTGTGCCAATTTTTGTACTTGTATATCTTTATAACAACAGCATTAAAACTTTCTAGAAGGGCAACAATGCAGTAACAGCAAGTTTGTCATAGCTAATACAAAGGTAACAAGATGATTTGATACATAGGTAAAAATGAGATATGAAGATAGGATGATGTTTTCAGCCCCTTGGTAATGACACAGAATGATTTCTACAATTACAATCACTGCAATCTTGCACTACGCTTCTTATCCCAATCGAATTTGAATTCATGACAAAAAAGGTAAGAAGGTCAGTGTACCAAACTAGACAGAAAGAAGACTGTTGAACAGACACAGAATATTCTATTTCAAGCATCCATCATTGACAAGCTAGCTGCAATTAAGATAAGATTTGCTTTTATTCATCAAGTCCTTTAGTTTGATCTATGTAGCTATGCACACTTTCCCCTGTTCTTTGAAGCATCATTTCAAAACGTTCAGCATAAAAATACATAAAGCTCCATTCACCAAACAGGGTTGTTTTGTTCTGTCACTGCACTGGTCTGACAATGTACAGAGAGGATGGCCCAAGCTGCAGTACACTCAGAATTGAACACTCCCAGCTTTATTGCCCAACTCAATGACAGCCTTATGCAGACTTGGACAAATCGCTCATTATCTCTCTGTTGCCTTCTCCAGTTTATAAAGAAAGTGTTTGTAATAAGTTCATCAAAGCAATACTCAAGGAAGAAAAGTTGCTCATTAAATCTGATGCTATTTCACTATCATACAGTGGGGACTACTACCCCATAATGTACAGACATTTCTCGTTTATGCATACACCAGTACTGCAGTAGAGCTAGTAACTCACGAAGTGCACTGTCTCCTTCTTTTCAAACCAATGAGTTTATATTATATTTTTCCTGTGCCACTGCACAGGAAGAAAATGTCACAGCCTTAGTACAAACACAGGTTTAAAAAAGCCTAACTCAAAGCAGCAGCAGATCACACTGCCTAGTATAAGCAGTTCCATACATGAACTTTCTTCAAACACATGGATATACCAAAGATTCACAGAATCCCATTTATTGGCAAAGAACTCCAGAAGTTATCTAGTCCAACCTGCTGCTCAAATCAGGTCCAAACACAGCAGAATGCTCAGGACATCATCCAGTGGAGCTTTGAGTGTCTCCAAGGATGGATAAAGCAGTGCCTCTAAATCTGTTGACCACCCTCACAGTAAATGTTCTTCCTTGCACCAACTTGGAATTTCCCATGTTTCAGTTTGCATCCACTGCCTTTTGTCTTACAGCTGGGAGATCTGTCCCCCAGTTAGGTAGCTGTGAACAGAAATAAGGTTTCCTATTAAGGGAGAACAAATCCAATTTTCACAGTCTCACTTCTATGTCATGTGCTCTAGAAATGCACTAAATGGAGCCATTGTGCGCACACCTGCCTTGGTTATAGATAGCATCTCAGTTACAGGAATAGTGATCAGATCTTAGATTTCTCCAGACTTTCCTTTGTCATTTACCTTAAACAGAGAGTCTGACTGAAGTTAGAACATCAGTTGAACGATGTGTCACTTAGTCATTGAGTCACATTAATTGCTACAGTGCCTGCTAACAAAAGGGATTACATATCTTTAAAAGGGATTGCACTTGCTCCCACATCTCTGATACTAATCTCCTCCTTTATATGTTATTTGTATCATAGCCATGTGCCAGGTAAGTTACTGGTTGATGTACTCCCTAATACAGAATCACAGAATGGTTTGGGTTATAAGAGACCTTAAAGACCATGCAGTTCCACCTCCCTGCCATGGGCAGGGACATCTCCCACCAGCCCAGGCTGCCCCCAGCCCCATCCAGCCTGGCCTTGAGCACTGCCAGGGATGGGGCACCCACAGCTTCTCTGGGCAGCCTGGGCCAGGGCCTTACCACCCTCTGAGTGAACAAGTTCTTCCTTATATCTAATCTAAAGCTACCCTTCATAAGTTTAAATCCATTACCCCTTGTCCTATTACTCTACTCCCTGACAAAGAGTCCCTCCCCAGCTGTAGGCCCCCTTTAGGTGCTGGCAGGCCACTATAAGGTCTCCCTCGAGCCTTCTCTTCTTCAGGTTGAACAACTCCAGCTCCCTCAGCCTCTCTCTCATAGGAGAGATGCTCCAGCCTCAGGGCCTCCTCTGGACCTGCTCCAACAGGACCATGTCCTTCTTATGCAGGGGTCCCAGAGCTGAACACAGTGCAAAAAAAAAAAAAAATATATATATATATATTAATTGCTAGTAATGATAGGAATGCAACATGTTGCAAAAACACATGATCTTTATAAAGAAAAAAAAAAAGAGTAGAAATTAGTAGAATATGAAAGACTAGGAACAGTTCCTGTGCTATACCACCTGATAACAAGGCAAAATAAACCTTTAATCCATTATTTGCTCAGTAATGGAGAAGCATATCTCAATGGACAGCTCACAAGACAGAGATAAGTATCAAGGTAACATATCTGTCACATTGCTGTCTGCACACACAACTTTGTGCATATGACTGAACTCCTCACATCTCTCTTGGAAAACAATATTAGCAGGACTAAAATCTAGCTTCCTATCCCCCATCCCACCCCCCCCTCCTTCTCCTCCTTGTTATTTGAATGCATATGCCATGGGACTAGTAGCAGCAAACACATCCTCTTGATGCATAAGAGGCTGGAAAGGAGAATAACAGATTCCCCAAAGGGTTCATATGATAGAAATCTAATAACCACATAAATGATTCAGGGGGTTGAGCTCAAACCACCACCTAGGAATTGGAAATCTGTGATGCCCAGCAAGCTGCAAGAGAAAATTGCGTCCTCTTTGTATGACAGGAACAAACATCAAGTATATCTACGAAATGAGCATCAGTGCAAAAGAACAACCTTTTAGGGATGATAAAACCAAGAACTTTAAGAATACAACTAGCTAATAAAGTGTATCATTTAAAATACATCCTTTTTCTTTGCTATCTGAATACCTACTACTTCCTTTGAAGACTATTTCTTCAGTTTCTACATTAAAAAATGAGTTAGCCCACTGCTGCTTAAGTTAGGTAAGAGCAAGTGCTCATAATCAGACAAAGATCTAGCACTCAGATGTTTAACAGCCTAAAAATGTTCAGGGATGCCGGACATTTTTACATAGAACCATTCTCCCTTGTATATTACCACAGAGATAGCAAGAGAGAAAATGAACATTTAGGTCATTAGAGCAACATTTTCTACTCACCTAACTGGCTTTGGAGCCTAAGTTTCATTGATTTTCCACGGGACTTATCTCCCGCAGTTACTCTAGGGCTTTTGAAGACGTCATCATTAAGCGGTAATCTAATCTTTTTTTTTCATCAATTGCTGCCAGCCCTCACTAGTAGAAGTCAAAACCACACCAATTGCAAGCTTAAAATAAATACTTGAAACTAAACCATACAATAAAGTTCTGATTTGCTATAAACAATATTGACAGAAGACCACAAAAAAAACACCTTGAAAAGCCAATGGGTGTTGCTCAGTGAACAGAAACAGATTAAAATAGTCAGCAATGTGAATCCCCATTACTCATCCAGACTGTGAACAACATATAAAGCTCCATTTTGCCATACATTTTTCTTCTTAATAAACTATCTTCGAGTATTGAGGTGGTTCAGGACAATTAAACTGGCATCCCAGAGAAGCTAACCTGGCACAAAATTTTAGTCATGAGGCTAGATCTGATCTATTCTGATCTATTGTAGTCTAATGAACTGTGTATAATATGACAGAGAGAAAAAAAATCCCCTATGTTGCAGAAAATACCAGTAGTATATTAGAGAGAAGCACTCAGTACACACACCCATGCTAGGGAAAGTTAATATAATGTGCATTTCTCTATTTCTTGTGGCTTAGGGAAAATTCACATCAGCCCAAATTCTTCCTTATATAACCTCAGACATTACAGGGTAAATTTTTACTGAAAGATGGTCTTTGCATTTGAATAAAATCAGCAGAAAAATGCAACTGAGAACTAACTCCTAATATAATCAGTTAGATACAGAAATAAGGGCAAATTCCACAATTTTTCAGTACTCTACTCAACCTTATTTTCATCTCCATAAATTGCAGAACAACTTCCTGCTTGTGTTGGCTGGTAATGGTTCTCCCTTGGGTCATTATGCACTCACTTAACACTGCTGAGTCCAGACGTGCTCTGGCTGTACCTCCTCTCTCATTACTGACCCTCTCGGGAAGTGGAAGGTATTCGGTCTGTACCAGCAACACGCTCTCCAGAAATTCAGAAGGCTCTCTCTCTTTTTTTTTTTTTTTTTTTTTTTTTCTCCTCTGGAGGACCTTCCAGTCCAATCCACAGTCATAAATTTTAGGAAAATACTATTAAATTTGTTTTTTAAAGGTGGATTTGAATGAACATATCTGCTTATTTACTTCAGTGATTATTCCTTGAATATCATGTTTAAGGTCAGCCTATTACCAAAAAGGGAGAAGGGCTTGAGTACACAGCATAAATGGTGCAACTTTTCAAAGACCCTCAGTTGCAAGATTAGCTTATATACCTTATATTTTTGGAACATATTGCTCTCTTGTAGGTCAGGGGGATAAGGAGGTAATTATCCTGCATCCTTCTCACCCACCTGGTAATAATTTCTTCCCTTTATATCCTATTTCTACGCTTGTCAGCATATCTAGCAACAGACAAATGTCCCTTCCTCATGAGTACTGAATATTATTCCTACCTATCTTACAAAAGCACAGTAATAATATTATGAGGAACATTACAATGAGTATTATTAGGTGGTTTAAGACATCCATGTTTGCCCAAATTTCAGCTCTGAGATGAATTAAACTGGAGAGAGCACCCATTTGACATTTATACTGAAGCTTTTAGTCTGAGGCTGTCTCAGAAAAACATGCATACAGAATTATCTCACAATTTTGTTTTTAAAAGAAAGTTGTTTGATATGTATTTCAAGCTGATGAGACTCAAAACCAATAGCTAGTTGCTAGTTGATTTTTGGACTCTCATTTTAGCTATGTTAGCTCCTGTTTATTAAACTTAAGATATGTATTTTTTTATTTTTAAACAGCACTTTGTAGTTTTTTCATTGCTGGAATTAATTTGTTCAGTGAAGGAAAAAAGAGTACTTTCATGTATTGCTATGTTTTTTAATTCTCTGCTGATGTGTGATTAAGTATTCTCTTTCACACAGAACAAAGAGACTTGTTTCTCTGTTATTTTCTTCTCCTTTGTTTTCAGAAGTACAGATGAATCCATTTTATCTTAACTTGATATTTCTAGTAGAAATTAAACTGATGATGTATTTTAAAAAGTTTTTTAAAGTGTCATTTTGTTCAAAGTTACAGATAAGCTGAAAATTACAGATTTCATGTAGAACTTTTTTGCCAGTGATAAAAACTGTAAAAGGAAGGTTACTGAAATAAGTAGAGACATAAGTTAGATATGAAGGCTTAAGTCTAAAGTCCAAAAGCACTTCAAATTCCGTGTGGACTTCCCAGGTCAGGTCACCTTACATATTTTTACTCTCAACCTTTTTCAGAAGTCAAAATTATTTTCCAGAAAGGAAGGAACCACACAGTTACATGACATATGTTTAACGTAAGAGCAAGAAGAAGCAGTTGGATTTAATTTAAACTAGCAAAGATGAAAGTTATCATCCTGATCCCACATTTTGTGGTACAAAAAATGATACTTGCCAATTTCAGAGCAGGTTAAATAAACTCAAGGAACTGATTGCCATGCTTTGAATTCAAGTAACTATAAAGTAGTTGTGATGCCTGGAAAACAGAAATCAAGAACGAAAAAACTTAGATACCAGGTTATAGTCTTGTCTTACAAAAAAAAAAAAAAAAGTAGGCAAAAGGTAGGCAAGATTAAAGAGAATGCATTTTGTCACAAGACTGATAGATTGAAAATCAGATATTGAAGAGACTAGATTTTTGGAAGAATTAAGATTTATTATAGACTGCATCCCCAGAGCCATATTGATCAAGGCATTTATAATATTTTCTAACTATTTATGAAAAAAAAAAAAAAAAAAAGATATTTTAAGGAATTTTTAGACTTTTAAGGAACATAGGCAACAAAAGAAAGGAAACATTTTATATGAAGATGCATATTGGCCAGATAAAGTAAGCTCAAAAATGTCAAACGTTGTATACTACACAGTATACGTGTCGCAGGCTTATCTTCCACTAGAAGACAAACTAGTGCAACGGTGGTAATAGAAAGCATGAAAACAACAACTTTAGAAAAATTGTGAAACCATAGATTTCATACAGAAGGCAAAAGCTAGTCAAGACATACTATGGTTACCTAAATGCTATCCAAAAAGGTATAAGGAAGGATCACAAGACTTCATGACTTGGCAAATATAGATAATACAGGCAGAAAAGCAATTGCAATTTAGAATTCTTGCCACAAATTGATAAGCAACACTTTACTCCCCAAATTACTAGCTATTAATATAGATATTAATCTGGCAATTACTTCATAAGGAGTCTGAGGATGGTGATTATGGTTTCCAAGTTGTAGGGGTTTTTTTGTTTGTTTGTTTTTCATTCATCAGAAGTTTCCTCAAACTCTTAGTCCTCCTGGAAATTCCTAGGAAGCCTACAGCAATAAACAGGAGGGAAACAGCAGGGTTCTTTCTTTTTTTTTTTTTTTTTTTGTCCTTTCCTACATATATGCGTGTGTATATATGTATATAATTTCCCTACTCAGGATCATTCCTATAACCCTGACGATGTAGTCCTTTGTAAAACTGGAAATTAAACAGAGGCAACTCTAAGTGACTGACAAAATGAGCTTGATTAAATACAGTCCAATATGACTTTTTAAAAGCATATACGTATCACTGAATTTTATAATCATCAACATGACTTTATAAAGCAAAATGTTATAAAATGCTGATACAGGTAGGCAAGTAAGGGATTACCTTTTCAATATTTCTTGATTCATTTGCTCCAGCTGCACAAAGAAAATAGATTTTATATAAAGCAAAATCTAGCAACCTACACATCAAGGCATACCTTCTACACACATCTGCATACTTTCAATTAAAATAGACTGTTTCATTTTAAGAAAAACACTAAATACCCTACAATTCCTACTTCACTCAATCATTACAACAATAATTCAGCTGAGTTCCAATTGGAAGCCTGACTATATTATTCTTTGATTTTAACAAGCTTTACAAATGGAAATCTATTATACCTAAACAACCCATATAAAAATAAAATAAAATGAGGATATCAGAAAGCATTGCTTCCTTTAAAAATGAATTCAGAGGCTTCAGAAAACATTTGGTTGTGCTGGATAGAGTGATGCATTCTCCTTCCATTCCTCAGCCCTCAGCTCCATAATAGAGACGAATCCCCACAGAAAAGGTCTGTAGGCCGGCTCTGCATCCCCTGAATGCCACGATGTCCCTCTTTGTTGGGCACTCTGGGCCAGATGGCTCTACACACAGTCTCTTTCATGGAGTGTATGGCAATGCCAAAAAATCAGTTGCTATGCAACTGCAGTATCCCTTCGCACCAGCAGAAAAAGGTGATGTGAAAGCCTGGGAAGGCTAGTTGTTGGGGGCAAGGAATCTGTGAAGACGTTACTATTCCAGGATTCTCCTAAGCCATCGTTATGATAACGTGCAGCAGCTGAAAGGGAGCACTAAGGCAACTGGCTCATGGACCTGGCTGAGGGGAAGCAAAGCGCTGGGTGGAGTGTCTACCAGCAGCCTGACCTGAGCATCGTGCAGCAGGGAAATTGCCGACAAGTTGCTGGTTGGGGAATCTCCATATTCATATTTATTCAAATTATTCATATTTCTCAGAGGTAAGCTGGACAGCAAGACATCTTCACCAAGAGGAACAGGCATTAGGATATCCTAACAAGTGGCACAAGGGCCAGCCTCCCTCCTCCCTCTGGTTGTGGGGGTGGTGAAGAGCTGACTACTGGAGGTGTAAGCGATTTAACTGCTAAGTAATTACATGAAGAGGGGACTACAACCTTTATGCGGTTAAGTACCTATTAGAAGAACTTCTTTAATTTTGACTGGGACAAATTAGACAATTTCCAAAAATACTTCTTGACCTTGAGCATATAAACCTTGACGGCACCTTTCAAACACCAAATAATTAACTGATATATTACCAGATCATACTACAGCATTCCTTAACAAGATGACATCCAATATATTCAAACACTGAATTCCTATTTTCCAAGTCTGCGTTCTGCACAGATGAAAGTGAACATTAAGAAGGGAACAGAAAGCAGAGGCTCAAGTATCTGAACCATGAAGAAGAGAATCATTTAAATTGTTTCAATCTTTTGTTTCTGGCACCATGCCGTCTAGTCATATAAAGCTGTAATTGAAACCATGCGGTGTGTGTAGTGGGTTCATTACTGGCTCTGACTGAGTTGTCTCATGTGCTAAACATGTACTGATTTTTTGCATCCTTCAGGTCAAGGAATCTTCACCTAGATATCTGTTAGCACATATGGGTTCTTATTCCTTCTAGGAAATTAAAACTATCTAATATTTAAGAGCCACAAATTGATTTCCAAGACCAACTCCCATGTGATACTGAACGGCATGTCTAAGCATCCGTAAAATAAATCATCTGTGAAGATATATTCACAGACTTAAAATATAACAGCAGTTTAAATAATTGATTCATATTTTGCTATATGATAACTACTCAATTCACTGTAAATCCTTATTTGCCAAGTAATTTATTTCCACTGCTAAAGGAGAATATATCTGTTTAAGGATGCGTTACCTTTCCTAGTGATAATTAATAAATGATTTTAATATTAAGTATAATTTTAATTATGTCTGAAAGACATACCATCTAAGTATCCCCTCTAATTTGCCCTGAAATGAAAACCATATATTTTACAAAACATATAAAATCGAACTGTGATAATGATACTTCTGTAGAATTTAACACAATTGTATCTACTTCATTAGAGAAATTTTGCTATCTATAATGATTTTTTTTTTTTTTTTTTTTTTAACCTATACAGTTCAAACCATAGATTAAGCAAAAGTACACCATCAAAGCTTTGTCCTTTAACAATTTCACATCAAATAAGGGCTTATGTTATCATGGAACTAAACTAAACCTATGGTGAATGTGAGAAGAAAAATCAAAAGAAAATCAAGCTCCATTTTGTAGTTTTGTTACAAAAGTACCACAAGATATTCTGGGGAGAAGATATGGACATACAGAAGTCACAGATTGCTTCTGTTCCATCTTGAGGTCAAGATTTCACCCATCTTCTTTTGAATGGCATTAAGCCATTTTGTCAGCCTATGAAACCGTAAGCACTTATTGTTTATATTTCAAGCGCTAATACTTCATGGCTGCCCTGGGAATTCATAGGGTAAGTAAAACATTTCAACTTAGGAAGCCATATTATTAACATAAGGTATTTCATCTTGTGTTTATCTGCGGGTATGAACTTGGGCTGTGTTGTCTGTGAAACTAGTTTATTTAGGTATGAATTGAAGTAACTGTAATCTTTTAAAAAAAATGTATTGTTCTTTCACACTATACAAGAGTTGATCATATTCACGTCTGTACATGTCTGACCAAACTTCTTCGACAAAGAAACCTATCCGTCTTGCTATTTTTAGGTGCAAGTATTCTCATAACAAGTAAAGACAGGAATATTTTTAAACTGAGATGGAGGCTTTTAAAACGTACCCCATTTTATTTACACTAAATAAAAGCTAAGCTATAGCACACGATTAGTGTAACATTTAAAAAGATTCAGTGCAAACAGTCGGCAACTTGTAGATTTCCTCAGCGTGATCCATTTCCTTCTGTAGCTTAGCAACATTAAGACTATAACAAACAAAAATTAATTGTGCCAATGCTAATTTCCATATGTGATGTTCATCCAAGTGCACTGGAACCCTTTGCATTTTAACCTGCAACACACCCTACATCATACACGTACAATAATAAATTATTACAATGCAGCTCAGGGAAGCATAGTGCTGTTGTGCTGCATGTAAGTAGCAATTTCACTGTATCAGTAATGTTGACTGTCAGTGGGAGCCAGTGCAGCTGAAGCAGATGTTTCATGTTGATAAGCAGAGACTGGAAAATAAATTTCTAAGCCACTTTTTCTTTTTCCCTCATTTTCTCTACCATACTTGGCAATAACTGATCTAGCACGTTTGCCATGCGCAGCCACTCTGCTTAGTGTTGACTTCCTCATCTCTTTCCATAAATCCAAATTAGCATTAGTCAAGCTAAATCACACACCTCCTCCTTTCAAAGCTCCTTCTCTCTCCTCTAACTGGGAACTCTCTCATCATCAGACGGGGTGTTTAACTGTTCAGGGACTTCAGAGGGAAAGACTCAACACCGTTCATCAACACAAAAATGATAATAAAAAAAAGGCATACAACAGGAATCTACAACCGTAGGCAAGCATTACCTTCCTGCTAAGATGTCTGAATTATGAAATGAGAATTTCAGTCCAATTCTATAAAACATTAATTATTTCCTGCCATATTCACCTGATTTGTTAAATATACCATAGCATAAATAGTCAAAACCAGGAACTAGCATTAAAAGCCAGAACTAAAGTAATTAAAGCCCCATTCTGAATGTAAGCAGAACAGGCAGGTTATTGGTACAAAAGCTACTCTAGATGCACAACATAGCCAATATCAGACAGGACCTGTGGAAGTTATTTAGTCCAATGCACGATTCAAACCAGACCCAATAAGGCCTGGCTGCTTAGGACCGCGTCTGATCAAGTTCTCAGTTTCTCCAAGGACAGAGACTCCATATCCACTCCAGGTCTGGTTACAGCATTTGACCATGTTATCAAACAAGTGTTTTTTTTTTGTTTGTTTGTTTGTTTGTTTTGTTTTGTTTTCTGTATGAACAGAAATTACTTGTGTTTCTACCCATGCCTGTTGCAGCACGTCCCTGAAGAGCAGTCTGACCCATCTTCTCCACACCCTCCCACTGGATAGCTGCAGACACGCACGTCTGCGACACGGGAAGGATATCCACACCAGCCCTGCGTGCACCTGCCTGGCGTTCTGTCATTTGAGAGCACGAAGGGACAGAAACAGGTTAATTGCTTACCCACCAACATCCCTGAAGAAATACTGCAGTCTATGCTGAAGGAGTCCCAAATGACATGCCTGCTTGCAAGGCCAGTCCTGTAAAACTGTAACTTTCCCTACTATCTTCACGGTGTGACTTTGGATACCAGCACAGGTTGCAGTTGTTGTGGATAGTGCAGCTCCCATACAGTCACACTGCCCCATGCTTTTCTGCGACCATCACTTAGATCTGGTGTTGAATAATCTCCTCCTTGTACATCCCAAACACTGCCTTGAAGGACAAATTCTTTTCTGAGTATCTCTGCAGTTTTCCTCTCCTTTCCCCCAACACTGAGCCATGCTGGCTGTACACTGCAAACCTTTCCAAGTCAAGTGAGTTATGTGGAGCTTTAGGAAGTGTGCACCAGCTTCAGTTTCAAGGGGAGGCAACCTTTTTCCATAAAAACTCATTTATAAATTAGATAACAGTATGCAAATAGGGAATTATGTTGCAATACATTCTGGAGGATGTGAACACAGCACTCAATCTCAATACAACTGGAGTTGTATGGATGGAAGGCCAACAATAAGATAAATTACACCTTACTCAGTGGTTAAAATATTTTAAGTAGAAAAAATAATAATCTATAAAACACACTCTGGAATTTATTGTCCTTTAAAAGCTCTATAATATTAGTTGCAATCACATCCCTACTAATTAAATATATATTAGGCTACAGAAATCAATGTAGTTATAGAGAAAGTAAATCAAAGTCGGACTCTAGCTTACCAATTATAGTGAAAACTAGCTTGCTAAAAATGTAAGGACTCCAAAATACTGTGAATCTTTTCATGATATTTCCTTATCATTAGGCTGCTAGTTTTGTAAAGTCAGAAAATATATAACATTTATTACAATTTAGTTAGAGTGCAATGTTCAAATAGGTAAAATTTTATTTTAAAGAGTACGTTCTATTTAATTAATTGAATTACTACGCTAAAAATGACAGATGTTGGAGGACATAGGGGACAAATTTTTAACGCTAAGCTAAACACTAGAAAAAAAATTCTACAAGCCATTATCTAATCACACAATCTGCATTGCTAAAAGCATCCAGAGCAATGCAGGTAAGGGGCGGTTGTTGTTTTAAATTTCAAGAGGTCTTCATCACTGTCATTGTAACTGCGCAGCCTTTTCTCTGTCATCAATCACCGTGATACCTGCCCACCTTGCAATGGCAAGCAGTACAGATTGGTTATTTCGGTACCCTGCCTGAGGAGCTCCCTCCTGCCCTGGAGGCTGCTGTGCCGACCTACATGCAGTGCCTGGGTCTCCCAGGCGAGATGAAGCCTACCAGCTTCGTCAGGGACCAACATGGGCAGGTCAGGCAGGGGCTGTGATCCTTCAGCAGTGGGACTACTGGTCCAGTTCAGCACCCACTGGAGGAAGAGCAGGAAATGAAGACCAGTGCAGAGGAAAAAAATGTACAGGACTTTGCCCTGTCCAAGGTGGGCAAAAAAGGGCAGAGCTTACAAGGGGATGGAGGGGCTAGTGGCGTAGGTCCAAACTGCCTTGAAGCCATCGTTTTCTAAAAATATTCCCTGCTGATGGCTATGCAGGAAGGAGGGAAAGCTGCTCTGAAAACACAGTACTGGACAGAGACAGCCTTCAGAGCTCCTTTCCAGAGATCATTCTGGAAAGAAGAATTCATGCAAATAGATTAAATCATGCAAGTCAATGCACATAAACAACTTAAGTGTAGGAAGAAAAAGGGTAAAATATACTGAAGCACCTATATGACTTGGCAATCTTAATTTCAGAGATAGCTTAGAACAATTTTAGTGGGAGTCTGAAATTCCCATGTGCATCTGATGGTATGTAAAAAATCTCAGTTAAGTCCTGTGAAAATTAAATCTGAACCAGAAGGTAGGTTTGATTTCTTATCTTCCACTAAAGTATCTTTACAAATATATTCATTTTAGATCTTACTACATAAATAACAAAAAGAATGCAACTGGATTTCTTACTTCTTGGATTAAGAATTACAGTATTGTTAAGACACCCTCATTGCTGATAAAGACTTCTGTATATATTACTTGTATTTTAAGTGAATAAATGCAAAACCAAAACAAACAGACCTCTAGCAATGGGAAAGACCATGAAGCTGGTGCTGCCTGTTAAACCTGTGCCTGCAGGTATAAATTGGTATGTTGCTATAGCTTTCAAATCATGCGTAAGAGAGAAGTATCTAGATGTAAATCTGGATATAAATTAATCATTTAAATACCATTAAGATTCTGAACTTGGTGATTTCTATGCATACATAAAGCTTCTAATCTCCTGTCCTTTCTTTTCACTCATTTAACCTTTGCAGTGTTTATGACTAGTCAAACATTACGTTTGTAAATTAACTAATGGCCTAGGGTTTTGTGAAGGTCATCATCCTGGTTTACATACATGGCTGAATTACACATCTCCAGAGCTAAAAGCACCAGATATTTCATTTTTAGTTAAATACCCATTGTAGGAAGGACTGCATCTGCAGCAACGCCTTCCTTCAACCTTGACACCGCCCTAAACATCAGGGACCCCGATGCGGTCATCACACCCTTCTGAAGGTCACTGCCTTTGCACTGTCCAGCCTGAGCTCAGGCATTTGGCAGAGCCCAGTGGTGTGAGCAAACCCTTGTCCCCACCAACATCCTGCAGCAAGTCAGGACACACCTGCAGCCCTGGAGCACAGCCACACTTGCTCCTGACTTCCTCTCTTTCCAGGGAAAGAGGAACCCTATCCAAGTTGAAATGCAAAATTAACATATGCATATATAATGTTTCCAGTAACTGCAAGCCACCTGTGCCAGCTGAGAACTGGGGCTCTGTAACACTGGACCATGAAACAAAAGCCAAGTACTTAGATCTGGAGCCTGCAAAACACACAAACCTGTCAGTCTGTTGTTTCGAGTCCACTACAGAGTCCTACCCCACAGTTAGAATATAAAAGAGACCTTGAATCTATTCAATCCCACAAATGTGTCTAAATCTGCAGGACAGATCTAACATATTAAATGCTCTCTTACAGAGAAAAAAAAAAAAAAAAAAAAAGAACATCAATATTAACTATGTAATAACTATGTAATACTCATCAACTGTAGCTTTTGTCTTTTCCCCCATAGCAACTTGGCCAACACCTACTGCTCCCATAGCACGCTGCCAAAAAAAAAAAAAAAAAAAAAAAGAGAGAGAGAGAAGAGGGAATGGAAAGAAGTGCAAAAACTTAGCCAAACTTGCTTGGCTTAGACATTTACAAGAGGAAACAGCCATCTTCCATAACTACACTCGGCTGCAACCCATCACAGAAGGAAAACACAACAGGCAAAGACGCTGCAGCTGTTACTGGAAAAAATGTATGAAGGAAAGCTGCCAAATTTATATCCAAAAGTATCACAAACCTGAACATCCCAGGAACACGGAGTGTCTGCAATACGGCTGTATATGAAGGAGATAAGAAATCCCATTATGTATGTTTATCTGCCTTCATGAAACACATCAAAATGTAAATATTCTTTTTCTCTTTCATGAAAAACAACCAAACAAAAATCCCAAAACTTTTCAAGAACTATTGTGATGTTGAAGGAAGAAGCAGCAACAGACGTTGCTTGGGAAGGATGTCTCTCTTTAGGGAATCTTGTAGAGTGCTGGAAGTTCTGTTAACCTTAAATTTCAAAGCTGTTTCTAGTGCATTATTTCAGTGCCATTTATTAACTGTATAATGGAAATTTAGCCATATAAACATAAGCAAAAAAAACCAACCAAAAATCCTGTAGGCATATAAATTGTATAAGCTAATGCTATTTGAAACTCTGGTATTTTAATTTTATCTAATGAAAATTAAACAGATACTTCTCCCAGCATGGGGTCGCCAAGGTACTGTGGGCAAAGGCTGATGCATGTTGAAGTTTTTTTTAATTTTCCTGTGTAATTATACCACAAAGTATAAGCTTAAAAGATTCTCCACAATCACAGTCAGAAGGACTAACTTTTCACACTGCAGTCAGATGCAAAGATATTTTGTTGAATACAACATCACCCGGAAAGACAGTGCTTAGAGATGTAAAAACATTACTGCTCATCACAGCCCAGCATTAAATCTGAACCTTTCAATCATGACTATTTAGCTCTCGACTTTGTTAGCTGCCTCCTATAGCTTGTTAAATGGTTCACTGAGCTGATGTTGGTAACACTGAGCCGTCCATCTATGCACAGTCAGCTATTGAGATGACTGCAACATAGAGGCAGGGTGACTGGTTCTGCCACTTGTGGACAAAGAGAACAAATTTTAAGTCACATTGCTCTCCTCCCTCTTTTAAAATGAGCAATGAGGAAGTTGATGCATTACTTCACGTGTACCAAAAGCCTTAAGCATCCTCTAATACTACATCCTCTAATACTAAAAATATATCCTAGAGTCTGAGCAGTTGAAGAAAAATTTTGTTCAGATCAGGCTGAATTCTCAAGAAACGAAGACCTACATTCATTGAGTCATTATTAACCTCACAGACCATCAAACGCTCTGAAGTATGATTCAATTACCATTTCAACAATTAGAGCTTTTCTTAATAAACACATCCATACTTTACGCTGATTATTTAAAAATACAAAATAAGGAAAATAAAAACCTTAAACTTTTTGGGTAGTTAATAAAGTATAATATAGTTAAGATGGTGTTTCAAATGAGGATATATTTGCACAACGGAAAGAGGAAGTAGCAAAGAAACATACTCTGTGTACCCAGGATTATTAAGCAGCCTTACCAAGCCTACCTAGCCTGCCTATCTAGTTTACCATACTTTTTATTGAGAAAGTCAATCCCCATCAGTATCGAGACTCTGAGTATGCTAAATAATGAAAACATATTGCACACAGTATTAACGACTAAAGATAACGCCTCCAGTTTATTTGAATACCTACTGTGCTGTCTGGCTATGAAGTGTGGAGACTAATTACCACCTTTTTGGCACTGTAGGCCTCACTGCTCTAGAAGACATGATGGCAAAGTCAGTTTCAACTTCATTAATTGACACAACTTGCCTGAAGTTGGGAGGTATGCGTCTGTGTGGATTTATTGTGGGTGCACATATATATGTATCTTCCCTCTCAATTCGTAGAGTCACTAGAAAACATTGGGAAATTCAACGAATAATGTGAGAAATAAAATAAGATTTAACAAATTAGTTGTGTATAGATCAGCATTTCTAGCAACATAAACCCTACCGCTTTCTAAGGAATAATAAAACCCAGGGACCAACATTCCCTGAAACATTTCAGCTCTGTCACTCAGGAGGGTGACACATTAATAGATGATAAACCAGCTCCAGAACATTTCAGTTTAAGGAAGTCAATTTAAAATCCTGAAACGTCCAACATTTTTGAGTCTTGACAAAGTTAAACTTTCATTTGGTTTCAAAAGATTTGACTTTGATACCAGCAAAAGGTAATATGGTAAATAAATGGAAAAAATCTGAAGCTATTCTAAGAGGAAGAGCTTTTAAAAGGGGAGATTTTAGCAGAATTGTTATTTTTCTTCAAAAGACATCAGGCACAGGCTAAGAAGGAAACAACAGTGTATCATTCGCAAGCAAGAACGGAAAGTCATCATAAACAGACTATCTCTTCTCACTGCACCTATTTTATTCATACTTTAACTTCCAAAATATTTTGAGCCAATTACTGAAGTTTCTACATAGGAGGAGAATAAATAAATAAATAAATAAATAAAAAGCTAACATAGGATTTGAAATGAAGCTGTAATATTTAATCTATATTAAAACCAAGTTGGGAGCCAATCAATATCCAATAAATTCATTTTGGTGGTAAACTATTTAAGTTACATGCTATTAAAGGATTTCTCTCCTCTAACAAATTGATGTCTCACTGCTGTACAGAATTTCTCCAGTGTTTTATTTAAAATTCAATTAACTCTTTGATGAATGAAACAGTAGTTTGTTGTACTGTTCTGACAGGCAAAGGCATTACAGACTTAACTATCATAAACAATATATTTATTTTTAAGTTTTAAAGAGTTTTCCTTTTTATTCTGGAGAATCAATCACTATTGTTTTTCCATTTTGCCTGATACCACGAGTGGTGCTGGTGAGGTGACTAACTTCAACTGAAGTGAATTAATATCCCTCAGACTCTTGTAAGAACAGCCTCCTCAGCACCTACTCCAGAGACCCTTACTTCTTCCTCTGCTTCACCTGTGTAAATAATGTCATTGACACTCAGCACTACTTGTGTGGGTAGAGCAGATCTGGAGGAATTCAAACTACACTCCCAATCAAGAAATTAAAATAAATAAATAAATAAAATTTGCTATTCTCCAAAATGCACTGATATGATTGGCTTCCAAATCTACAGCAAAAAAATAAATTTCATGCAACCATTGATCAGTACCATTTGCATAATTGTTGCTAAAACCTCTGGAGCTTGGCCAAGTTTTGTATTTAGTAGAGACACTTTACCCTGTACCATTGTATTTTTATGTTATAATCATTTAAAATTGACAACATTATTTCTCATGACAGAAACAGTTCATGATATTACAGAATATTAACGTTGCAATAAAAAATCTGCATTCAGACAAAATAAAATAAATCCGAAGAAGTTATTACAATAACCTGAGTCATTTCTTTTTTGTTAAACTACATAGCACAACCGCCTAGATATAATATAGGTTGTTCCTTCAGAATAAACACTGGTTCCTTATCCTTCCTCTTCCCACTTTCTAGAAATAACAACCCTTGCACGTTGGGTTGGGTGTGTGTGTGGGGACATTATTATAAGACATAACAGAATCAGAGAGAGAGAAGAATGCTTGTCACATATGAAAGGCAGCACCAATAATTATTCAATGAATTTAGAAATCAACTCCAGCAGTGAAGTATATGAGACTCCTGCTGATAATGGTCATCTGAGAAATAATGATTTATTGCTGTTGAGTGCATGCTTACTTATGTGGATACAATTTTCCACTAAGAAATCAAAACAAAATAAGAAGCCCCAACATTTGCATGGTTCCTTCATACAGATTGAGAAATAAATTGAACTCTAATAAGTGAGTTTAGCACAGCTGATTTAGTCCATGTCCATGAAGTGTAAAACATGCAAAAAAACCAAAACACTGTAGTCAACTGTTTTCTTTTTTGTAAATGGGTTAAGAAGTACTTTTTATGCAACATTAGAGAAATTCTGTAACAAACATTACATTTTTGTTAAGAATACTCTATTCTTTATGTTTTTTTAGATCGGAACATCTCGTTTTTTTTTTTTTTTTTTTGATCAGTAACAAGTGGTGTTCCCC